>SJXQ01010753.1:230004-240577 GCA_006408695.1 Aepyceros melampus
AAAGCAAAAATAAACAAATGGGATCTAATTAAAATTAAAAGCTTCTGCACAACAAAGGAAACTATAAGCAAGGTGAAAAGACAGCCTTCTGAATGGGAGAAAATAATAGCAAATGAAGCAACTGACAAACAACTAATCTCAAAAATATACAAGCAGCTTATGCAGCTCAACTCCAGAAAAATAAATGACCCAATCAAAAAATGGGCCAAAGAACTAAATAGACATTTCTCCAAAGAAGACATACGAATGGCTAACAAACACATGAAAAGATGCTCAACATCACTCATTATCAGAGAAATGCAAATCAAAACCACAATGAGGTACCATTTCACACCAGTCAGAATGGCTGCAATCCAAAAGTCAACAAGCAATAAATGCTGGAGAGGGTGTGGAGAAAAGGGAACCCTCTTACACTGTTGGTGGGAATGCAAATTAGTACAGCCACTATGGAGAACAGTGTGGAGATTCCTCAAAAAATTGCAAATAGAAATGCCTTATGATCAAGCGATCCCACTGCTGGGAATACACACCAAGGAAACCAGAACTGAAAGAGACACGTGTACCCCAATGTTCATTGCGGCACTGTTTTTTGATGCTTTTATTTATTTATTTTACTTTACAATATTGTATTTGTTTTGCCATACTTCAACATGAATCCACCACAGGTGTACAGGTGTTCCCAATCTTGTACCCCCCTCCCACCTCCCTCCCCATACTATCCCTCTGGGTCATCCCAGTGCACCAGCCCCAAGCATCCTGTATCCTGTATCAAACCTAGACTGGCGATTCGTTTCTTATATGATATTATACATTTTCCCACTACTCATATAAGAATAGCAGTTTTATTTCTGCCTTATAAATAAATTGAGGCTCAGAAATACTTAAAATTTAATAAGCGAGCTAGCACTTACTTAATAAGTATCAAAGCTGGTATTTGGATCTAGATTTTATCTGGCTCTAATGTTTCTCTATTGTTCATTTCACCTCCCTGATACTTCCTCATTGGCTGAAGATCTTTCTAAGATCCTGCTATGTTTGATTTAGTCTTATCAACCTTGGAACATGTTCCGTGGTCAGCACAAATGGCCAGGCTTTGGAACTACTGCTCCTGCACCAAAGGTAATAGGATAAGAGATCTTTCATTGCTCTAATACCCCAATATTCCTTGGTGGCTCAATCAGTATAGAATCCACATGCAATGTGGGTGACCTGGATTCAATCCCTGGATTGGGAAGATCCCCTTGAGGAGGGCATGGCAACCCACTCCAGTATTCTTTCCCAGTATTCTCCAGGAAAATTCCATATTTCCATAATTACTGCGGGCAATATTCCAATGGGGTTGCAGAGTCAGACACTACTGAGTGACTAAGCACAGTACTGCAGTATTAGACTATATAGGCTAAATAATGCAATACAAACATTTAATTCCTCCCCAATAATCTCTGTGCCTTAATACTACAGAAATAATTTTTCACTCATATTACATGATTCACAAGGGTTAATGATGACTTCTGATTCAAAGAATCACAGAAGTTCCATCATCTTTTAAATGCCCCATGTAGAATCCACGGCTTTTCCAACTAATGAAAGAGACTAAAGAATGATGCAAGTGCTTCTCTGCTTCGAAGAGATGTGTCATTTGTGATCATATTTTATTGACTAAAGCTGTTCGCATGTTCTAACCAGCTGTGAAATAGCTGAGAAATACCATCCTCTGTGTGCTTAGAAGTGAAAAAAAAAACATTTAGTGAATATTGATTAGTTATACTTACTCTTCAAAAATTATGAAATACAACAAAAAGTAGTAATTTCTTATTAATTTCCTAAGAAGCCATAAATATGTTATTTGGTTAAGGCTGTGTCAAGGCTGTATATTGTCACCTTGCTTATTTAACTCCTATACAGAGTACCTCTTGGAGAAGGAAATGGCAACCCACTCCAGTGTTCTTCCCTGGAGAATCCCAGGGACGGGGGAGCCTGGTAGGCTGCTATCTATGGGGTTGCACAGAGTCAGACATAACTGAAGCAACTTAGCAGCACCAGCAGCAGAGTACCTCATGCAAAATGCCAGACTGAATGAAGCACAAGCCAGAATCAAGATTGCTGGGAGAAATATTAATAACCTCAGATATGCAGATGACACCACCCTTATGGCAGAAAGTGAAGAGGAGCTGAAAAGCCTCTTGATGAAAGTGAAAAAGGAGAGTGAAAAAGCTGGTTTCAAACTCAGTTCAGTTCAATCACTCAGTCGTGTCCGACTCTTTGCGACCCCATGAATCGCAGCATGCCAGGCCTTCCTGTCCATCACCAACTCCCGGAGTAAAGCAGAGTGGGATTAAACAATAAAGGAAACAACCAGCATGAGGTGGAAAGCCAGAATAGCAAGGAAAAGACCTGCCTTGCAGTTCAAAACAACATCTGCTGTTACCTGGCCATAGGTGAGTAGGTAGGAGCACTGAAGCAACTGGGCAAGAGAATAAAAATCAGATTTCTTTCCATTGTTGAAAAGAGTGATATATCACATGCATTGTTTTATATAATCCTTCAGTTCAGTTCAGTCGCTCAGTCGTGTCCGACTCTTTGCAACCCCATGAATCGCAGCACGCCAGGCCTCCCTGTCCATCACCATCTCCCAGAGTTCACTCAGAATCATGTCCATTGAGTCCATGATGCCATCTAGCCATCTCATCTTCGGTCGTCCCCTTCTTCTCCTGCCCCCAATCCCTCCCAGCATCAGGGTCTTTTCCAGTGAGTCAACTCTTCGCATGAGGTGGCCAAAGTACTGAAGTTTCAGCTTTAGCATCATTCCTTCCAAAGAAATCCCAGGGTTGATCTCCTTCAGAATGGACTGGTGGGATCTGCTTGCAGTCCAAGGGACTCTCAAGAGTCTTCTCCAACACCACAGTTCAAAAGCATCAATTCTTCAGCACTCAGCCTTCTTTACAGTCCAACTCTCACATCCATACATGACTACTGGAAAAACCATAACCTTTTGGGGGGGGGGCTCCAAAATCACTGCAGATGGTGACTGCAGCCATGAAATTAAAAGACGCTTACTCCTTGGAAGAAAAGTTATGACCAATCTAGATAGTATATTCCCTTTGCCAACTAAGGTCCATCTAGTCAAGGCTATGGTTTTTCCTGTGGTCATGTATGGAGGTGAGAGTTGGACTGTGAAGAAGGCTGAGCACTGAAGAATTGATGCTTTTGAACTGTGGTGTTGGAGAAGAATCTTGAGAGTCCCTTGGACTGCAAGCAGATCCCACCAGTCCATTCTGAAGGAGATCAACCCTGGGATTTCTTTGGAAGGAATGATGCTAAAGCTGAAACTTCAGTACTTTGGCCACCTCATGCGAAGAGTTGACTCACTGGAAAAGACCCTGATGCTGGGAGGGATTGGGGGCAGGAGAAGAAGGGGACGACCGAAGATGAGATGGCTAGATGGCATCATGGACTCAATGGACATGATTCTGAGTGAACTCTGGGAGATGGTGATGGACAGGGAGGCCTGGCGTGCTGCGATTCATGGGGTTGCAAAGAGTCGGACACGACTGAGCGACTGAACTGAACTGAAGGATTATATAAAACAATGCATGTGATATATCACTCTTTTCAACAATGGAAAGAAATCTGATTTTTATTCTCTTGCCCAGTTGCTTCAGTGCTCCTACCTACTCACCTATGGCCAGGTAACAGCAGATGTTGTTTTGAACTGCAAGGCAGGTCTTTTCCTTGCTATTCTGGCTTTCCACCTCATGCTGGTTGTTTCCTTTATTGTTTAATCCCACTCTGCTTTCTCAGGTCTGGAGTCTCATTTGGATAGCGTTTTCCTACAAACACATCACAAAGTTGAAAATGCCTTTCTTTAAAGTGACATTTTCAGGAATATAATTACCAGGAGGTGTTTAGCCCATAATTTGGACACTCCTGTAATTTGAAACAGTCGCCTGCCCTTCAGGGAATGGTAAATTATTTTCAGAACAGGCTATTTTCAGAGAGAGAAACCTGCTTATTCCCACAATTTAAGAGCACTCTGACTTGCTCTTTTTGAGACTAATTCATTCCTGATCAGTTCATCTCCAGCTCTTAGCTTTGGGTGAAGCAATCACATTCAGTTGTTTTTATCCATTTAGAAGTTTCTTGCTTTTTCAATTTATGTGAACTTATTTAAACAACAGTATAAAGGAAAACTCCTCTGTATAAATTTAATTCCAATTACCCTGTCTCCTTTGCCATCTTCTGGTTATAATTTAAAGTTTCTTTTTTTATGATGGCAAGTTTAAAAGGTGATAATTCACTTGACAACTGGAGAAACTAGCATCATTAAAGCAAGAAATAGTTTTTTTTTTTAATGCAATCTAGCTCTTCTCTGTGTTTTCAGAACACTAACAATATTCATTGACATTTTTCAGCATCTCTTCCTTACTGTATACTGAGGGATCAAAATATTGATTCTATAAACAGTTACTGAGCATCTGCTATCAACCAATGCCCATGTTAAGTCTTAAGGACAAACATATGAACAAGACATGGTCTCAGCTTTCTTCTCTCTTCTTGTAACCAGGTTAGATGCAAGAAACAGAGAGAAAAGAATACAAGTAAGAAAAAGAGTTATACAATTATATTTAAAAAGTTGCACAGTTATAAGAAGAGGAACAGGAATGGAATGATGAAAGAACAAGAAAAGAATTAAATGGGTTTGGGAAGGCTGAACAGAAAAATAACTGAGAAGAAATAGAGGAGAAAACATATGTAAAAGAAGTGGTTGTAGAAAGGAGATTTTAAAATAAGAATATGTAGTAACACCTAAATTTATATAGTACTATTATCATATGCATGCATGTAATTTTTGTATTTTCTATAACTCAAGCAACTTTGTAATAAACCCTCTGCTTCCACTGATGTCAGCAAAAAATTTTAATCTTATCATTTTAATGTTATCTTTCTCTTCCAGCTTAAATCATAGACTCTTTTGAGGTTAATTTTGTCTCTTCATGACTTTTTCTGCTTTTCTTCTCTTTCTGTTCTCACAGAGTGTTACCTGGGCCCCGTAGGAAGTTTTCGTGGCAACATAGATGCAGATCTCTAATCTTCGTATTTATTTCCAGGCATCTGCTCGATTTTCTGGTGGTTTAAGTGTCCTCTTATGGCTTAGTAACTGCCCCCAGCCTGAAACTCTCTCTCATGGACAGATCAAGACCCTTGAAGATGTTCACCTCCTTAGCCCCAGAATCTATGACTGTTATCTCACATGGCAAAAACAATATGATTGCAGATGGAATTCAGGCTGATAATTAGTTGGGCTTGTTATTGTTCAGTTGGTACATTGTGTTCAACTCATTGAGCCCCAATGGACTGCAGCACACCAGACTTCCGTGTTCTTCACTATCTCCCTGAATTTTCTCAAACTCGTGTCCATTGAGTCAGTGATGCCATCCAGCCATCTCATCCTCTATCACCCCTTCTCCTCTTACCCTCAATCTTTCCCAGCATCAGGGTCTTTTTCAATGAGTCAGCTCTTTGCATCAGGTGTCAACAAAGTACTGGAGCTATATGAATATTCAAGGCTGATTTCCTTTAGGATTTACAGGTAAAACGTTGAGCTTGACATGGGAAGATTATCCTAAGTTATTTGAGGTGGAGAGGCAGAATCCTCTTCTTTCAGATTCCTTTTCAAAGGAATCCATGAGTTGAAAAGAGTTGGACATGACTTAGTGACTAAACAGCAACAGCAAGGATTAGGAGATAAAATAGGGAGAACAAAGAGGAGAAGCAAAGAGAAGCCCAAAAGTGAAGTAAATGAAGGATAAAAGGGAGGGGAAATCACGTTTAAGATTATTCAGAAAAAAATGAAGCAAAATGATTTTCTAAATTTCTTTGTAGAGCACCAGAGAGAATTGCACAAAGTCATTCTTCTTCCCTCTTCTCCATCTGCAGTTCAACTGAAGTAATTTCATTCAACTTTTGACTCAGCATAAACACGTACACACGTGCACAACACATAGGCATTCTTTCTCTCTCCCTCCCTCCCTGGACCCATCTCTTTCTCTCTCTCTCTCTTTCTCTCTCTCTCTCTCTCTCTCTGTGTCTCTCTGTCTCTCTGCACGGCTCAGGCCTGCTCCTGTATGAATGCACTCTAACATATTCTCATCCATGTGAACTTACTCTCAAACACTCTGTTACCTGCCCCCCTTTTCCTTTCTTTGTCTTGGGGAAATACATAAAGCACTGTGCACATTTCTCTTCTTGCCTCTCTTCTGAAAGCCTGTCTCTCTGCTTCCTTTTCTCTTTTTTTTTTTTCTTTTTTGGTGTTTTCTTCTCTTCCAGTCCTTCCTTCATGACAGACTTGCTGCGATTGTGCCTCACACATGGTCACGGTGTGTCGTACAAGTAAGTGATGGGAGGCAGATATTTTCAGAATTGCAGCTATGGCATCTGGAATTTATCCAGGGAGATTTTATAAATGGAAGTTTAGCAGAGGAGGAAACTGATCAAATCTGAACCAGATAAAGATCATTTTGTCAGCTGGTAGGGTCCTGAACAACAGATGTGATGTTATGGGAGTCAGGGGGATCAGACATAAGACAGGAATCATGAGGACCTATCTCAGGTCTAGATGTGAGCTGTAGAGTTGAGGTTCATTTGTAGACTGAGCTAGGGGATGAAGTAGAGCAGGCATCTCTGCTCCACCATGATAAAATCAGGCCAAACAAGTGTGTGAGCCCTGACCCTGTGAAAGTATGAGAAACTCTCTACGAGTGTTAAGTGTCCTGGGACTTGAGTATGCTGCTTCCTAGGATAATGGCCTGCAAGACTGAAAATTAGGTGCATATATTTGATAAAACTATAAATGTAAGAGAACAATGATGGATTGTGAACTCAGATTTCCAAACTGGTTCAAAAAGTTTTCTTTTTTGTTCCTTACTTTTGACCAAGACTACTTATTATTCTGAAGATGGTAGGCATCCCATCAGTGTGTTGAGGAAAATGTTCTCCTTGAGAATTCTCGAATGTCCTTAGATGCATTTTCTCAAGATCAGCTACACACCATAACCTTGTGAAGTAGAAGAGCTTGAATACAGGAAAAGTGAAAGTCACATTATTTAAGGATCATAGAGACAATAGTTGGCGTGAAAATTCTCGTCAAGTTAACAGGTGACCTCACCTTTTAACTTCAGATACTGGATCACTGAGATGTTTTAGTAAGACAGGAAACAGATAGTATGCCTCCTGAATAATACAGTATTATAGAAGCCGCTCTTCAGCATTCTGCCTGAATATAACTTCAGGCTGCATGCAACAAGAATGGACTTTAGTGTCACACTCAGTATCCAGGATAAGAAATATTGAGAGCAATTTAGATTAGGAGATTACATCCCACACCTTCCTATTTTGCACAGGTTTATGTAGCAACCATGGCGGATACAGATAAAACAACAGGTGCGTATGTTTGTGTAATAAAGTTAACAAGCTGTTGATGTTGTTTGTCACTAAGTCGTGTCCAACTCTTTTGCGACCCTATGGTCTGTAGCCCTCCAGATTCCTCTGTCCTTGGAATTTTCCAGGCAACAATACTGAAATGGGTTTCTATTTCCTTCTCCTGAGGATCTTCCTAACCCAAGGATTGAACCTACTTCTCCTGCATTGGCAGGTGGGTTCTTTACCACTGAGTCACATGGGAAACCCCAGAAAGGGACAGGAAGAACTCTAATTATTTCATGACTCAGAACCTGTCTGAGAAAATAAATCTCAGAAAAAGTAATTACTCCTGAGACTCTTGGCTGATGTCTCCAATGCCTGGATGAGGAGGGGTTGTAAGTAGGTGTCACACATGTGCAGTATTAACATATTAAAAAACTCTGATGCTGAAGAAGATTGAAGGCAAGAGGAGAAGGAGATGACAGAGGATGAGATGGTGGATGGCATCACTGACTCAATGGACATGAGTTTGACCAAGCTCTGGGAGTTGGTGATGACAGGGAGGCCTGGCATAGTCACATGGGAAACCCCAGAAAGGGACAGGAAGAACTCTAATTATTTCATGACTCAGAACCTGTCTGAGAAAATAAATCTCAGAAAAAGTAATTACTCCTGAGACTCTTGGCTGATGTCTCCAATGCCTGGATGAGGAGGGGTTGTAAGTAGGTGTCACACATGTGCAGTATTAACATATTAAAAAACTCTGATGCTGAAGAAGATTGAAGGCAAGAGGAGAAGGAGATGACAGAGGATGAGATGGTTGGATGGCATCACTGACTCAATGGACATGAGTTTGACCAAGCTCTGGGAGTTGGTGATGACAGGGAGGCCTGGCATGCTGCAGTCCATGGGGTCGCAAAGAGTCGGACACTACTGAGAAACTGAAGTGACTGATAAGACATGTAAATTTATGGGAACTGTTATTTTCATACTTGCACAGCATTAATATTGTTTTAAATATACTTGGGTTTAGAATGTCCTGACTCTCATGTTAACAGTAGAGGGCTCTAGCCTGACTGCTTTGGCAGGAACCCTTGTGTATGTTTCTTCCCAACTCCATGCTAGGTGAAGTTAGCTTGGTAGTTTGAAGTTGATCATAGAGGAAATATTTCTCTATTAAAACCTCAGGACCTTACTTTGAGCACTAATAGTTAAGCGTTTACCAGTACATCAATGCATGTCAATGTTTCCCAATACAATAGTCTCTCTAAATCCCTAAACCGAGAACAAAGCTTGGTGTAACACATGTCTATTGAATAAATGATCAGGAAAAGGAAGAAGAGATTTATAAGAATAAAGAGAGAATCTTCCAGAATACGTTTTCAAGAGAAAAATCTGAGTTTTGAGAAATGCATAGGAGAATACATACCTAGGAATAGAGGGTAAGAAGTTCTTTCAAGGAGAAACTCAGTTTGGCTCAGATGACTGAAGAACATAAGGAATCAGAAGAATTACAAAAAAGTTGAAAATGACTTGAAGCAGAGTACACAACATTGTTGCAGATGAAGATGAAGGATTTTGCAACAGATCTGAAAGAGCTATACCCAGCTCTAGTCCAGTATCTTAGACCAGCAAAGATGAACAGACAGGAGATGAAGTAAGAAGTCTATGCTCATAATGATGCTCTCAGACATGAGCCTGTGTCTGAACTCATTGTGTTAACTCATTATGTTAACATTTTAGTTGCACACATTTGTGTACACATCTTGGTGAATCTGGACATGTGAATATACCCATGAAGCCATCACCACAATCAAATTTCTAAAATTTTCCATCTCTTTCAAAAATGTCCTTAATGTTCTTTTGTGTTGTGTGTGTAATATGTGTTTAAATATTTAACATCAGATCGATTTATTAACATATTTTAAAATGCATAATACCATGTTATCTATAAATGCTATATTGTATAGCAGATCTTTAGAACTTGTTCACCTTGAGTATATAAAACATTGTAATCATGAAGTCAAATTAACCATTTCTTCCTTTCTCCAGGCCCTGGCAACTGCCATTCTGTTCTCTGTTTTCACGCATTTGACTATTTAAGATACCTCATAAGTGGAATCATGTAGTATTTGTCCTTCTGTGACTATTCATTTAGCACAATGTTCTCCAGGTTCATCCATGTTGTCACAAGTGACAAGATTTCAAGTGCTAAGTCGCTTCAGTCGTGTCCGACTCTTTTTGATGCTATGGACTGTAGCCTGCCAGGCTCCTCTGTCCATAGATTCTCCAGGTGAGCATACTGGAGTGGGTTGTCATGCCCTCCTCCAGGGGATCTTCCCCACCCAGCATTCAAACCTGCGTCTCTTACCTCTCCTGCACTGGCAAGCAAGTTCCTTACCACTAGCACCACCTGGCAAGCCCCTCTTTCTTTCTTAAGGCTGAAAAATATTCTGTTACATGTAAATACCATGTTTTATCTATTCACCCATCAGTGGCTATTTGGATTGTTTCCATGTCTTGGCTATTGTGAATGTTGCTGGAGTGAGGATGGGGCACAAAGATAGCTATTGGATTCTTTTTTTTTTTTTTAATTTTTATTTTTTTAGTTTGTTTTGCTTTACAATACTGTATTCATTTTGCTACACATTGACATGGATCAGCCACGAGTGTACATGAACTCCCAATCCCGACCCCCACCTCACCCCTCCTGCCCTACACCTTCTCTCTGGATTCTCCCCGTGCATCAGTCCCAAGCATCCTGCATCCTGCATCAAACCTGGACTGGCGATTCGTTTCACTTATGATATCACACATGTTACACTGCCACTCTGCCAACCCATCCCACCCTCTCCCTCTCCCACAGAGTCCAAAAGGCCATTCTATACATCTGTGTCTCTTTTGCTGTCTTGCATACAGGTTCATCATTACCATCATTCTAAATTCCATATATATGTGTAAGTATACTGTATTGGTGTTTTTCTTTCTGGCTTACTTCACTCTGTATAATCGGCTCCAGCGTCATCCACCTCATTAGAACTGATTCAAATGTATTCTTTTTAATAGCTGAGTAATACTCCATTGTGTATATGTACCACAGCTTTCTTATCCATTCATCTGCTGATGGACATCTAGGTTGCTTCCATGTCCTGGC
>SJXQ01010753.1:241611-267023 GCA_006408695.1 Aepyceros melampus
TTTCCTCTATTTCTTTGTATTGATCGCTGAAGAAGGCTTTCTTATCTCTTCTTGCTATTCTTTGGAACTCTGCATTCAGATGCTTATATCTTTCCTTCTCTCTTTTGCTGAAGCTCCAGTACTTTGGCCACCTCATGCGAAGAGTTGACTCATTGGAAAAGACTCTGATGCTGGGTGGGATTGGGGGCAAGAGGAGAAGGGGACGACCGAGGATGAGATGGCTGAATGGCATCACGGACTCAATGGACGTGAGTCTGAATGAACTCCGGGAGTTGGTGATGTACAGGGAGGCCTGGCATGCTGCGATTCATGGGGTCGCAAAGAGTCGGACATGACTGAGCGACTGAACTGAACTGAACTGTGTCCATCTTTTACTGTCTGAGTCATATTCTTGACACTATTAAGTCCCTGGCACTTCTGGTCTAGACAATGAACTGATGAGCAAAAGCTCAAAGGTGGGGAGTTGCATTGCGATCCCATAAGCATCTACTGGAACCATGTCGTGTAAATATGGGTGAGGTTCCTACAGTGCCTGCTCTACTAGGTTGGTGACATAACTTCTCTGTTTCATCTGTGAAAAAAGGGCACAATCATCAGAATTTCACAGTATTTTCAAAAGTGAGTTGGCATTGCATGAGTAAGATGCTTAACACAGTATCTAACATAAAAGGGCACAAACAGGAAAAGCATGCCTATGTTTCACTTTTAAAAGATAGTTGACAAAAGATATGTTTAAATCTATTTAGGAAACTCTAAAAAAATTTAAAGGCAATCAGTTCCCTGAACCACATGATTAAAGTTTGTGCAAAATAATATTTGAAGTGCTTTTATCTAGGGAAAGAAGTGCTATATTTGCAGGTGGGTTTAGGTATAGGGGTGAATTATGAGTCCACTTACTAAGTAGTAAATGTGTATTAACTCTTGGGAAAGAAAAGGTCAAGTAGAAGGAGGGAGGAAGTGAATTAATTACAAAGCATCCTGTTAAGTAATTGTAAGAACTTAAGAAAAGGCTAAAGGAATTATTATGCTGCCAGATGCTGAATGTGGCCATGTCTGTGTTGAGCAAGTAGGCCAATTTACTTAACCAAGAGAAGAAATAAAGAATACAGAAAAAGAAGAGAGCCAGAAACAATGAAATCATTAGCTGTCTCTTGGTGCATTTATCTAGCAGAACTGTTTGTTCCTTGTAGAGATGCTCTCTGTAGGCACCTATGTGTGTACTGCTTATGTTTAAGTTATCAACAATATGTTAAAAAGAACTCTTCCTTGGATTCCATGGCTGTGTACCTTTCATGTATAGTAAAACAACAAAATACACATTATAAAAGCAAACCCCAATACAAAATAAAATAGCTTTAAGTGGACTAGAGTATTTTGTTTGATATAACTAGGTAAATTAAATGTTCTGGCACTATTTCCTGGCTACTGTCCATGGGATAGCAAAGAGTTGGAACTGACTGAGTGGGTAACACACACCCACAGGACTATTTCAAACTCAAAGTTTCATGTCAGGCTCATCTGAGGTTTGAAATTTGGTAGCATAGTTTTCCATGTGAAACATACAAAAAGATGCAGAGACCTGAGTTCAAATTATGGCTGCATCCTTTAATACACATTAGACAATAACATAACCTCTGTAAGCCTCTTTTCCAGGATTACATGGTACGAGTCATAAATATCACCCTGGATGAAAGATGCCTTTGCCATTCCACTTGAGCACAATCCAGCTCTTCCTGGTGCTTATAGCATCATAACTCAGAGATAATTCATTTGATCAATGCATCTGTAGGATTTTTCATAGTTCAGTGCATGACATATGACATAGTTTACACACATAGGCTATGCTCAACAAATTATTATATGGTACACATTCATAGATTTATAAATTGTATACTACCAGCTATACCATGTATATAGTCATTTATTTACAATATTTATCAATAAACCATCATATATAGGACTCTGTTCAGGGACCACAGAAAAAATGCAGTTAAGATATAGCCATAGTCCAAAAGTTGATTTTTTTATTAAGAAATATGTTTATAAAATGAACTATATAATGAATTATAACAGGAAGAATGCTGTTGGAAATGTTTGAAAGAAAAATATAAAGAATTAATGACAGTAATATCTAGAGGTGACTCTGTTGATATCAGTAGCATATATCAAGATAAAAACCAGAATCTGGAGCCACAGTCTTTGGATTTGAACTCCAATTCTGCCAGTTATTATCATTATTACTTTGGGCAAGTCAGGTAACTTCTATATGCTTAAAATTTCTTCATATTTAAAAAGAGATTCTTATGTAGAGTACATTTTTCTTTAACACAGGGCAAGCAATTAGTATAGTGTATGGAATGTGGCAAAGGCTAATTAAATGTTTAACTTTACTGAAAGTGAAAGTGAAGTTGCTCAGTCTTGTCTGACTCTTTGCAACCCTGTGGACTGTAGCCTACCAGGCTCCTCCATCCATGGGATTCTCCAGGCAAGAGTACTGGAATGGGTTGCCATTTCCTTCTCCAGGGGATCTTCCCAACCCAGGGATCGAACCCAGGTCTCCCGCATTGGAAGCAGACGCTTTAACCTCTGAGCCACCAGGGAAGCCCTAATTATTATTATTTACTAAATTTTGGATTAAGTGCTTTAACAACACCACCTAATCCTATTAGTACTATGAAGGAAGGCTGTTGTCATCTCCACTTTATGGATGAGTATACTTGGTTTAAGACATTACTTTAACTTGTCTAATTTTAAGCAGATAATATATAGCTTCAGAGGGTGAGATGGCTGGATGGCATCACTAATGCAATGAACATAAACTTGGGCAAACTTTTGGAGATGATGACGGACAGGGAGGCCTGGTGTGCTGTAATTCAGGGGAGTCACAAAGAGTCAGACATGAATAACTGGGCGACTGACCAACAACAACATATAATTGAGACAAGTTTTCTTTTATGTGATCCCATTTCAAGCTTCTAACCATATTGCTCTTTGAAAAAGTAAGCAAAGCAAGGAGTAAAGCCAGAATAATGTTTTTGCTGGAAATTCAGACTTGGACAAATAAAATACATGGGGGTGAAAAAAGGATTAACAATCTTATAACTGTGTCTGAAAAACAGTAGATGGGGCTCATAATCCATTTAGAAGGTCTTTCAATGTTTGGGTGGTTGATAATATAATAAAAATTACATTAATAGTTAAGTTTTATCCATTATTTAAGAAAGTTAGAAAAAATAACCCCTCTTTTTAAAATGACTTATTACCTTCCCTTATGTAAGACTGAATACATACTTAAAGTACATACATACTTATGAAATACATACATAAGCCAAGTATCTCTCCTTTTGTTCTTTTTTTTTTTTTAATCAACTCAAGAATCTGAATAATTTAAGTTCCTGAAATCAAGGAAGGACTCAGGATCTGACAAGCAATGTGATCTGACAAACAGTGTCTGAATTCTAAGCAATCTCCTGTGAAAGTTTGGAAAAGCAAATTGGCTGATTCCAGTTAGGTAGAACTAGAAAGATGATCATTGAAGATCAGTTTTACCTTGAGGCTACGAAAGAATGCACAAACTACCATTCTTCTATAACGAGTGCTTCATTGAAAGTAGATTTAAAATACCTTTGCCCAGTACCTTATATTTTACTTCCTTCAAATCTCTTTATTCTACTGGTGGCCATCCACTCAGTTACCTGTTCCAGAAATAAGATATTAAACATATTCAGCAGTAAGCAGTAAAAATATTCAGACTAGCCCATCTTATAGAAAATACATAATCAGTGACTAAAGATGGGGAAACAGTAGAAACAGTGTCAGACTTTATTTTGGGGGGCTCCAAAATCACTGCAGATGGTGACTGCAGCCATGAAATTAAAAGACGCTTACTCCTTGGAAGAAAAGTTATGACCAACCTAGATAGTATATTCAAAAGCAGAGATATTACTTTGTCGACTAAGGTCCGTCTAGTCAAGGCTATGGTTTTTCCTGTGGTCATGTATGGATGTGAGAATTGGACTGTGAAGAAGGCTGAGCGCTGAAGAATTGATGCTTTTGAATTGTGGTGTTGGAGAAGACTCTTGAGAGTCCTTTGGACTGCAAGGAGATCCAACCAGTCCATTCTGAAGGAGATCAACCCTGGGATTTCTTTGGAAGGACTGATGCTAAAGCTGAAGCTCCAGTGCTTTGGCCACCTCATGCGAAGAGCTGACTCATTAGAAAAGACTCTGATGCTGGGAGGGATTGGGGGCAGGAGGAGAAGGGGACGACCGAGGATGAGATGGCTGGATGGCATCACGGACTCAATGGATGTGAGTCTGAGTGAACTCCGGGAGTTGGTGATGGACAGGGAGGCCTGGTGTGCTGTGATTCGTGGGGTCGCAAAGAGTCAGACACGACTGAGCAACTGAACTGAACTGAACTGAAAGATGGGTTAATGAACCTCTTGAATCATGAATGGGAATTTGCCTTATCTACAGCAATTAACATGTTTGAAAACTAGAATTAATAAATAATCATAGAAAGTTCAGCTTCAATCACCATTACAAATGTTTGTATTTATTTTTGCATAACAATTGACATCTAATTAGCATGTTAAGAGCTGCTTGTGTTTAGATATTAATCAGACATCTTTTAAAAATCTTAGAGTTGTTTATTTAGGTAAGCTTGGCATAAGCATAATTGTAATTAACTTATACCACTTCAGGACTTACCTCTTATGAAACTGCTGGAGCCATAACCATAAACTTCTTGTTTTTTTCATTTATTCATTCAAATAAAATGTATCAGAAACAAATTACTTTTAAAATACAGGAAAATTATTCCAGCCCCTCTGGAAGGATGTTTGTCCATATCTTTATTATTTCAGAATTTGAAAAGAAAAAGTTTGGGGGAGAGGTTTGTAAACAAAACTGGCCACGCCTACAAAGCTTCTTCCAACTTTTAATACCCCTATAATACTCTGATCATAGTTTATTAGCTTTTAATACAATGCATTGTAATACTTTAAATAAGTTGACTTTCCAATACACTGTGAAATTTCAATTATATTGAAATCTATTCCAGTTTGTATCCCCATTTCATAACATGATACCTGGAAAATAATAGGCATTCATAAAATCTATTAAAAAGAATGAATTACCTACTGGTATGATCTATTGTTAAGAATGTGTATTTTAAGTCTCTTGGAAAATCCAGACTTTAGCATTAGACAGACCTGGAATGAGAAACATGGCACAGCTCTGCTCTAACACACAGGGGAACTTTATGCAACATCAGACCCTCATCCCTGAAACAGGAATTAAAGAATGGTGGTAAGTATAGGCTGGAGAAGGGCATGGCAACCCACTCCAGTGTTCATGTCTGGAGAATCCCATGGACAGAGAAGCCTGGTCGTCTTCAGTCCATAGGGTGCACAGGGCTGGACACGACTGAAGTGACTTAGCACGCAGTGAGTATAGAATAGTAGTATAGCATGAGGCAAATAAAAAGATAAATATATGGCATTAAGTGAGTACTTGGGAGGTGGAATATTCTATAATGTGTGTGTGTTTTTTTTAATGTAGATACAAGATAAACTTTGAAAATGAGATTGCATTTACAGAAAATCCACAGAAGTCCCAAGAGTTGTCTCCACACAATAGCATTTGTCCAAAATCTGGTAGAAGGAAATATTAAGGAGGAGTTATTCTTAAGTTCATTTGGAATCTTCCAGTTACGTGGCTTTGGAGAGCAGTTTCACTGACTCTGCAGACGCTTTTTGGCTCTGTTTGCACGTGGGTTAGAGAAGTTATTTGAATTTCAGTAGCTGTGTCCTATTCGTTGTGTCTCAGGGGTATAGTTGTGTTTTATCTGACTCAGAACCAGTGTTTGGAAGGAGGTAAAAATAGTCTGGAAGGCAATGAATTTTCTATCAAATGGAAGAAAGTGGGGCTGAGCCAACTCCTGAGCTAAAGTCAGAAAGCAAGCAAGCACAATACTTCTCTTGCTGCTTAGACTGGGGAAACGGCCTCTACTCTGGCTAAAAAGAGAAACAGTAATCTAAGAGTTATTATTCCTATGAGGCTTTACTCCAATGCAGCATAACACAGACACCGCCTTTGATAACATGTTGACAGAAGGGTCAGTCTGCCTGCTTAGATTACCACCAGTGACTGGGACCTCATTGTCTCATTTTCCAGTGCCTTTTCTATCTTTGGTTTGGTTGGTTGGTTGTCTGTTTTTGTTTCTGTTTTCAGCAGCTACTTCTAAAATTGGCTTCCAATAATGCCTGCCTCCTGATATTCATACCTTTATGTGATCCTTTCCCCTTAAGTCTCGGCTAGAGCTTATGACTTGCTCTTAAAGACGAGAACACCACAAAAACAAGGGAGTATGACTTCTAAGACTAGATTATAAAAAGAATTTGGCTTCTATCTTGCTCAGCTTCCCTCGCTTCTTACTGACTCATCCTAATGGGAGCCAGTTGCCACACTGTGAGCTGTTCTATGGAAAAGCAGACATGACAAGGAAATAGGAGATGTATTCAGCCAACAGCCAGAGAAAAACTGAAGCTTTCATTCCAGAAACCCAAAAGGAACTAGTTTGCTCAACAAAAATATTTTAAACTAAAAAAGAAAAAAAAAATTAACAAGTCAAAATTTGTGAGTGTAAGAGAATAGGGCTTAGAGGAAAATTGAGAGCATTTAGTTTTATTTTAGGGGAAAAATATATCTAATCAATAATATAGGTTTCCAACACTTAAAACACTAGGAAAAAAAAAAAGAATCCAAAGCAAATAGAAGAAAAGAGTTAATAAGTATAAAATCAAAAATCAATGAAATAAAATTGAAAATAGAATTAATGACAGCAAGATTTGATTATTTTTTAAAAAAGAATTTTATAAACATCTATTAGACTGATATAAAAGAGAGAAGAAATAAATTATAAATATTAGGCATGATTCTAAATTTTTTTGAAATATACTCAAGAGTGAGACTGCTAGATTATAGTGGTTCTACTTTTCATTTTTTAGAAACTTCCACACTGTTTTCCATGGCAGCAGCACCATTTTGCATTCACATTAACGGTGTATAGGGTTTTCAATTTCTCTCTATCCTTCCCAACATTTGCTATTTTATTTTTCAATAATAGACATTCTGTTATGAGGTCATATTTCATGGTTTTGATTTGTTTTGTCTGATGATCAGTGATTTTTGAGCACCTGCTAATATACTTGTTGGCCTTTTGTATGTCTTTAGAGAAATATCTATTCAAGTGCTTTGCCAATTTTTAAAAATTGGGTTATTTGCATGTGCACGTGTGCACGTGTTTGTGTTTATGTATATGTTTGCTTTGAATTGTGAAAGTCCCTTAAATATTTTGAAAATTAACTATTGTCAATATGTGGTTTGCAAATATTTGTTTTCCCTCATTTTGTACATTGCTTTCTCACTCTGTTGATTGTTTCTGTTGCTGTCAGAAGGTTTTAAAATTGATATAGCCCCACTTGTCACAGGCTTCCAGGTGGCACAGTAGTAAAGAATCTGCCTGACAGGGCAGGAGAAAGAAGAGGTGTGGGTTCAATCCCTGGGTCATAAAGATCCTCTGGAGTAGGAAATGGCAATCTGGTCCAGTATTCTTGCTCGGAAACTTCCATGGACAGAGGATCCTGGCAGGCTGCAGTCCATGGGGTCGCAAAGAGTCAGACATAACTGAGTGCCTGAGCACAAGCACAGTCACACTTTTCTGATTTTGTTTTTGTTTCCTACACTTTTGGTGTCATATTCATGAAATCATTGTCAAGATCAATGCCATGAATCTCATATTTTTCCTTTAGACATTAAAAATTTTTAGATTTTAAGTCTGTAATCAGTATTGAGCTAATTTTTATTATGGAATTAAGGATTCAATTTCATCCTTTTACATGTGAATATCTAGTTCTCCCAACATCAAATGTTGCAGAGACTATTCTTTCCCTACAGTAGGTTATTCTTGGTACCTTTGCCAAAGGTCAGTGTGCATAATTCTGGCTTTTATATTCTATTTCTGTTTTTAAGCTAGTATCATACAGTTTTATTTAACATATATATTTATATATATATATCATATTTATATGTGAAATCAGGAAGTGTGATGTTTCAGCTTTGTTCTTTCTCAAGATCACTTTTAGCTATTCTGGGTCTTCTATTGTTCAATATCAATTTTAGAATTATATTCTATTGCTGTAAAAATTACTATTGGGATTTGGATGGGAATTTAAATCAAGATCTTGAAGTGTTATCTGCAATGCCACGTGTATTTCAGCATTATTCACACTATACATGATGTGGAAGCAACCTAGATGCCTATTGACCAATGAATAAAGAATATGTGGCGTGTGTGTGTGTGTGTGTGATATGTGTATGTGTGTGTGTGTATACACCCATACACCCACACCCACACATAAGGGAATGCTATTCAGCCTTAAAAAAGGATATTCTACCATTTGTGATGACATGATGACCTGAAAGATAATATATTTAGCAAAATAAGTTAGTCATAGAAGGACAAGTAGTGCGTGATTTCAATTACATGAGGTGTACACAGCAGTTAAACTTACATAAGCAGAAAATAGGATGGGGGTTCCCAGGGCATGGAGGAAGAAGAAAATGAGAAATTGTCATTCATTGCATATAAAACTTCAGTTATGCAAAGTGAATCAGTTCTAGAGATCTGCTGTACAACAATGTGCCTATAGTAATACAGTGCCATGCACTTAAAAACTTAAGAGGGTAGATTTCACTTTGAGTGTTCTTACCACAAAACAAAATGAAAACAAAATCACCAAAGGGACACAAGGAATATTTTGGAGATGTTGGATATATTTATCACCTTGGTTCTGGGATGGAATTAATATGAGTGTATGCATACATTTGAACACATCAAAATATATACATTATATATATGCAATTTCTTGTATATCAATTACACCTCAGGAAAACTGTAGAAATATTAAAAATGAAAGAAAGGATGTCAGGATGGACCCCATAGACATTATAGAATTTTAAAAGAATACACAAACAATCGACATACAGACTGAATAATTTGCATGTGATAGACCATTTCCTGAAATGCCACAAACTATTTAACTTGACTAGATCTATAATCATTTTAAAACTTGAAGTATTATTTAAAATGTCTGTTTCATTTTCAGAGGTTTTGTAGAGGCATTTGCAACCGTTCCCTTTGTCCATTACCTGGTGTCCAGACTGAATGCTAGCTAGTGGTCTATCCTGTAGGACAGTTTTTTAAAATCTAATGAATGCTTTATAGATTAAGGCCATGCAAGAACAGCTCATGGGTGATGCCAGGAGTTCATAAACAATTATATGCTAGTCCTTGTCCTAAATCCTTTCCTCTTCACAATATCCTCTATGCTTTATGGTTCCCAAGGGTTCTCTTTTGTGTCCTTCAGTCTTATTTTGCCGTATCCTTCCTGTAAATGCACTTGCATTTAGGACCAACTGGCAAGAGTTAAGAGTAAGAAATATATATCAGGAGGTTCATCCCACCTATTAAAATCTGGAGTTCCTCTTCTGGAGAGCTTTAGGTACCTGTGGGCTGTCTTGGGCACAAAAATAAATAAATAAATAAAATAAAAATTATAGAAAATGGAAGATTTCTTCCGTTCTCTATGATTGCTAGGAGATGGCTTTCTGATCTTCACATGAGATCTGGAGAGCTTCCTTTTCATCCTTGTCTGCCTTGTCTAATGCTCACTTTCTGATTTGGGACTGCTTTGACTACAGGCTGAGAGACATCAGAGAGGGGAAGAAAAAAGATACTCATTGTTTGCTTTTTTTTTTTTAATTAATTTTTATTTTTTAGTTTGTTTTGCTTTACAATACTGTATTCGTTTTGTTACACATTGACATGAATTAGCCATGAGTGTACATGAACTCCCAATCCCGACCCCCACCTCCACCCTCCCGCCCCACACCCTCTCTCTGGATTATCCCCGTGCATCAGTCCCTAGCATCCTGCATCCTGCATCAAACCTGGACTGGCAATTCGTTTCGCTTATGATATCACACATGTTACATTGCCACTCTGCCAACCCATCCCACCCTCTCCCTCTCCCACAGAGTCCAAAAGGCCATTCTATACAACTGTGTCTCTTTTGCTGTCTTGCGTACAGGTTTATCATTACCATCATTCTAAATTCCATATATATGTGTAAGTATACTGTATTGATGTTTTTCTTTCTGGCTTACTTCACTCTGTATAATCGGCTCCAGCGTCATCCACCTCATTAAAACTGATTCAAATGTATTCTTTTTAATAGCTGAGTAATACTCCATTGTGTATATGTACCACATCTTATGATATCACACATGTTACATTGCCACTCTGCCAACCCATCCCACCCTCTCCCTCTCCCACAGAGTCCAAAAGGCCATTCTATACAACTGTGTCTCTTTTGCTGTCTTGCGTACAGGTTTATCATTACCATCATTCTAAATTCCATATATATGTGTAAGTATACTGTATTGATGTTTTTCTTTCTGGCTTACTTCACTCTGTATAATCGGCTCCAGCGTCATCCACCTCATTAAAACTGATTCAAATGTATTCTTTTTAATAGCTGAGTAATACTCCATTGTGTATATGTACCACTGATTTCTTATCCATTCATCTGCTGATGGACATCTAGGTTGCTTCCATGTCCTGGCTATTACAAACAGTGCCGCGATGAACATTGGGGTACACGTGTTTGCTTTTAATTCTTCTCTTCTTCCCCAATCTGCTTGCTTCTTTTTAGATTTTAGAGTCTTCAAATAAATTCTATTTTTGTCCAGGTTTTATGTCTATATCCAGTCAAGGAAAGAAAAATATTTTTTCCCTAAAATTTAAATATCTCAAAATTCAAGTATTTTCTAATATTGTTTTATATTCTGTTTCCATTAAAATAGGAAAAAAAATGCTTCTAGCATATCACTACCTCAAAATATGTTGATATTTCTCCAAAGATATTTAGTTTTTTTTTAATTTTTAATATAAATTTATTTATTTTAATTGGAGGTTAATTACTTTACAGTATTGTATTAGTTTTGCCATACATCAACATGAATCCACCACAGGTACACACGTGTTCCCCATCCTGAACCCCCCTCCCTCCTCCCTCCCCATACCATCCCTCTGGGTCATCCCAGTGCACCAGCCCCAAGCATCCAGTATCATGTATCGAACCTGGGCTGGCAATTCGTTTCATATATGATATTATACATGTTTCAATGCCATTCTCCCAAATCCTCCCACCCTCTCCCTTTCCCACAGAGTCCAAAATACTGTTCTATACATCTGTGTCTCTTTTGCTGTCTCGCATACAGGGTTATTGTTACCATCTTTCTAAACTCCATATATATGTGTAAGTATACTGTATTGGTGTTTTTCTTTCTGGCTTACTTCACTCTGTATAATTGCTCCAGTTTCATCCACCTCATTAGAACTGATTCAAATATATGATTTTAATGGCTGAGTAATACTCCATTGTGTATATGTACCACAGCTTTCTTATCCATTCATCTGCTGATGGACATCTAGGTTATGCAAATCAAAACCACAATGAGGTACCATTTCATGCCAGTCAGAATGGCTGTGATCCAAAAGTCTACAAGCAATAAATGCTGGAGAGGGTGTGGAGAAAAGGGAACCCTCTTACACTGTTGGTGGGAATGCAAACTAGTCCAGCTACTATGGAGAACAGTGTGGAGATTCCTTAAAAAACTGGAAATAGAACTGCCTTATGACCCAGCAATCCCACTGATGGGCATACACACTGAGGAAACAAGAAAAAATTGAAAGAGACATATTTAGTTTTTAAAAGAATATTCTACTTCTAAATAAAATGTATGCTATAAATCCAGTATGTACTAGGATAGCACAACTTAAACATAGTATAAATATTCTCACAATATGAAAGTGCATCATCTTGTCTGATAAATACCACAATAGGTTTCACCCACTATTTCCTTGTAGGAAATGTAGAAGTAAAACTGGAAAAAAATATGTCACTAAACCTTTGATGAATGTTTGTTATTTTGAGATTTACAATAGAGGATTCTTGATTCAGGAGAGGTCTGGCTCACCCACTGAACTGCAGTTTCTGTCTGGATTGTGGCACCAAGCTCTAACTCAACAATAACATTCACCAGATGGGGGATAAAAAAGAAAATTCATCAAAATCAATATGAGCCTGTTTTTATAGAACACTGTACTTCATAAATAGCACTCCCTTAATCTTACAAATTCAGAAATCAGAAGTTTCTTCATTCTAGAGTTTGTCAAATCTCCTACATTTTCTTTTCTCCTCCTTCCACAAATTTAAAATTCAGTTTGTTAAAGGTTTATGAAGATCAGTATAACTATTTAAGGTAAGTAGACCAAAACTTGTGCTTTAAAAGTCCAGTACATCAAGAGATAAGACATATTTCTATATCCTTTTTCGATCACATATGAACCATTAGGTATAAAATTATATCTAGGCATAAAATTACAACCATTAAGTATAAAATAACACTTAGTGAATGGTGCTTACTCTATACCAGACCCTGATTTGTAGCCTTAATCTCTAAAACAAATATTTTCCATCCAAGATAATGTTTAAAATCAAGAAGTGTTCAACATTTTATGATAAAGTCAGATAAGTTGCTTTGCTTAATTTGGTTTGTTGGGGACATTCCATGCAGTGGTAATGATATATATAAAGAAAATGAAATGAGTACATGCACATACATACACACATACACACAGTGTCAAAAATACTAGTAATGATCAATGGTAGTTAAAATGTAGGTAGAAAGAGAACTAATCATGAAGGATCCTTTTTAGAGTTTTCACTACACTACTGGGATTAATTTTATCATTTTAAGTACATATGTGTGTGTATGAGGTAAAATATGTTTACCTTCTTATTTTAGAAAGTGGAAAGCATTAATTGGATGGGAAGATGCAACAGATAGCTTGATCAGTTAGTAGATTATGACACTAGATCATGAGTAAAATTTCAAAGAATTCATGCTATTTAAATTAACTCTTCAGGTTTCCTATAATTTATTTTTGTTTTGCTTTATATTTAATTCATTTATTTTAAAAAATGCATAGTAAAACTTTAGATTATGAGTTATAAAAGCTATGAAGTTTTTCCTACATTTATATTCATTTGGAGATTTTTTGAAAGCAGATTTTTATATAAAAATAGCAGAAAAGCTATACTGGAGCAAGTGACTTTAACCCACTAAATTTCTGTTACTGCATTTCTCCAGAAAGAATAATATTGTCTACCCATCTGGACCCCAGGAATGATGTCAGGGTTGTTTAGCTGGGATTAGAAGTTATATTTTTCTGGAATCTGCTTATCAGAGCAGAAATGGTAAAAGGAAAATAATGTAAATATGAGTCTTAGAGACTTTCATGACTAATCCATGGAAATCAAGATGAGGACAATGTCCAAAATGGCAGAAGTGGAAAAGTAAATGAAACTAGTTGCAAGTGGTTCAGTTAAGTGGAGTAGAAACAGGGGCAACAATAAAATAGTCATTCTGCTGGAAACTATTCTTATTGCTTGTTTCTGTTCCTGGAGTGGCAAGATACAAGGCTTGCCCATGATTTTTATCAGTAGGGCATTAGGGACCTGTATATTTTGGGTTAGTTTAAAGCATAGATATTTGGAGAATATCATTCATTCTTCCTCATATCATTATGAAGAAAATAGTTATGAAGTTGATACAGCAAAGACAAGTTAATGTTGACTATTGATGTAATCATTGCTACTTTGATTATGTTAAGACTGAAGAAACTATTCTGTAACTCTGAAAACCTTTAAGCAACCAAAGTGTTATTAGAAGAAACAAATCCAATATATGCATTTAACTTTATTCATACCCACCTCTGGGATGTTTACCAGAGATTTTGTAGCATGCAACTGATCATTTTTAAAAGAATTTTTTCAACGTTTAACTCATGTATTGTTTCTTTGACAAGACATATGAGATTTTATTAGATTCATTAGCTTTTCTGAAGAGTGTGGCTGGGGGAAATTGGCTGCAACAGCTATATCGTAGAATTTGGTTCTGATTTCAGTTTTCTCAGAAATCTTTTTTAAGACCTCAGGTGTCAAACTTGCAGAAAGGAGACCCTCAGTTAATATAAAAGTGTGATTTTGCTTTCCTTCCATCTTGTAAGGGCTAGGAATACAAGTGAAAAGAGACTTCAAAACTATTGTGATAAATCTGCCCTATCCATTTAGTTTGCTAACAAAAATTTGACAGATAATCTCTGCTACTTAAAACGTGTTCTGTAGTTTGACCTTTATCATTTTTAATGAAGAGTTGCCATGATTTTGATCCCAAAGTTAATTAGTAGCAAAGAGTATGTTTGAACATAGGTTTTCTGTCCTTATATTGTTGCCTTCCTCCACCCTCCTACCAATTAACTTATTTCAATGGAAAATACTCTGTCACTGATCATTAAAAACCAGGCCTATGTATCATTTTCCAGGAAACTGTTGCCATCTCTTTGTACTTCTGCTGCTCTGATCTCAGAGGCCAATAAGTCCAACACTCTCATGGTAGATAGACTATGACCAGATGACCGACCTCTCTGTTGCAAGTCAGTGTTTTTGTCTAGAACTTGGGACCTTGAGTTAGGAATATGAAGCATGGAGACTGTGGAGACGGTTTAGAATTCATTTTGGAGTGATGGCAGCAGCTTTCATTTCTCGAGGTAAGGAGTAGGTGCAGAAATAGTGGTGAACTCTACAGTGGCTGTAGACCAACCTCTTTCATTCTCTTGTTTCCCTTGTTTTTCATTTGCTCAGTTGTGTCCAACTCTTTGTGAGCCCATGGACTGTAGAATGCCAGACTTTTCCCAGAGTTTGCTCAAACTCGAGTCCATTGAGTCAGTAATGCCATCCAGCCATCTCATCCTCTGTCATCCCCTTCTCCCGCCTTCAGTCTTTCACAGCATCACGATCTTTTCCAATGAGTTGGCTCTTTGCATCAGGTGGCGAAAGTATTGCAGCTTTAGCAGCAGTCCTTGCTTCCATAGGAACAAGCTAATATCCTTCTACTAAACTTACTTTCCTCTTGAGTTAACTGTCTGTCTTTTGTTGTCCACAAACAAAAACTTGATACAAATATTTAAGCTCTTGAGACAAAATAGCAGTATATGCTGCCAATAACTTTCACTTAGGAGGACACATATTTTCAGTACTTTGTTGGCACAGATATGATTAAGATATCATCCTTATCATCAACTCCAAGAATACTGTCTTGATACAAAAGTTTTGAGTTTTATACACACACACTCTAGCTGAGATTAAAATGCCCATTATTAATTGATTTGAACACTGTATTGGCCAAAATTTTAGTGTACATGGTGCAATAGCATAAGGCATAAAAGAAGCAGATTCCAAGAGAGCATTGTTTACTTAAAAACTTAAAGAAGAAAATGTCACTTTCATAAAAAGTATTACGGTGTACAGATTTATTCTCAGTTACTCAAAATACCAATAACATTACTATTTGACGGCAGACACCAGAGATTTTAATTATTGTACTTTAAAAAAACTAACATCATCAACAGAATTGTAAACATAAAACTTTTCTGTAACTTTGTTCTCCCATAGCAAAAATAAGCAGAACTTTCTTCAATGTTAGTAAAACCATTAACTTACAGCTATTTTAATCTCATACTGTGTGTCTAAGTAAAAAGGTAATGTATATTTGAACAAAAATCACTTAAAATAGATAATCTTTTAGGAACTAACTATAACCCAGTTAGCATTTATTAGAACACTCTTTATTATGCAAGCCCTAAACAGGCCATGGGAGGAAACTGACCACTGTATGCCGCAAGCTGTTACTTCTGCCCAGGATTGAAATCTCAGCTGAGTGATAGAAAGACCCAGAGAAAATTCAAAATCCAGGATAAAGGCAACAGCACATGCTAGGACATGACATAGAACAGATTCTAGTATGAGGTCTAAGCTCACCCACTCCTATATATTGCACACTTGTGTATTATTTTGCTATTAACACCTAACCTTCCAGGTATTCATTTCCTCAATAGAAACCTGGGAATAAAATTGCAATTTCTAATTCATATGCTATATGAGGATTAAATTGGATTTAGGACTTCTTTGGTGGCTCAGACGGTAAAGCGTCTGTCTACAATGCGGGAGACCGGGATTCGAGCCCTGGGTTGGGAAGATCCCCTGGAGAAGGAAATGGCAATCCACTCCAGTACTATTGCCTGGAAAATCCCATGGACAGAGGAGTCCAGTAGGCTACAGTCTATGGGGTCGCAAAGAGTCAGACACGACTGAGCGACTTCACTTTCACTTTCATGAGGATTAAATTAGCTATTGAGCATTGCATGTTTAACCAAATGCTTAACATATAGTAGATGCTTAACAGCTGTTGGCAGTTATTAGTATTAGCATTAGTTTTATGTTTCATCTATCACTATTCTTTATTTTTCTTCCTCTGTTATTTATTATTACAAGAAAATGACCAAAATTTAGAGAAGCTAAATATAGTGAATATCTAAGTAAAGAGATGAACTATAATTATATTTAAATATACCTGTTTGGAGCAATGAAAAATGTCATAACTGAGTAGGGATTATTCAGTTCTCCAGTGTACAGAAATGAGTTCATGTGAGATAAATTTCTAGAACAGTCAATAGTTAACACAATCTGGATTAATGCCTATATTAATGAGATTGTTTTTACCAGAGGATATTAGTCCTGACTGAAAACTATATGAATAGTAGCAACCAAGAATAACCCTTTTGGATCAGATATTATAGTGCTCTTGCAAATATTTTCTCTCAGCTAGCACAGCTTCCAGGACTGAATTAAAATGCAGTATTTTTAAAGAGAAAGTATTGCTGACATGCTAATTGGTATTAAGTAACATAGAGTCAGGGAGAATTCCAATCTTCTCTTTTAGTAAAAATGAAATAAAAAAAGGAAAACCCAGAAAGAGGCAGGCCAGGCATATTGGCCTCAACATTTATTACATAAGATAACTCAAGTGATGAGGGGAAATTGGCCACTTACTGAAATATTTCTGGGAAGACTTTAAATAAACAGGTAAGGTGGTCCCAGCTAGGTGGTAAAAGGTACTTGATAGATAATTGACTCTAAAAGGCAGATACAATAAATCTCTAGTAGGCGGAGGGATGGCAGACTCATCACAAATTCTTGTTTTTTTTTTTTTTTATTGCATTTTTTAGTCCATCCAAATAACTTCCCTGTCCTCTTCTTTCTCACTGAATAGATCTTTGATGAAGCCCAACCCACTTGTCAGCAGAACTAAATACAAGGAGAAGCTCTTTTTTTTTAATTTTTATTTTTACTTTATTTTACTTTACAATACTGTATTGGTTTTGCCATACATTGACATGAATCCGTCTCGGGTATGTCGTTTGGAGTGCAGTCGACTCTTGGCCCTTTTGCTAAGATCAAGGGTAATGTGGAGGCTTCCTTAGTGGCTCAGTGGTAAAGAACCTGTCTGCCAATGCAGGAGATGCAAGAGACAGGTTTTATCCTGGATCGGGAAGATCCCCTGGAAAAGGAAATGGCAACCTCTTCCAATATTCTTGTCTGAAAATTTCTGTGGACAGAAGAGCCTCGCAGGCTACAGTCTATGAGGTCACAGAGTTGAACATGACTAAACACACACACACACAGACACACACCCAGGTACTAAGGGCAAGGCTGAGTCCTCTCTAGTCCTGGCCAGGTTCAAGGATACCTACTGAAGGCCTAGGATCTCCTCAATCAACCTCCACCAAAATCTAGGAAGTTTCCTAAAGAGAAGATCAACATCTCTTACCTCAGGTTTTCTATCCATAGCGATACCAGCAAGCAGGATTCAAAGACACTCACAAATAATTGGAATATCTTTTTTGGTTACAAGTCCTCAGAGAACCAGAAGGTAAGGAGATTGTTTAATGCCCATTTTCCACTTAGGATTTAATTTTCTTCCTGCACAGATTCATCCAAGGCTTCAGTGTATTACTCCTTTTTTGTGTTAGCAATAATGCCAAAACTATCTCGTCTCTATTTCCCAATTTATCATGCTTCAATTTAAAAATTTTGTTTGTTTGTATAGTATCTATAAAGCAGAATATATTCCATGCCTAGCTATATAACAAAACTCTTAGAATGTACATTTCCCAGAAACCAAATAATTTATCCTTTGTATAATAAATAAATTTACCTGTAGAACAGTACCACCAATCATGCCCTGTTTATAAGTTTTCTACTTTCTTATTAAAACAATAATAACCTTCATTTCTCTGTATCCTTCTCTGTTCTTCAGCATGTCTTTCATCAGGTATAAGGGTATTACAAACATAATTCTTTATATTTTTATATTAAACCTATGTACATGATGTTACAAATCTTTAGGATAGTTGTACACACACACACATATACACACTCAAACCCGGGGACATTAGCAGAGAGGAGAATGGGATAAGAAGTGATTGATAGCTATAAAGGTGAAAAGTCCCCTGTAAATCTAAAATTATTTTGTTCATTTTTGTAAATGAGGAAACAGAATAGTGAAGTTAAATAAATAAGTCTTCCAAGGTCTGACTGTAACTAAAAGACAGTGCTGGGATTTGAACTTCTATTATTCTGATTCTAAAATCTGTACTGTTCCCCCTGCATTCTCATGAATATTTACAGTTGTGCATCTGCTTGAAGGGGCTACAATCTAACATTAAATCAGTCAATAGAAACTCAGGAAATAATGTCTCCTTAATTTTAATTGAGAAATATATCTTTTTACATTTTAAACTAGTTATAGGTAATTTCATAGCAGTTTTTTTCCACCTATGAATTAAGGATCCAGGCTGATTTCAAATCCAATGATCTATAATCTAATGTATAATCAGGAAAAATGAATTGCTAGTCAATTTCAAATTAGTTCTTCAATACTAGTTAAATAAATCCCTTCCTTTTTTCTAAGACAGAATAATAACTAGAATTGCAGATGGCCTATGTACTGTTATTAATATGAGGGACATAATCACACACTAAAAATATAGTACATCAGAGAATCTCCTTGGGAAATCAGAAAGATATTGAGTATGTCCATTGCTGTCAGTCTGACCTTCAAGATATGACAAGATGCCAAATTACTTAAGATTTCCAGAAACTGCAGAGAAATAAAGAAAGCGTTTCCAAAAAAAAAAAAAAGTCTTCTTCCATAATTCAGAATCTGGCTTGTACAATTCTTAAAGTCTAGGACTTATTTTGCCTACCTACGGTGATGTTAGAGAACCATATATCTATTTAAAAATCTCCAACCAAACTGGAGAGAAAGGATCTAGACTACTTGAGACACACAGTGAGTTCTGAGGAACAGAGTTCAGAAAGGAGGGAAAAGACTCAAACAATAGGTAGGCTTCATAAAAAAGGATGGACTTTGAACAAATACGTTCGCGTGCTGAATCATTTATGTTCTCTGAATATTCCCCACATATGTTTCTACACATATAGTTATTTTTTTTAGCCTTAGTAGGCAAATTTTTTGATGGCAAAGATAACAGACTGTGATGTCTCTCTTCATACGGTCAGGTCTGTCTTCTTCCAACAGTCATTGACTAAGCCCTAATGCAAATAACTTACTGCCGAGGCATCTGTGTTTTTCCTAAGATGCCTTGTTCTGAGGAATTACTTAGAACTGATTTATTCTAGTGAAGTATGATTTAAGTGTTAACATGTACCTCATATGTACACTAAGTTCTATTCCCGCTTTTATTTTTTTAATCTCTTCCATGGAGCTATACAAGCCTATAAACATGTTTGTTGTTATTATTGTTAGTATTGTTCATGGAAATACTAGCGTACTAGAGCAACAAATTATTTCAGATTTCTTATTTCCCTCCTCCACTGATTTTTATTTTCTCACACATGATCCTGAGGTTGAATTTTACTTGTAATGAACTCTTTCTCTTATTTGACATAGATTCACCAGTATGAACATAAAATTTGGATTTTATATTTTATTAAATTATTTTATAGATACAAAAATAGGCATAAAGATAGGTGGATGGGTAGATAGATAGATCAGTCGATCCTTTGGGCTCAGGTCCTTTCTTTGTTCCATGGCTATAGACATCTCAGTACCTGCATCTCTAAAACAAGAATACACATCGTCATCTGATAGGGTTATCAGGAAGATTGTATAAAATAATGTACATAAATCACTTAACACGGTTTTCATTTTTGTCAGTAAGAAAATTAAGACCCAAAGAGGGAAAAGTTCTTGTTTAGATTATGAAACACTTAATAAAACATTGAATGTCCCTTCCTGATCATTTCTACATTTTCTGTAAGAAGTTAATCTCAATAAGTAAACTTCTGTTTAATTAATGACAACGTCTCTAAATTTCCCTGTCCAAATGAGTGTACCATTGGTTTATCTTTTAAAAAAATATTCATTTCATGAGGAAACGTAGATCATAATGCTAAAATATGGCATGTGAAAAACCTTCCGTGGTGGCTCAGGCAGTAAAGAATCCAGCTTCAATGCAGGAGACCTGGGTTCAATCCCTGAGTTGGGAAGACCTCCTAGAGAAGGGAATGGTTACCCACTCCGTATTCTGGCCTGGAGAATTCCATGGACTGTATAGTCCATGGGGTCGCAGAGAGTTGGACACGACTGAGCAACTTGCACTTTCAACAATTTTTAGTTTGTTGTTCTGTAACACCTGTTTCCAGAGAAGGCGATAGCACCCCACTGCAGTACTCTTGCCTGGAAAATGCTATGGACAGAGAAGCCTGGTAGGCTGCAGTCTATGGGGGTTGCTAAGAGTTGGATACAACTGAGCAACTTCACTTTCACTTTTCACTTTCATGCATTGGAGAAGGAGATGGCAACCCACTCCGGTTGTTCTTGCCTGGAGAATCCCAGGGACGGGGGAACCTGGTGGGCTTCCGTCTATGGGGTCATACAGAGTCGGACATGACTGAAGTGACTTAGCAGCAGCAGCAGCAACACCTGTTTCACTTAGCATAATTTCTTCAGGGTTTGCCCATGTTAGAACATAGGACAAGATTTCATTCTTTTTTAAGGCGGGATAAAATTCCATTGTGTGTGTGTATATGCCATGTTTCTGTTCACTAGTCCACTGATGGACATTTGGGTTGTTTCCATCTCTTGTTTATAATAGTGCTGCCATGAACATGAGAATTGCAAATATCTCCCTGAGATCCTGATCTCAATTCCTTCAGATACTGCACAATTCTCTTTATATAATGTATCTAAAGTAGTCAAATTCAGAGAAGAGAAAAGTAGAATGGTGGTTTCTGGGGAGTAGAGGGATGGAAAAATGGAAAGTTCCTGTTCAGTGTATGTATATTTTTAGTCATGCAAGATGAAAATGTTCTAGACACTGGCTTTAGAACGATGTGCATATAGTTAATATTGTACTGTAAACTTAAACTTTTGTTAAAAAGGTTAAAAAAAAAAAATCTCCTGGCCTACAGTCTACCTAAGTTGTTGTGAAAGCTATTTATAAGTCTAAAATTCTATTTTGTTTAAGTAGTATGATTTAGGAAAGATATAGGTATATATCTTATGTATCATGTAATTGATGCATTTTAAAAAGTTAAATCATTATTAGACATGAATAAACATTTATTTTTACCTCAACCTCTGTGTATGTTTATAGTCAACATTGACCTTCCCATCAGTCATTCTAGAGGTCAAAGGGAATGGGCCATAAGTGTCTTATCACTCAGTAGGAACTGTCAGTTGAATTATTTTGAAGTAAATTTAGGAATATACTTAATAAGTTGAATAATCATTTTTTCTGTCGTTTTTTTGCAGCTTTTCTTTCTAGACACATGTTAAATAAGTTTTCAGTCATTGCCAGAAATTCTAAGGAAGTGAAATTCATTTGTTGTGTTATATTAAGGGTAATTGAAGGAGTTTTAATGTCATCTGCTGGAACAACAGCTGAATTCAGGGATGTTACATAACAGTCCCAGCATAACCTGTATTGGATAACAAAGTCAGATATAGGCTGAGTATAATAAAAATAAGTGAGCTCATGTTGTAACCTCATATTGAATTCAGTCTTTGATTTGGATCTTAGAAGAATCTGTTTTCTTCTCATTTGAGTAGTCATCATCCTTTCCCTGTGTTTATGTTTTGTGTTATTAGATATGTGCCAAATTTACACTAAAACTGTTCATTATAGAGTATCCATGTACTGTAAATATTTAAAAGTGTACACACAGAAGTTATAAATGTCAGTTAATATTATTCTACATATAGCAACCACAAAGTCAGAAGGTTTCTAATACTGACTTTCTATGTTAGTACATTCACGTTTCTAGGTTTTGATTTCTTGCTTGTAAATGGAGAAGACTCAAGTAGACTGTTTTTAAGGTCTGCACTAGATCTAAGCTTTTCCAATAAGACATTACATTTTGTTGAGCCCCATGTGCCAAGCACTGGGCTAGATATACTGTGTGCATCATAATACCACAACAACCTTGTAAGAAAGATAGCTTTATAGTGTCCCATATCAGAACACTAATAGGGCTTTTCTAAAAATCAACAATTGATACATAATACACTAAGAAAATATAGTAAGGCCTTTCTACAAATCCAATTCTTTGTAAGTCAAAATTCACTCACTACATGCACCACGAGTTAGAAAATTCCACGATTTTGTGTCTCTCCTATCCTCTTATGGAATAGAAAGTGTTTCACAGATATTAGAGATTATGAAATATCTATTTTAATCTTAAACTTAAAAAAATTGGAAATCACAAGTGAGAAGTTTCTTGGGCAAAATCTTTCTGGAAATCTCCCCATAATTCTTGCAGGCTTCTAGTTAATCCTAGTCATCGTCGTGAGAGCTATTTCCAGTTTCTCTAATTTTTAAAATCCCTTTCCAGCCAGAAATACAGCCTAGAAGTGCTTGCAACTAGCCATCTGAGTTAGAGCACTCAACAGAGACCAACATTATATTCCCTGGCATTGTTACCTTTCCCTCCCTCACTTTTTCTCCCGCAATGAAAAATGATTCATATAAAGGAAACTGAAATAGTAAAAACAGAAAAGAAAAAAATGAGAAAGACTGCTTAACAATTTTCCAGTTGTGGCTGGGGATGAGGAAATTGAAAACAAGCCAAGAATGCTTACTTTTCAGCCATGCCCTAGAATTCGTTTTGGTTTCAGTACAAGAGAATTGCTTCCATGAAGGAGAGCCACAAGGAGACTAGGAGATCACATTTTCCCCCCCTCTTGGTCAGAAGCAGAACTATTGTGAAGGGATCAGGCAGTCCCTGAAGAAGCCCCTGAAATAAACTGATTATAAGAATCATGAAATACATTGGCCCCCTCCTCACCTACTCGTTTGCTGCCTCTACCCTCAGTATCACGGTCAGTGCAAAAGGCTGAGTTCTATAGGAGATGTATTCAGTAACAAAAGAACAAGATTGAGCCTAGATAATTCAGGAAAATGAAACTTTGAGGAGGTTAAGCTTGCCATTTCTGAAGCAGGCATTCCTTCCAGAATATATACGAGAGTCCTGGGGATGTCTCTTTGTACTCCTAACAGAGAAAGCACTTTGCTCTCACCAAGTAAGATTCTCGATACTTTTTTCCATTCTTTGCCCTAATCTCAGGGTGAGAGTGGGAAAAGAAAAAAAACACAAAATGTTCCTTACTTAGCATCATGGATATTCCTTTTGTGTGGTTGAATCATTATTGTACTGAAATAAAGCCCACCTCACTACTTAGAGTAAGTAAATGCTATCCCCGCCTTTCCCACTGATACCACAACCATCTCTCCAACTCCCAAGCCATCAGTGCGACTGTGTTTATTGATCTGTTAAATTCAGTTCTTGCAATAGCTGTTTCAAATATCACTGATTTTCCTTTAAAAATATTTCCCCACATGGTACAGACTTTCAGACTCTCTGAGTTATTCGTGGTTTAGATGTGAAGAAATTCTTTATGATATCTAAAAGTATGTTGCCAAAAAAACCCTGGGTAAAAGATGAATGTGTGCAAGAGGAGTTAGAATGAATTAGGAACATTTACCAAAATTACTTTCTATGAACCTGTACAGTTCCAAACTCTTGCCAAGAGTCTATAAATATTATGTCCTTACTACTGGGAAGGAACTATTTCTGGTGCAGGGTTGGAGAATGCTAGAGGGCCAAGTTAAGTATCTAGTCATTCTTTGCTGGCACAGTAAGGACTTAAGATTTAGTAAAATAGCTAAGATAGAAAAGAAGCTGATTGGAAGCACTTACACAAATAATCCTGGGGAAGAAAAAAAAAACTATGTCATCTGTGAGAGGTATAAGCATTAGGGGGTAATGATAGATAACGGGAAAATAAATAAAAGTGTTAGGCATCTGGCTAAACACACTTGGTACATCCATGCAAGGGAATACTACTCAGCAATAAAAAGGAACAAACTACAGATAAATCCAACAAGTTCAATGGATTTCAAGAGTAAAAAAATTACAGTCTTAAAGGGTTACATGTTGCATGATTATATTTATGTAACTTTCTTGAAATACCATAAATTACAGCAATGGGGAACAGTTCAATAATTATAATGGATTAGGTAAAAAGGAGTGAGTGTGGCTATAAAGAGGGAGCACGGAGAAGTTTCTTAGTGGTGACAGGACAGTTCTATATTTCTATTCTGAAGATCACTCAGATGATAAAATCTCAAAGAACTATCAATATATACACTACACAGACATACCAAAAAAATCCCAAATTATATTTTAATCAAAGATGATCAATGGCATCAAGAAGATAAATTTATTCTGAAGTCATACCAGAATGTAAAGTGTGCATACACACATACACATACATGACAATAAGTGATTTCAGTGATTAAATATTTTGGAATCACCAACAACTTCCTGAGGTCCCATGTCCACAGGAAGAACATCCATTCATTTATCCATTCATTTGCCCACACCTGCTTTGTCGTTATATTAATCTTGATCCAAGGACCAAAGATTAAAGATATATTTCATCTTTTCATGTGTTTGTTAGCCATTCGTATGTCTTCTTTGGAGAAGTGTCTATTTAGTTCTTTGGCCCATTTTCTGATTGGGTCATTTATTTTTCTGGAGTTGAGCTGCATAAGCTGCTTGTATATTTTTGAGATTAGTTGTTTGTCAGTTGTTTCATTTGTTATTATTTTCTCCCATTCAGAAGGCTGTCTTTTCACCTTGTTTATAGTTTCCTTTGTTGTGCAGAAGCTTTTAATTTTAATTAGATCCCATTTGTTTATTTTTGCTTTTATTTCCAGTATTCTGGGAGGTGGATCATAGAGGATCCTGCTGTGATTTATGTCAGAGAGTGTTTTGCCTATGTTCTCCTCTA
>SJXQ01010754.1:0-74101 GCA_006408695.1 Aepyceros melampus
TATTTTGCATACTCAAAGTCACTGCTGCTGCTGTTGCTGCTAAGTGACTTCAGTGGTGTCCAACTCTGTGCAACTCCATAGACTGCAGCCCACTAGACTCCCCCATCCCTGGGATTCTCCAGGCAAGAATACTGGAGTGGGTTGCCATTTCCTTCTCCAATGCATGAAAGTGAAAAGTGAAAGTGAAGTCGCTCACTCGTGTCTGACTCTTAGAGACTCCAGGGACTGCAGCCTACCAGGTTCCTCCATCCATGGGATTTTCCAGGCAAGAGGACTGGAGTGGGGTGCCACTGCCTTCTCTGCCCATGCTTAAATTCAGGGATTCTAGAAATGACATTAAATATATTTGCTTTTTGTTTTTCAAAGACGAGGTCAAGCCAGGGAGGTGATTTTAGGCATACCAGAAAGCCAAAGCAGAAATATGGCTTACCCCAACATTAATTTGGGGCTTCCCTGGTGGCTCAGAGGTTAAAGCATCTGCCTGGAATGCCAGAGACCTGGGTTCAATCCCTAGGTCGGGAAGATCCCCTGGAGAAGGAAATGGCAACCCACTTCAGTACTCTTGCCTGAAGAATCCCATGGAGGGAGGGGCCTGGAAGGCTACAGTCTACGGGGTAGCAAAGAGTCGGACACGACTGAGCAACTTCACTTCACTTAACATTAATCTACCCTTTTCAGCTGATACTGAGTACTGAGTTACACTCAAAGAGGAGAGTCCATTTTAACAAGATATGAGTGACATAAATATTTGGCGGGGGTGGGGGGAATTTGTGGTGAAGAATGAGCTAGTTTGTCAGTGACATCGGCACTAGGCTAGTGTTGTCCTTGATGTATTTCTAGAAATTTTATTTCATATAACAAGATTCAGCTAAATGAACTTGATCAGATAACCTCTTCTGTTTGAACTATTTATATTTGGAGGAATAACCATTCAGAAAGAATGCATGCTGAAGCAAGTAAGCAAATTTCAGCAAAACAAAACAAAACATGATTGGTAATTCTGAAAGTCTAATATCCTAGACCTACAATAGTCAAGGAGGAATGTTTCATAGTTATCCCAATATAACTGTCAAATTATATCCTGAAAAGTTGTACTTGATTTAGTATTTCTATAGATTACAGCTATTACCTAATGGATTTATTGGATATGTGGCTGCAAAAATTCATGGAATTGGCATTTCAGGTGATTTCTCTGATGTTAAGATGGTTTAAAGCACTTTATTTCTTCTTGGCTCAATTTTGCTGAAAAGTTCAATTTTTAGAGGGAGTGACAGAAGGTTGAATTTTTAGATGATTTGGAAACCTAAACATTGGGGAGTTATTTTAAATAATTTAAAATATATGTGCAAATTATTTTAAAGACAGTCTGGCAGGTCTTATTAAAATGATATTTAGTTAGCAATGAATAAGTAACACAATGCTAGGATCTCTACACTTTATTTCATATATCTTCAATTGGCATTCACTAAAATTTCTTCTGAGTATCTCTATTAATACAAAAATGATACTATTTTCAACATTTTCAGATAAAAAATGGAAACTAACAGTTGCCTGAATGTACTCCAAAATATCTTATCACTAATACATTGTGGAGTCAAAATTCAACTCAAGCTTAATTAAGTTCAGAATCTCAATTAAGTCATATGCCATAAATAATATTTACTAAAAATAAGAGATATATGAATCACAAGTTTAAATATTTTGAATGGGGTCAACTAATTTAATTCTCAGCTGTGAGGAAGTTATTATGTAAATGTACTTATTACAGGAGTTGTTTTGTTGTTTTTGGTTTTAATCCAGAGATGCTGGCTCAAATTCTGTGATATACAATACAGTTTCCACATGATATTTTACTACTCTGCAACCTTCTTACAAGTGATATATATATATATAAATATATATATAAACATATATATTCAATCCAGAGGTCAAGTAATTACACATTTATTATATGTCTACAATCACCTTGTGTGTGTGCTAAGTCGCTTTAGTCATGTCCAGCTCTCTGTGACCCTGACCCTATGGTCTGAGTCCGCCAGTTTCTTCTGTCGATGGGATTCTTCAGGCAAGAATACTGGCATTAATTGCCATCCCTTCCTCCAGAGGACCTTCCCAACACAGGGATCAAACCCTCATCTTGAATGTCTCCTGCACTGGCAGGCAGGTTTTTACCACTAACGCCAACCTGGGAAGCTCCTACTATCACCACTTGGGAAGCCCCTACTAACAGCTTAGTGTATCCTAATATTAATTGTAATATTAATAGTTGTTAACATTGGTCAAATAACTACTATGTGACAGGAAGTAGGTTAAGTACTTTAGGTTCAACTCATTTAATCATTAGAACAATCCTATCAGATATGATTACCATTATTATATAGATAAGACAATAGAGGGCTTCCAACGTGGCTCAGATGGTAAAGAATCTGCCTGCAGTTCAGGAGATCCAGGTTTGATCCCTGGGTCAGGAAGATCCCCTGGAGATGGGAATGACAACCCACTCTAGTATTCTTGCCTGGAGAATTGCATGGACTGACGAGCCTGGTAGGCTACAGCCCATGGAGTTGCAAAGAGTTGGACAGGACTGGTCAACTAACCTACACACACACACACACACACACACACACACAACACAATAGAGAAATTTTAAAATGTACACAAGAGCACAGAGGTAGAAATGACAGTGCTGAATTTCAAATACAAACTCTCCTACTCTATTAGTTACATGCAGCATAGAAATTCTGATTCTTTTAATGAGGAGGAATTGTGAAAGAAATTGAGTTTTCATTGTATTCTATTTAGAATGAAATTTAAAACTTCAACTCCATAAAGAGAGATACAACTATACTCTCAAATTTTTTAAATAAATCTACAATGATATTAAATAAATTCTTCCAGTCTTACAACTCCAACATATTATGATTAATTTTAGATAGATACTCCATAGTGCCTAGTTTATTAAATGATAAATTGAAACTATACATTATTTAACAGTATGCCAATTTTTAGAATTTTCTGCCAATGAATTGTACATTTTGTGCAATATATATGCAGTTTTTGTATAAGTTATCAGAAACGCTTTCTTGGGAAACCAGATAGCCGTCTATCTAGTTAGAAAATTGCAAATAATGTGCTTATTTTTAAAAAGCCCAAAGTTTGAACTCTTAATTCTTTGAAGAGTGTCAATCTTATCTACTCAGAAATACAATTCCCATTATAATTGCAGACTACATGTATGAGAGGAAAAAAAAAAGGAGTTTCAATGAAGCTTGGCATATTGTAAAATCTCAGTAAATAACTAATAAACACCTACATAAAATAATGCAATGCTTCAATAAAGAAATAATTGCGAGACAGTTCCCTAGGAAGAAAACGACCCTGTATTTAGGTGTTAGAGTTTTACCTGAGCTCAGTAACACCCAAACTTTCTCAATGTCTTTTAAATGCCTAGATCATTTCTTTCAAAACAGATCTTAAGTCCTGGGAAAGTTAGAGTGATAGCAATAAGTTTTGGAATTATCAACTCATCCCAAGATTAGATAATTTGTAAATATGTTATTTAACTCCAACTGTAAACAACAGATACAACTACATAAAGTTAACTCAATAATCCACTTACTTATTCAATAAACATTTACTGAGCAACTATGTGTCAGTCACTATTATTTCAGAATATGAGGTTAAATGATGAACAAGATAAATATGGTCTTTTCTCATACTTTTTATATCCTGGTTACAAATATGGCACTTAATGATTTTATATTTTATGCCACTATCAAAAGCCATTACATATGTTGCCCTAAGAGTCTAAAATCTTGCATAAGGATTGTTCTTCAGGTATTCCAAATCTTAGCTAATGCATTTTAATAAGTTCAAGTGGGTTTAAAACTATGACAGAGAGTTCCAGTTATCCTCCAATATTTATCTTTCCCCATTTTTAGTAAAGGGCTGCTGACTTCTAAGTAGGTTAATGGCTACTTGGAAAAAGATTCTTAGTCTTGGTGTTATGAGACTAAACTCTGGAAAATGCATGTGTGTGGAAGTAGAGCGAGTGACTTCTAGGAAGTGGCCCTGAATATAGACAACATACCCATCTTTTCCTCCTATTCTCATTAATTCTCCAGCTAGAAGGCAGTATTAATGCCTGAAACTCTAACTCCACAGTGACCTTTTTTTTTTTTTATCATGAGAGGCTACCTACCACCCCCCACCCTTGCTCCCTTAAACTCTACTCTGTAACAGTATAGTAATAAGATACGGACTGAATCCTGGACAGAGTGTGTCATCTCAGGCTTGGATAGAAAACCATTTGAATAGCTGAGAAATTCTATAGACATGGAAAGCAGATTAGTGGTTTTCAGGGACTGAAGGGTGAGCAGAAGGTGAATGACTGCCAATAAGTACAGGATTTCTTTTCAGATCATGAAAACATAAAATTAGATAGTGGAGCTGGTTGTGCAATGCTGACTACCTGTACACTAGAGCCACTGATTGTACACTTCAAAAAGTTTCATGAAAAAATAATCTTATGGTATGAGAATTATATCTTAACAAAGCTATTATAAAATCACTTGTACCTTGCATCACCTTATTAGTTTAAAATGATCTCAAAGAATTTGGATACATTTTACTGTGACAGAAAACTCATTGTACAGCATATTCTTTGGAGATTCAAATTTGTCTGAACCTATTAGTTTCCAACTATGCATTAACATGTTTGTATACATTAGAGACAGAGAAGGCAATGGCACCCTACTCCAGTACTCTTGCCTGGAAAATCCCATGGGCGAAGGAGCCTGGTGGGCTGCAGTCCATCGGGTCGCTGAGGGTGGGACATGACTGAGTGACTTCACTTTCACTTTTCACTTTCATGTACGGAGAAGGAAATGGCAACCCACTCCAGTGTTCTTGCCTGGAGAATCTCAGGGATGGGGAAGCCTGCTGGGCTGCCGTCTATGGGGTCGCAGAGTCGGACAAGACTGAAGCGACTTAGCAACAGCAGTAGCATACATTAGAGAAAATTAAAATGACAAAAGATGACAATCTTTCTTCCATGGTTTAAAATCTACTGAGGAAAGATGTTATTTGTGAATTAACTCCACAAAGCATAATCTCCAAGGGCTTCTGCAAGGATTTCGTTATATAATTGGAAGTTATCTGAAAACTGCTATATGACAAAATACATGACTAGGAAAAAAAAAAAGTTGCCAAAAACATTATAGACTGGAATTTGTGTTTTAGGCTGTTGGAAGAGGTGCCTTTGATATTTTTGTAACTGAACAACTATCTGCTTTGAAACTGTGCTTACAAAAATGCAAAATGTTAAAACCTCTAACTAAAGTTTTATCCTCATTAAAAAATTATCAAATTAAAGTAATTATTACAAATATTTCTGGTGTCAGGGAGATATAGAAATAACATCAAGCAATCCATATTGAAAGTGGGTATTTACATGTTTTAAACTAAAATGTATAGATCCTCATGTTTAATATTTTGACTCTTAAATATCACTATCCTTACACATGTCACTCCAAATTATTCAAAATATTAAAATTTTATAAAAAGTTTATTGTGTTCATATGATCAGCAACAATAACTTCCAACTACAAATGGGGCATTATAAAGAGATCATACAAATTCTTTTTCATGAGTGACAATGTCATGCCATAATTTTCCTAAGTTGACATTCAGGTGTATTAATTAATGGAGTTTCAAAAATAATAAGATTCATCATAAAAGTTGTTGTGTAATAGATATCTATACATTTGGGTGAAATTAAAATTGCAAACTGTAACTTCCAGAATAATATCAAAATCTTTTCATTACTGGAGTTGGTTATATTGAGAAATCTGTAAGAACCTATGAAAGTTCACAGAACTGGTTTAACTTTATACAAATATTCAGTATCTACAGAAACATTAACTTTCATCTCACATCAGCTGTTGCCAAAGCTCTGATAAACTCTAAAGCTTCAGTTCTGCAGCTGCCATCATTGACTCTTAGATCCTTCTCTCTCCCTGTTCTCAAAACAGAGCTGTACTGGGGCCTCACAGTCCCTCTCTAGCTATTTCTGCATAATTGGCTACTTGAATAACCCCCTGGAAATACCGAGTATTCCTCCTGCTTTTCCTTTTACCATTTTCATGGCAATTACCAACACAGAAGTAGAAGTAAAGTGTATGAGAGTACTTCTCAAACTTAAAAGTACATACTTCTGAAACATGTATGAAAATCACTTGTGATTCTTAATAAACTGTAGATTCTCACTGAAGTTCTGGACTTGTTAGAACTAGACTCTCACGGCCTGTTCCAGAATTAAGGACCAGAACCTTCATTTTAACCATACGGGCAAGGTTTTTAAGCCACAGGTCCTTTATCTCTTAAAATGGGGTAGTTTTAGATCATGTACTCTGAAATCTCTCTGTTTACATGTAATCTCCCTTTCACTCTAGTCCTCCTCAGCTCAATGAAATGATGTTCCATAAAATTGTCTCCTCTAATCCTTGGCAAAGAAAGTTGCTATACCAAAGTGTTTGCTTCCTGCTTTGCTATTCTACCACACAACTAGCCATATGTGTTGCTCATGTTTCATCATTATTATCATTTCTTAACAGTTACCTACCCATTACACTCCTAATAGCCACTAAAGTGAAATATTTCTAATCTCTTCTCTTTTTCTGTCCTTTTTTTAATATTTCATTTTCTCTTGCTATGCCATAATTTGCTCATACATTTTAAGTGAATTAAAGTTATTCATGTTAACAACTTCAATTTTTCTATCTCCAATTAAATAATGTACCTATATATCCATCTGTACCTCACTTATTACTTTATATACAATAAAACAAAGGTCCATCTAGTCAAAGCTATGGCTTTTCCAATAGTCATGTATGGATGTGAGAGTTGGACCATAAGGAAAGTGAGTGATGAAGAATTGCTGCTTTTGAACTGTGGTGTTGGAGAAGACTCTTGAGAGTCTCTTGGACTGAAAGGAAATCCAACCAGTCCATCCTAAAAGAAATGAGTCCTGAATATTCATTGGAAGGACTGATGTTGAAACTGAAACTTCAAAACTTTGGCCACCTGATTCAAAGAACTGACTCAATGGAAAAGAGCCTGATGCTGGGAACAATTGAGGGTGAGAAGAGAAGAGGACAACAGAGGATGAGATGGTTGGATGGCATCACTGACTCAATGGATTTGAGTTTGAATAAGCTCCGGGAGTTGGTGATGGACAGGGAGGCCTGGAGTGCTGCAGACCATGGGGTTGCAAAGAGTCAGACACGACTGAGGGTCTGAAATGATTCAAGAAAAAAGACTTTCTCTCCTTCTTGTATTCTTATTTTCTTTTGCCTATCCTAACTTCACCTTTTTTGCTTTTTCTAATGACAATTTCTCATTCTCCATTTAATTGTTCCTTTCAACCTGTAATTTCTTTCTTTTCGTGGAGAACTTTGCCTTTGACCCACTTCTTCAAGTTTCCATCTTTTACTTTCCTTTTGGGTGGGCAGTCTATAATTTGCTATACCTAACAATATGTTGTTTACCCTAATAATGATAATGACATTCTCCATCGATTATCTCCAATAGTGCCAAAACACTAGGTCATGTTCTTTTTTAAAGACATCATCACCCTCAAATAACTAACAGCAGGTGTGCTTGTTGACTATTCTTCCTTCCTTCAAGTCTCTTATTCCAGTGATTCCATCAGTGCCTTACTTTTTTTTTCTTTTTTTTTCAATTTTTATTCTTACTTTATTTTAATTTACAATACTGTCTTGGTTTTGCCATACATTGACATGAATCCACCACGAGTGTACATGAGTTCCCAATCCTGAACCCCCCTTTAATATTCTGATGAATGCAACTTAAGGATTTTGCTTTGCTTTCTTTTCTCCTTCCTAAGGATCTTTAAATGTAGGCAGTCTTGCAGCATGTTTATTTCAGCACCAAGCACAAGGCCCAGGGGTGCAGCTATGCTTGGGGATTTTCACGTGAATTATGTGAATCAGTGCCCTGGTGTATTTTATGACTGTCATGTTTCTACATCTTCCATATCTGAAATTACCCTCATACTCATGACTTCCGTACCAGCTCTACGCGTAGTATTTCCAAACCATTTTTTATACATCTGCCTGTAGTCCCCAGTTCAAGTTCTATTTTCCAACTTTGTGCTAGACATTTCAACTTACCTATGGCACAGTTAACTTGAAGTCAAAAATGTCCAAAACAAAATCCATTCCTGTGTTGCCAAAATCCACTCTACTCTCTGGATTCTACTGATACCTCTAATGTCATTTTTTTCAACTTCTTTGGCATATAACATTACAGCATGTAACACTAAAATATATATAACATATATTATATATGACATTATATAACACTTTAAGGTATACAATGTGTTGAATTGAAACATTTTTGTATCACAGTAAGATTACAACTAAAACCTCAGCTAACATCTCCATCATACAACAAGATTATCATTCTTTTTTTGTGTGGTGAGATCATTTAAAATCTACTCTCTTAGCAATTTTTTAAATGTATAATATGGTATTGTTAACTATAATTACAATGCTGTGATTAGATTCCTGAAACTTATTCACTTTCTAACTGGAAATCTGTATTATTTGACATGTCACTATTCTCCCTACCTCCTAAACCATATATGCTCTGATTGGAGGTTGTGAGTAAGGGAAAGCTGAAGGTAGGTTAACTAGAGCAGGGCACTCAATGTGATTGACTGGGGATCATTTTTGGCTTTCTCTAGTTGGTTTTGAGTTGGAAGCAGGAGACAAACATTACCAAAGTTGGTAATCACTCACTTGAAAATATCCTGAAAGTACTGGACTTTCCTAACCACACTGAGCCAACTGATGCAAAATTTGTGGCTTGGACTCCTAGGCTTATTGATCAGAGCTTCAGTGTCATATATAGTCTTATTTTCCACTTATGACTCCACTTATGCTCTCATGACTCATTTTCTCCTCTAATCACAGGGAAATTCTTCAACTTATTATTAAGTGAGCCATTTATAATATGTTGATGAATATTTGTTAATACAACAAAAATCTAATTCAATTGGCATCATGAGAAATATTATGTGGCTATAAATGCATAATAAAGTTGTAATTTCTGTAGCATGCAGGCTCAGTCACGGTTCATTGATTCTAGAGTGTGGACTCAGTAGTTGTGGCACATGGGCTTAGTTGCTCTCTAGCATGTGGAATCTCCCAGGACCAGGAATCGAACCCATGTCCCTTGCATTGGCAGTGCTGAAGTTACTGAAGCCCACCAGCCTAGAGCCTGCGGCCCACAGCAAGAGAAGCCAGCACAATGAGAAGCCCACATATTACATGGAAGAGTAGCCTCCTCTGGCCACAACTAGGGAAAGACTGCACAAAGCAACAAAGACCTAGTATATCCCAAAATAAGATAAATAAATATTAAATAAATTAAAAAAGAAAACCAGCAAGAACCTAGTGCATAGCAATGGAACTCTGCTTAATGTTATGTGACACCCTGGATGGGAGGGGAGTTTGGGGGAGAATGGATACATGTATATGTAAGTTTGAATCCCTTGCTGTTCACTTGATATTATCACAACATGGTTAATGAGCTATATCTCAATAAAAAGCTAAAAAAATGAAGATGGGATAATTTGAGTACCGACAAAATAATAAAGTTGATATTTTTATGAATTGAGTTTTATGTAACAAAGTATGGTTTTTTTTAACATCAAAAATGTTTTATTGAACATTCTTATGTCTCCTAGTTATCAACTGTTCAATATGAAACATATTTAAACTGCATTAAAGATAACTTAATTTGTCTCAATACTTAAGATTTTTTCCCCATGATTCTATGAGGGAAAATGTCTTTCTTTTAAATACTTGGTTTCTTTATTTCTTAACTAGAAGAACCCATGAATATTTTCATACTTCTCCACCTTTTCTATTATGTCGGCTAGACGTTGTTAAGTAAAAGAGTCTACCCAGGTCTAATGCAACTACCTAGCCCCGAATCCATTGGTACACTATCTTGACAACTGCCTAATAAAAATAGAGAGAAAAAAAGATTTTTTTCTTTAATATGATTTCTATAATCTTTTATTCAATAGAATAGGAGATATATACATTTTTTGTTTCTCAATTCTTTTTTTTTAATTTTAATTTTTACTTTATTTTACAATACTATATTGTAATATACAGTATTTTTTTTTACTTTACAATACTGTATTGGTTTTGTCATACATTGACATGAATCCAGCTCGGGTGTACATGAGTTCCCAATTCTGAACCTCCCCCTCACCTCCCACCCCATATCAACTCTCTGGATCAGTGTTTGAAGAAATTTTTAGTCACGTCCTGTTCTCACAATTAGCATGTGTTTACTGAACATCTATCATGTATCTAAATATAATATCAGACAATGGGAAACACAAAGCATTACTCCTTTTTTTATTATGTTCAGTTAGAGAAGACATTTAGTTTAGAGAAGCCAGTCTATCAGGTCAATGTTAAACAATAAAGGAGGAGAAAATGTGTGTAAAAAGATAAAATATATGGTACAAATACAACTTTTGTACATAGAGGGACAGAGGAGGAAAAAGCAGAACTTTATTTAGAGGAAAACAAACTTGGGATCAAATCCTAGCTGTTTCATGTCTAACAAGTCATTTAACTTACTGAGGCATCATTAATAATTATAATTGACAATAATAATGATGACAGCAAACACATGTGAGGATTACATGTGTTTCAGGATTTTTCATACGCTAGTCAATTTAATCAGTCTTCCAAACAACTCTAAGTGGTAGATACTTATATCTATTTTATAAATAAATTAACTGAGGAACACAGAAATAAGGAACTCAAGGACATAGATCTAGTCAGGAGAGGAGTCTGGTAATGCTATAGTTTCATTGATCACCATAATTTATTTGAAATAATTTAAAGGATCTCTATGGTAACTGACTCTTGGTATCTGTCTCCACAAATATCCATTTGTTCCTTCTAACTGAGTACAAGTTACCATGCATGGTTCTCAAACTTCAGAGTGTATCAGAATGGCTGGAGGGGTTGATGGAACACAGATATCTGGGCCCTGCCCCCATAGTTTCTGATGCTGTAGTGGGGATTGCAGTCCAAAATTTTGAATTTCTAACAAGATCCTAGGGCATGCTGCTGCTGCAGCACCCTGCTTTGAGAACCACTGAGTCAGTACTTACTAACAGAATCACACTTATCTGGTCTTGGCCTCTTAAGTTCTAAATCTAATGAAATTCTGTTTTGAGAACAAAATCAATACAATAGATTAGTTAGCCAATAGAAACATGCCCATGTAAGTTATTTACATTTGTAATAATCAAATCTGGTTAAAACTTATAAAATAAAACCCAAATGGAAACAAAACCCGTTTGGCTAAATGTACCATACCAATCACTTACTGTGGGATAATTTATAATATTTCTACTTTTTGAAATACATTTACAAATTAGAACCATGGAGCAAATATTGTTCTATAATCTTTTTTTTTTCCATAGTGCAATCTATCAAAATCACTTTCTGTTCTGCTACAATATGAGTTCCATAAGAGCAGAGATTTTTGTTTCCTTTGTGGATACATCCCAAGTATTTAGGGCAGCATCTAACAGGTAGAAGTTGTTCCTAAGTGTTTGCATGCCTCATTATTTCTTTTGGTTTACAGGAATTACTGAGTTTAAAAATATAAATGGCTTTACAGCTTTGGATTGGTATTACCAAATGACCTCCAGGAATTCTAGTCTCCACTCTCACCAGCCTGGGGGACTTGTGCACATGTCCCTTCCTCCTAAACACTCCTGCATCAGCCAATAGTAACATTTATTGCTATGTGTTTGCCATATGTTGTTTTTCAAATTTTAGCATCTCTAAAATCAGGATGTGTACACGATGGAGTATTTTAGTTTTTTTTTTTTTCCTTTTGTACAACTCTATAAAATAATGATTTGGCTTTATAATTCCGTCACATTTTAGGAAAAAAAAAATCCAGGACACATAAATCTTAGTGCTGCATTTGTAAACACTAGCCATAATTACTTCAAAAGCTATCTAATACTGTTAAAATTTTGAAAGATCACTGGAACACTAGGTCATGAATGTTGTCATAGGCTGCTGATTAACTTCCTGAGAAGTATCTTAATTTCCATGTGCTTACTGAGGAATCAAAACAAGAGGACCTGCCTTAATGACTACAAATCAATATTATGTATCCTGTGCTTTAAAAAGATAGGAGATAAAGAGAACATGTTACAAGATTTAACTTAAAAAAAAAACTTTAAAATAAGAACATGTTAAGAAATAAATGAAAATATGTTAATACAGATGCAACCAAATCCCTGTAATATTTCCCTGGGAAAAAAATATATGAAGTCTTTAAGAGAAGATAGCTCAGTCGGTAAAGAACTCTCCTGCAATGCAGAAAACCCTGGTTTGATTCCTGGGTCAGGAAGATCCCCTGGAGAAGGGATAGTCTACCCACTCCAGTATTCTTGGGCTTCCCTTGTGGCTCAGCAGGTAAAGAATCTGCCTGCAATGAGGGAGACTTAGGTTCAATCCCTGGGTTCGGAAGATCCCCTGGAGAAGGGAAAGGCTACCCACTCCAGTATTCTGGCCTGGAGAATTCCATGGATTGTATAGCCCATGGGGTCCCAAAGAGTCAGACATGACTGAGTGACTTCCACTTTCACTTTACTGAATTTGTCTGGCATGTGCTATAATGGCAGTGTTGACTTTACTCTCAGATATTAAAATTGATATCATACCTGGTGGGCTACAGTCCATGGGGTCACAAAGTGTCAGACACAACTGACCAACTAAGCACAGCACAATAACATCAGATAAAACTATTGTATGTGTTTTCACCATTACCTAATTTTCAATATTTTAAATCTTTAAAAGTAAATATTTATTTGGTCAGTTACTTAGAAATAAGAAAGATGAAATGGTGTGGATTGCTTCATAATGAATAAGCATAAGAATGGTCAAGTTCATTAGTGATACATACAAAAATTTTAAATCTGATAATTTTTTTGCCACAAAACTGAAAATATCTTATTGGAATGAAATATTAATTTTTTCCTAAACCTCAGTGTCTCCAAATGGGATACAAAGAGTTCATACCTCATTACCAGAACTAATGGATATAATGCATGTAAAGTGTGTAGAAAAGTTAGGGCATATAACAAGTATTCAACAAATAGCAACTATCTCACAATGACATTGATGATTAAAATATTTAGAAAATCAATCTATGTGCCTGCTCTAAGCTTTAATTTCCCTTTTCATGTTTACTTCTGTAATTAACAGAGGATTCATAGCAGTAGTGGTATAATTGCCCACCTTCATAAACATGGACATAGAAAAGAAAAAAAAAAATTTAGCTTCCTTTCCATTGCTGTGAAAGGGGGAAGGAATGCAAATATGTATAGGTATACCAAAGATTATATCTATATTCACCTCTGCAAAGGTTTAACTACTCAAGAATTTTTCTCATTGAGGAAAAGGAAACGTGTTTTGTTGTTGTTGTTATTTTTCCTTGGATTCTGATAGTTAATTAAGGACTCCTTGTAAGAGAATATGATGAGAATGGGGTTTGAAGCAAGAGGGAATGCCTCTGAAGGAGATGTTGAGAGTATGGGAGGGAATTATTGCAGATTACAAGAAGGTTGGAGGACAAATGTCAAGTGATTGAGTATGAGGGCATTCCCGGGGAGTAAGAACCAAGGGAGTTCTCCTAAGAAAGGAGAGAATTCTCTGTCCTAAAAGTCGGACCTAAGGAAGAACCAAAGTGAAGGTAGTGGAGGAAGGTCAGCCATTTTCCACCTGATCATTAGCCTTTGTTGGATTGAAATTCTCCAGTAATCTAATTGTCACTTGGAGAAATTGTTTTTTCTTTAACACCGCATGCCACCAACTGACTGTGCAGGAAGAGTGCCCTTTATGAGTTACTTCAGTGTCCTTTTCATTACTTTCCAAAAGCATCTACTTCCCAAAGACCTGCAACTAGAGGAAGGGCGGTTGGAGTGCTGTCCATCACGGATGCAGTAGTGTAGGATAACATCTGTACAGGGACAATGGATGGCAGCTAATGACACAGTAATTACAATTCTATACCATTTCTGGGCATTAAAGATGTCAGTTCAGTACGAACCAATTTAGAACCAAAGAAGGAACACTTGATAGTCTAGAGTCAAAAATAAAAATGAACATTCAAAGATAGATATATTAGAGATATTTCCTTAGACACAAATGTTAGAGTGTCTTGTCAATTCTCAAGATGAGCAATGTAATAGAAGTAAGGAAAAACACCATTCCAATTAGCTCCATTGCCGAATATTTTGTCCTTTGGAGTTTGTGTATAATCTCATGAACATACATGTCCTTTGTAAGAGTTTGTGTTTAACTAGGAAAAAAAAATGTATTTGTACTTAAGAACACATATATTTATGTATGTGCAAAGGAAAACATGTGTACATTATTTATCACTATGCTTAAGTTAAATAGGTATTAATATATACAGATTGTGTTTATTCTAAACCTTGGTCAAATGCCAAGCTTAAATTATAGGTAATATTAAAAGTATCTTTAGTGAATACTTTCTGAGCAGAGAGGCCAGATAAAATAAACAGCATGATAACAGAATAATCCCTGAATAATTCTTATCTGAGTGTTTTACATGGTACATATGTATTATACATAGACACATTTATATACTCAATAAAATATTCAGAGATGCACTTTCTATTTCCTTAATGTTTCTTGAAGAGATGATGTCACATTGTATTGTCTCTATATTTTCCATTGTACATTTTATAGAAAACTTTATTTTCTCTTCTATTTAGAGAGGTTGATGGTAACTGTTAATACACAGAAATATAGTTTAAAATGCCACTAGCACTTCATATATAATTTGTGATGTTAGCATGACTAGCATGACTTTCTTAAGACTAGCAAAATGTACAAAAAATGACTGACTGCTAATATTCTTTCATGATTCAGTGACAAATCAAAAGCTGAAATAATATAGTCTAGGATATGGTTTGGCACCCCACTGCAGACTCTTGCCTGGCAAATCCCATGGACGGAGGAGCCTGGTAGGCTGCAATCCATGGGGTCGCTGAGAGTCAGACATGACTCAGTGACTTCACTTTCACTTTTCACTTTCATGCATTGGGGAAGGAAATGGCAACCCACTCTAGTGTTCTTGCCTGGAGAATCTCAGGGATGGCAGAGCCTGGTGGGCTGCCGTCTGTGGGGTCGCACAGAGTCAGACACGACTGAAGCGACTTAGTAGCAGCAGTAGCAGCAGGATATGGTTAAATATTTTAAGACTTTATTGTGTGCACTAGTCCATATTCTTCAAATCAAGATCTAAATTGCCTAAAAGGACTATGCATATGAATTGGACAGTGAATTGAAATATTTTTAGCTTAAATTCATTTTAAATATTTGGATATTTCATATAAATATATATATATAAAACATTTTCTGCACTCAATTTTTAAAAAAATGTCATTCAGATTATAAATTAGTATATATGATATTATTCACAGTCACAGAACTCAGTACGCAAAATTAATCATGAAATTTGTATCCATTATTTTGGTAAGATTATTCTGCTATGAAGGAACTGGATGGGTCAGAGAAAGAAAATACCTCAGACTGAGAAAGCAAGTATTTAGCCAGAATGGAGATGCAATGACTTCTGTCAAAGTAGCTGTAGGTGAGAAGCTCTCAGCAGTCTCTCAAAAACTAACAGAATTGAGAAGAGAGAAAACAGCCCTTAAACATATGCGCAGTCTCCAACATGAAGTGGGGAGAGGGCAAGGAGAAAGATAAAATCATGCTTAAGAGCAAAAAGCGGGAAAAGAGAAAACATATAACCACTTCCACTGCTGAGTATCAGCCCATCCAAATGAGAAAAGGGAGAAGCCCTAACTCTGAACAAAGTTAAAATTGTTCATTACTATAGTATAATAATGGCATGTTAATTATACTGAATGAGGAATATTTTCTATGTAAAAGTGACAGAAAAGTTATAGGCCCTGGTTTAAATTTCATTTAGGAATAAAGAACTGGCCCATACATTAACCATAAAAAAAGGAAACAAAAATACTAAAGTTGCTTCAGGATGACATTCTTTGAGTATGGACTATTTATGATGATTATAGAAATAATTCATACTTAGAGAAATACTTATGAGCAAACATATCATACAGTTGCAAAAAAAAAAAAAAAGAAAAGTAGGGGAGAATTTTATAAAGCTAGGGAAAGTCAACAGAATGAAGTATGGCAGAACAGTAAAGACATAAGGACAGTAAAAAAAAAAGTTAGCAGTTGTGGGGGAAAAAATGTCATTGATAATGATGGAGAAAGAAATTTGGTTCAAGAGTGCAGAGTGCAAGTGGGAAAATGAAACAGGTGGACAAGAAAGATAGGCAACAGAAATACATATATTTGTAAAGTTGGCAGTAAAATAGAGAAGTAACAATATATATAACAGAATGGACAATGACAAATACTAAATTAGTAGTGTTGGTAAAAGAATGCACTGCTGCTAACTCGCTTCAGTCATGTCCAACTCTGTCCGACCCCATAGACGGCAGCCCACCAGGCTCCCCCGTCCCTGGGATTCTCCAGGCAAGAACACTGGAGTGGGCTGCCATTTCCTTCTCCAAAGCATGAAAGTGAAAAGTGAAAGGGAAGTCGCTCAGTCGTGTCTGACTCTTAGCGACCTCATAGACTGCAGACTTCCAGGCTCCTCCGTCCATGGGATTTTCCAGGCAAGAGTACTGGAGTGGGGTGCCGTTGCCTTCTCTGAAAGGCGGCACATCTTCCCCTAAATTTCCTTACTATTCAAACTAAAATTTTTTTGTCATGCCATAGTTTTCATTATTCCTGCTACTCATATAAAGGTTAAATGCCAAAAAACATGTGTGTCTAGAATAAAGACTTTTTTCCTACAAACTATTATATAGTCAGGATTTCAAGATTTCAGCAACTCTAAAGAAATTCCAAATGGCTCTGTTAGAAATCAGATCTCATGGTAGCTTATTCTGTTCACCTATGATATAATTCATTTTTGCCATCTTAAGTTATATCATCAGAAAATGTGTGAGATGATAAAAGCCTATGGTTTTATGCCAGTAAGTTTGAGTGATTTATTCCACAGAAACAAAAGAACTAATATAAAGCAAATAAAGGAATAATCAGTCAAAAAATACAGCACAGTGTGAAAAGTACCATAATGGAACAATGGGAAAAAAGACATAGGAAATCAACTCTGTTAACAAGAATCAAGGAGGTGGTGTTTAGATTGGATAGGGATTGAAAAAAAATAGGAACTATTCCAAGTGTGGAAATTGGAAAAGGCTTTCTAGGTAGAAAAATCACATGCAAAAAGATATGGAAATGTGAGGAAATAGCATGATTCAAAAAGTGACAAGAAGTTTTGTGTACTGGTTGCTTAAATGCAGGTGGAGTCTATCAAGGAGGTTTGGAAAAGCATCCCACATTTCATGCATCTTTGCAAATGACTAAGCATGTGCAAGATGTGAAATTCTCAAACTGATTACTTGGTTATAGGAATACATTTTCTCTCAACCATGTACATTTGACATATGGCTAAATTAATTGATTTTGCCAAGATTATCCAATTAATGAATACTGGAACTTGGATCCCTACCTAGGCACTGGTCCCTGTATTATACTGCCTCTCTGCTACACTGAGATTTCGGTAGAGAACACCTGTTCTATGTCTCCATGAGAACTCAAATTTTCCATGTTGATATAACACATTTTATACTATTTCCCAAATATGTTTCATGAAATACTAATCCTAGAGATATCTGGTTGGGAAATGGTCAAATAAGTCTGGAAACTCTGGTCACCAAAATATTTTCTTGGAGATGCACAAGTGATGCTCATTTCTTTAAAGTTCTCAAAACTCTGACAAAAATGAAGCCTATTTAATTATTTTAAAAGAGTATTATGACACATTTCATTCTGTTGAGTTATTTTCAACTGGTTTCAACTTTATTTGGGGTTAGTATGCTTCTAATTGCTCTTAACATCTCACTGAATGACTCATTGAGAAGTGTTAATCAAGGATGAAATAACTGAACTTTTACTCATTAAAAATTGGCTTAACCATTACCGACATTATTCTACAAAGAAAAGCATCCACACTAAGGATGCACTCTAGCTCTGAAAAATCTCATATTTATCATGCAGGTGAATAAAAATGATAGAAGTCTTTCACCAGCAGATAAAATTTTCTTTATTCTTCTTTTGCTAATGGAGATTCTCTTTATTTCTTCACTTTCTTCTTATTTCTAGGTCCTGGGACAAACCTTATCCTGTCATTATTCCTTAATCTCCTCTCCACTTTGGGCCCTTCCCAAATATTGCTCCTGACTTAATCACCACATCTCAATTTCCTGCTGATATTCAGAGGATTGAACACAAAGGTAGAAAGTATAGTCATAGGACCTTGAGATGAAATAAAAATCAAAATGAACCTAGGCATATTTTAGTTTAATCGTTACTCAGTTGGCCACTGTCAGCTTCTGATGACCAGCCCGTGCAGTCTTCATCTTCAAGACTCATCTCTTTTGTAAAACTTCTTGAACCATTACTGCACTGTAAGTTTGTCAGACTTCCTGGGCCAAATAGGTTTTTGATGTTGTGTGTTGTCTCTGCTACTTTATGACCCATTTTGAACTCAAATAAAAAAGCTGCTCGAGTTTGCTTTTAAGAAGTGTTGCATTCAATATGCCAGCCAATTTGGAAAATTCAGCAGTAGCCACAGGACTGGAAAAGGTCAGTTTTCATTTCAATACAGAAGAAGGGCAATACTAAAGAATGTTCAAACTACCAGACAATTACAGTCATTTTGCATGCTAGTAAGGTTATGCTCAAAATCCTTCAAACTAGCTTTCAGCAGTACGTGAATCAAAAACTTCCACAAGTAGTAGCTGGGTTTAGAAAAGGCGGAGGAACCAGAGATTAAATTGCCAACATTTGTTGGATCATAGAAAAGGAAAGGGGATTCCATAAAAACATCTACTTCTGCTTTATTGATTATGCTAAAGCATTTTACTGTGTCAATTTCAAAAAATTGTGGAAAATTTTTAAAGAGATGAGATACCAGACCAACATACTTGTCTCCTGAGAAACATGTATGCAGGTCAAGAAGTAAAAAAATAGAAACTTACATGGAAAAACTGACTGGTCAAAATTGTGAAAAGAGTACAACAAGGCTGTGTATTGTCACCTTGCTTATTTAACTTGTGTGCAGAGTACATCATGCAAAATGCTAGGCTGGATGAATCACAAGCTGGAATCAAAATTGCCGTGAAAAGTATCAACAACCTCAGATACACAGATGATAGCACTCTAATGTCAGAAAGTGAAGAGGAACTAAAGAGTCCCTTGATGAGAGTGAAAGAGGAGCATGAAAAAGCTGGCTTAACATACAACATTCATAAAGCTAAGAATATGGCATCTGGTCCCATCCTTTCACGACAAATAGAAAAAGTAGAAACACTATTTTCTTGGGCTCCCAAATCACTGCAGACTGACTGAAGCCATGAAATTAAAAGATGCTTGCTCCTTGGAAGGAAAGCTATGACAAACCTAGACAGTGTATTAAAAAGCAGTAACATAATTTTACTGAGAAAGGCCCATATAATCAAAGCTATGGTTCTTCCAGTAGTCATGCTATGAATGTGAAAACTGGATCATAAAGAATGCTGAGCACTGAAGAATTAATGCTTTAGAATTGTGGTGCTGGAGAAGACTCTTGAGAGTCTCTTGGACAGTGAGAAGATCAAACCGGTCAATCCTAAAGGAGATCAACCTGAATATTCATTGGAAGGACTGATGCTAAGCTGAAGCTCCAATACTTTGTCTACCTGATGGGAAGAGCCAGTTCATTTGAAAAGAACCTTATGCTGGGAAGATTGAGGGCAAGAGGAGAAGAGCGCGGCCGAGGATGAGATGTTTAAACAGCATCATCAACTCGATGGAGGTGAGTCTGAGCAAACTCCAGCAAATAGTGAAGGACAGAGGAGCCTGGGATACTGCTGCCCATGGGGTAGCAAAGAGGTGGACGCGACTTAGCAACTGAACAACAGCAAACCAACCTTCACGGACTAAATGTCTCAAAACTGCATACCCTCCAAGCTTCACCTAGGTTAGACAAAACATCACAAGACTCTTTTAGATCTCCTCTATAGATGACACTTTTGACAAATGGATCACTATAGTAATGGCTGCTTAAGATATTTTTTAGAAATAGAGAGCTAGAGTTGCATAGTTTAAACCAGTCCACCCAGCTGGTTTTGGTACCACAGACTACCCAGCTAGACCTGTGTGAATTTTAATGGATAACATTTTGTCTTCAGAGGACCAAAAGCTCCACCCTCAGATCATGTCAATCATTTTCCAAACATGTCCCAGGAAGAAACTTATATCCAATAAGCCTGGACAGAATATAAATTACTCCACCTTTTTCCTTGCCTCCAGTCATCTTTCCCCACACTCAGACCATCCTGCTTCTTTATCCCACAGATGCCCCAAGTCCCTCACCTTTGGAGAGACAAATTTGAAACTTATGTCTCCATCTCCTCATTGGCTACTTCATGAATAAACCCTTTCTCTGCTGCACACCTTGACGTCTCAACATTCAGCTTGCTGTGCATCAAACAAACAGATTTGGTTCAGTAACAATGTGCCTAGGGTCATGCACATAATACAAATTTGAGCTTGTTTTGAAATAGTCATTTTCTGACTGCTAATTCAATACCCAAGTGGTCTATACTATGATAAGCAAGAGACAAGGAAGGGGGATAAATAGCATTCTGCCTTCTGAGCAGGACCGTGCAGTTCACTGAAGCCAATGGCAACTCCATTGTTAGGACTCGTACTGCCGACATTCTCACCATTCTCACAACATCAAGAGTTTCACAACTAAAGCCCCTACTTCTACCATGACACAGGCATGCAAGAATAAGAGTGCAGGGTCATCGATTCATAAATGGCTTTCTTACCCCACTGTAAGTGAAATTAAAGCCCTTCTTTATCCTCTTGGGTAAAATTCCTTGTATAGTTACATAACCTGCACTACTATATATGTTTGGAGGGAAAAAGGGAAAATGAGAAAGAGGGCTGAATACAGAAGGGAGGGAAAGCCTGGTCTTCTATATTTTCTCTAGCCTGAATTCATTATAATTAGCAATCACAAAATCTCTCTTAATGCCTCCATTTTTCTCAGCTTGGTGAGCATCTATCTGAGTGTTACTTTGAGTTCTTGATCTGGTAAATTGCTTATCTCTGTTACATTTATTTATTTTTTAAAGGTTTTATATTTTTCTTTTTGTCTTTGTCTTTTTAATGTTTTGTCATGATTGCTGCAGGTTCATTGGAAGACAAGGCTGGACCCTCAGACTGCTGGCTGTGAGGTCCATCATGACCACTGTGGGCACACTGGTGGTCAGGGCTACCTCCTAGCTTGTCTATGGCTCGATCACAAATCCTGTGGTGTGCTGGTAGACAGGCTGCCCCCATCCTGCCTATCTGTAAGGTCTGGCTGCAGCTTTTGGGAGCACTGTAGTGGGCGGTTCTTTTCCCCAGAGACAGAGCTACTTTAGAGAGTCATCCACACAAGCTAGGGCTCCTGCTAAGGTGGGCTGTGTGAGGTCTGCTTTGGAGATCGCACAGTGTTGCTGCTGCTAAGTCGCTTCAGTCGTATCCGACTCTGTGCAACCCCACAGACGGCAGCCCACCAGGCTCCTCCGTCCCTGGGATTCTCCAGGCAAGAACACTGGAGTGGGTTGCAAGGTGAAGAGTGAAAGAAATGTCACCTGCCAGCACTGGCCCAGTTAGGTTGAAAGGGAGTGACAAAAAAGGGCTGGCTACCAGTGCTTCTGCCCCCAGAGAAAGTTCTCCCAGATCACTGCCCCTCTGGTGCATACCCTGAAATTAATGAATCTCCTTGCATAACCCAGTGGCTTTCTAATCTGTAACCTTGCACTGAGACTTAGAGGGAAGAAGGGAGTTTGTGTGTGAGCCTTCAAGAGCAGAGTCTTAAGAAGGCTTCCCCCAGTAGCCCTCCAGATTTCCCAAATGTAAGTCCCACTGGTTTTCAAAGACAGGTGGTCTGGTGGCTTATTTTCCTGATGCATGCACCCTGGGCTGGAGAGCCCAGTGAGGGCTTGGCTGCCTCGCTTCTCAACAGGGCTTCTGTGATTTTAGAAGCCTCCCAGAGGAGGATTTTGACATCTTCCAACAATTCTGCCTTTCTATGTCTCTGCCCTTTTTACCTGTCTGGACATGTGCTTTTCTTTATACTTGTAAAAGATCTGTTTTGTGAGTCTTCAGGTAATTCTTAGAGACAGTTGTTCTATATGGAGCTTTAGTTTTGGTGTGTCTGTCGAGGCAAGGTCAGTATCTTCCTACTTTGCCATCTTAATAAAAAACCTGAGTGTCAGTATTTTTTGATTCAAAGTGCCCCGTGATATGCAATTTAGCTCCTCACATTTCTTGGTCCTTAACACCACCCCTCAAACTAAATACTTTTGAACTGATAAATGAAAATAATACCGTTCTAGTATCAGGATTCGGAGAAGGCAACGGCCCCCAACTCCAGTACTCTTGCCTGGAAAATCTCATGGATGGAGGAGCCTGGTCGGCTGTAGTCCATGGGGTCACAAAGAGTCGGACATGACTGAACGACTTCACTTTCACTTTTCACTTTCATGAATTGGAGAAGGAACTGGCAACCCACTCCAGTGTGCTTGCCTGGACAATCCCAGGGACGGAGGAGCCTGGTGGGCTGCCGTCTGTGGGGTCGCACAGAATTGGACATGACTGAAGTGACTTAGCAGTAGCAGTATCAGGATTAGAGCAGTGTGGATATGCAGGATAAATGCCTACCCTGAGAGTATTGTTATCTAACAATGCTGTGGTCGGGTTTTAGAGTATTATTTAGTGCCTACATCTCTACATATTAAGTAATAGTATAATTATTACCACACTTCTAGAATCCTATAACAGGTGGCATTCCCTGAGTGCTCATATTCCAGGCACAAGGGTGAGCAGCAATCTTATTATCTATGAGACCTGTGACAATGCCATACATTAGGGGTCCACCACATGAAGCCCTTTTAAAGCTAAGGGAGACTAAGCCCTAAAAAGGACACATACTGTACATAAGGCCACTCACTCCCCATAGTAAATATCTACATTTGGACTTGGGCTGAAGTCCATGCACTCATGTCTTCTTGGACTTTCTTGAGAAGCATTAAGATAGTCTAAGCTTTCTTGAGCCAGATTTGGACCCTGCTAATTCTTCAGTATCTACAGTATCTCTTTTAGGAGCTTTCTATCATAGGCTAATTCTCCCATTCTAACCTCCATGTCTCTCAGTTTCTTTTTCTCATATTCTTATCTTTAACCCCGTGTGTTTCATTCTGAGTAATTTTCCAAAATTTATCTTCTAATTTATTGATTTTCTATTTAATTTTCTTCATCTGTGATTTAACCCTCATTTCTAAAATTCAAACCTTTATGAATCAGCATTTTGACAATTTCTGTAAACTTAGAAACTAGTTTCTCTATACTTCCATTAATATTGGAAAATACAAAAGAATATGTGCTACCATTCACAATAGAAAAAATAGTTATAAAATATCTGGTCATTAATTGAATACCGAATGGTTACAGACTTTATGAAACAAATTATGAACTATTGAATGACATTAAAGAAAACCTGAATAGAGAAATATATGATATTAATTAACCAAATTAACATTGTTAATATCTCCTAAATTGCCCCTCAATTATTTATTTTAATCTTTTGGCTTAATTCTTTGATAATATTTAAAATGCACTCTGAGTTCAAGCACATGAGTTACAGATGAATTTTTAAAACCCTGAAGCTTGTTAACTGAGGACTGCTTTTATTTTGTGTCATATGCATGTGGGATATACAAATTGATAACTGAAAGAAAACTCACAGAGGTACAAAAGAGCACAAGTACAAAGGCACTTTCTAGCTAAGTCTTTGTAACACAATAATTTGAGAAGGTGATAATGAACTTTTAATTTGAGACTGAATAATGACAGGGGAAAATACAGTTGACACATTTAGTAAGTCATTAAGTTTTGGTGGAGAACTTACACTCCAGTATGTTACTTTCTTTACAATGAAAATATGCAAAAATAATAAACTCTTCCTCTGTGGATATTACTCCCAATCACCATTCATTCATTCACTCCTGTCTGCTGCTCAGGCCAGTTTTAATGATCAGGCACATTACGGAGAATAAATGTTCTAGCCAAGCACACTGACAATGTGAAGGGAGTCATTTTGTGCTGTGTGAGAAATATCTAGCAGCATCTGTGGCTTTGTAGAGGAAAGAGTGATGAACACAGGAGGAAGCAGGCAGATGTGAAAACAATCAAACAACCAAAAAGATCTTGCCTACCAAGAACATCGGCTGTTTCTTTTAAATGTTCTTTCTTCCCTTATCCTCAGGCTGAATCTCACCAGACATGCCTAGTATTCTATAACTACAGCAGAATTGTTCATACTTCTATTTTCATTCACTGACTGATAAGTTAGCAATATATAAAAATTCCCTTTGTACTAAAATTTAATGAACAGTTCCCAAGTGGAAGTGTTTTTTCCTTCCTCACAAAATGTGAACTAGCTTGCCACATTTTATCAGCCTGTCTTCTAAATAGGAGTTGTGGTAAAGATACATTGGCTACTGAGGTTACAGATTTTGTGTGTGTGTGTTTCATAATATATTTGGTTGTTCAGTTCAGTTCATTTCAGTCACTCAGCTGTGTCCGACTCTTTGCAACCCCACGAATCGCAGTACGCCAGGCCTCCCTGTCCATCACCATCTCCCAGAGTTAACTCAGACTCACGTCCGTCGAGTCAGTGATGCCACACAGCCATCTCATCCTCTGTTGTCCCCTTCTCCTCCTGCCCCTAATCTCTCCTAGCATCAGAGTCTTTTCCAATAAGTCAACTCTTCGCATAAGATGGCCAAAGTACTGGAGTTTCAGCTTTAGCATCATTCCTTCCAAAGAAATCCCAGGGTTGATCTCCTTCAGAATGGACTGGTTGGATCTCCTTGCAGTCCAAGGGACTCCCAAGAGTCTTCTCCAACACCACAGTTCAAAAGCATCACTACTTCGGCACTCAACTGTCTTCACAGTCCAACTCTCACATCCAACATGACTACTGGAAAAACCATAGCCTTGCTAGATGGACCTTTGTTGGCAAAGTAATGTCTCTGCTTTTCAATATGCTATCTAGGTTGGTCATAATTTTCCTTCCAAGGAGTAAGCGTCTTTTAATTTCATGTCTGCAATCACCATCTGCAGTGACTTTGGAGCCCAAAAAAATTAAGTCTGACACTGTTTCCACTGTTTCCCCATCTATTTCCCATGAAGTGATGGGACTGGATGTCATGATCTTCGTTTTCTGAATGTTGAGCTTTAAGCCAACTTTTTCACTCTCCTCTTTCGCTTTCATCAAGAGGCTTTTTAGTTCCTCTTCACTTTCTGCCATAAGGGTGGTATCATCTGCATATCTGAGGTTATTGATATTTCTCCCGGCAATCTTGATTCCAGCTTGTGCTTCTTCCAGCCCGTTAGGGTGACATTCTTTCTTAGTTCATGGTATCAGTTCAGTTCAGTCACTCAGTTGTGTCCAACTCTTTGCGACCCCATGAATCGCAGCACGCCAGGCCTCCTGGTCCATCACCATCTCCCGGATTTGACACAGACTCACATCCATTGAGTCTGTGATGGCATCCAGCCATCTCATCCTTGGTCGTCCCCTTCTCCTCCTGCCCCCAATCCCTCCCAGCAACAGAGTCTTTTCCAGTGAGTCAACTCTTCGCATGAGGTGGCCAAAATACAGAGCTCTAGCTTTCGCATCATTACTTCCAAAGAAATCCCAGGGCTGATCTCCTTCAGAATGGACTGGTTGGATCCCCTTGAAGTCCAATGGACTCTCAAGAGTCTTCTCCAACATCACAGTTCAAGAGCATCAATTCTTTGGTGCTCAGCCTTTTTCAAAGTCCAACTCTCACATCCATACATGACCACAGGAAAAACCATAGACTTCACTAGACCGACCTTAGTCGGCAAAGTTATGTCTTGGCTTTTAAATATACTATCTAGGTTGGTCATAACTTTTCTTCCAAGGACTAAGCGTCTTTTAATTTCAAGGCTGCAGTTACCATCTGCAGTGATTTTGTACCCCCCCCCCCCNTCAGTCCCTCCAGCTTGGGCCTGGGTTCCTAATGTCCATCAGATGGTGATGGGGAGCTCAGTAAGGAAGGGCTGATACTCACAGCTCATGAGCTCATGCAGAGCTCATACTCCAAGCCTCTAAGCCTGGAATATGAGCTCAAGTATGGTGGTCCAGGGCTAGCCTAGAACCTAGCACGTAGGCACAGCCTGAATAATGCCATTTCCACACTGTGCAGTCTTTTCTTCTACAGAATACTTACACATCCGTCACCCTGTTCCCCATCTAGTTACCTGATGTGGAATTTGGGGTCCTTCCATCTATTTTCCATCTCTGGAAATCTGATAAAACATTTCAGGTACAAATTTTAATATCACTGTCTCCATGAGATCCTGCTTGCTCATCCTCACAAAGCTTGTCTGCTCATAGAGTACTTACTGCTTTCTCTCTTCTAGTATAGTTATTTATGTTCCAGCCTGATTTCCCATCCTGGGCAGGGAACAGCATGATGTCATGGGAAGATGACTGAGCCTGGGCCTAGAAGGCGGACTGATGGATGAAGTAGGGGTGAAATCCAATGCTTCTTGATTCTCTGTGACAGGAGTTTATATATATACTAATTCATCTCATTCTCAAAACTCGTCTCCAGAACATTTCTCTTCATTTGACAGAAGAGGAAAGTGAAGCTGATAAAGCCTAAGGGAGTTACATGAGGCCCTGCAGCTAGAAGGGAGACAGGAATTGAGCTCAGGTTGCCTCTAAAGCTTTGTTTCCTTCCATTATGCTGTTTTGCCTTCCTTCAAACCTTGAAGATCTGTGATTTTGTGTGATTTTGTGCAACTTATCTCAGTGGATCTCAGTCTCACCTGTAAAATGCGAAGAATTACATTATCTTCTGCAATATTGTGATTTATAAGAAATATATATTAATGTATATATCTAGTCAATCTTTGTCCTATTCCTGGCACAGAGCTCCTTGGAATTTCCTAGGTGTTGAGAGCCCATGACGCTGGGAGGGATTGGGCACAGGAGGAGAAGGGGACGACAGAGGATGAGATGGCTGGATGGCATCACTGACTCGATGGATGTGAGTCTGAGTGAACTCTGGGAGTTGGTGATGGACAGGGAGGCCTGGCGTGCTGCAATTCGTGGGGTCGCAGAGTGAGACACGACTGAGCGGCTGAACTGAACTGAGCCCATAATTGTCTTTTATTATGTTAATGTAGTGACTTTTGAAAAATCCCTAGGTCACCTAAGGATGGAAGCTGGTTTGTCAGAGAAACTAACAGAAATCAACAAAGTAATCAGAGTCTGAGTCAATACAGGAGATGAAGGTTTGATCCCTGGGTTAAGAAGGTCCCCTGGAGGAGGAAATGGTAACCCACTCCAGTATTCTTGCCTGGGAAATCCCATGGACAGAGGAACCTGGCAGGCTACAGTCCATGGTGTCACAAGAGTTGAACATGACTTAGTTACTGTGCATGCACGCACAAAATTCAGACCCATTCCCTGACCCCCGAGGAAGGAAAAGTGTCTAGAGACTGAGATCAATCACTAAAAGCCAACGATTTAATCAACTGTGCCAATGTAAGAAGCTTCCATAAAATCTCAAAAGGACAGGGACTGACAGGTTGATGAACACAGGGGGATTTGGGGAGAGTGTCTCATTGGCCGAGGAGCTCTGTGCCCCTTCTCCTGTATCTTGCCCTATGCGACTCATCCATTGGCTGTTCCTGAGTCATATCCCTTTATAATAAACCAATATCTAGTAAGTAAAATGTTTCTCTGAGTTCTAGGAACTGCTCTCGCAAAGTAATGGAACCCAAGTCAAGGGTGGGGAAATCTTCAATTTATAACTAGCTAGTCAGAAGCACAAGTGATAAATTGGGTCTGGACAGGGGTGGGGCTTGAGGGGGCAGTCTTGTAGGATTGAGCTCTTAATCTGTGGGATCTGACACTATCTCCAGGTAGATAATATCTGACTTGGGTTGATTAAAGGACACCCAGTTGGTATGAGGGCATTGCTTGGTGGTGCAGGAAAAAAATGTACATTATAGTTGGTATCAGAATCATAATCCACTTTGGTATTTTGAGAATTAAGAAAAGAATGCTCAAAAGTGCTTATGGGGGAATTCCCTGGTGGTCCAGTGGTTAGGACTTGGTGCTTCCACTGGTTTCACTGCCTGAGTTCAATCCTTGGTGGAGGAACCAAGATCCCAGTCAGTGCTTGTAATTGTAGAGATATATATCATAAGGAGGGTTACACTGAGATTGTTTCAAGACCAGGATGAAGGGCTGGAAACACAGCCCTCTGCAGATAGAAAACCACCCTTAAAAGAGGGGGACAGAACCCAGAGTCCAAGAGGAGGATCAGAGTCTGCTAAGAGATGTTGTTAGGAAGTGGTGGAGTCAGAATCTGAACCCAGGTCTTCTTGACTCCAAAATCCATACTCTTTGACTATACATCCTGACTCTGACCTCCCAGAGGGGACATTCAGCCTGGGGAGATGGGAGAAATTGGAACCACTCAGGTCTCTTCTCAGGACTCCAAGTAGAAAAACAGGTAAGTCTATAGCTCTATAGACTTGGATTCTTCAGTTCAGTTCAGTTGCTCAGTCATGTCCGACTCTTTGCAACCCCATGAATCATAGCACGCCAGGCCTCCCTGTCCATCACCAACTCCTGGAGTTCACCCAAACTCATGTGCATCGAGTCAGTGATGCCATCCAGCCATCTCATCCTCTGTCGTCCCCTTCTCCTCCTGCCCCCAATCCCTCCCAACATCAGGGTCTTTCGAATGAGTCAACTCTTCGCATGAGGTGGCCAAAGTATCTGAGTTTCAGCTTCAGCATCAGTCCTTCCAAAGAACTCCCAGGACTGATCTTCTTTAGGATGGACTGGTTGGATCTCCTTGCAGTCCAAGGGACTCTCAAAAGTCTTCTCCAACACTACAGTTCAAAAGCATCAATTCTTCAGTGCTCAGCTTTCTTCACAGTCCAACTCTCACATCCATACATGACCACTGGAAAAACCATAGCCTTGACTAGATGGACCTTTGTTGGCAAAGTAATATCTCTGCTTCTGAATATGCTATCTAGGTTGGTCATAACTTTTCTTCCAAGGAGCATCTTTTAATTTCATGGCTGCAATCACTATCTGCAGAGATTTTGAAGCCCCCCAAAATAAAGTCTGACACTGTTTCCACTGTTTCCCCATCTATTTCCCATGAAGTGATGGGACCAGATGCCATGATCTTTATTTTCTGAATGTTGAGCTTGAAGCCAGCTTTTTCACTCTCCTCTTTCATTTTCATCAAGAGGCTTTTTTTTTTTTTTTGGATCCTTCCGAAGCCCCAGTTCTAACATCTCCATGCCTGGAAGGAAGCCACCAAAGGGAGGCCAGTTCCACAAAAATTGAGGATGACGATTGTACTGGAAATCTCATCCCCCTCAAACCTTCCAAAAAGGCAGATTTCCAGCTAAGTCTCAGATATGGGGCAAACCAGAAAAGAGACAGTCTCACAGTGAACAGGCACAGGGGGTCTTGTGCCAGACAACTCTCACAGACAACTCAAGCCAGAGCCTTGGACAACCATACACTCTGGTTACTCAGGTCTGATTAGTGGAAAGCAAGGGATGCTTTAAGGAAACACTGTTCCTTCAAGTTATCTCTGGGAGAGGAGAGGTGGGAGGGAAGAAAAGCAAATGGAAAGGGTGGAGAAGAAAGCAGGCCCCACCTGAGGTCAAAGCTTTGGGCTGGGATATAATGCCTATAGGTGGGGCCATGCTGGAAGTGGCAGCCCTTATTGCAGATTCTAACCGTGGTTCTCTGTCTGCTTCCTGTTATCTGAATCTCATTCACTGTCTCCCAACCTTATGGGGCACTTGTTCAGTCAGATGCTTGGTCCGTTGCTAGCACCAGACATGAAGATTAACACCTCCCTTTTGGTAAGGCTCAGTCTTTTGGAAACAATTCCAGCCCAGCCATGTATCCACATCTTGAGAAAGGAAATAGTTAACCAAATAGGCCCATTGTCTTAGGTACTTTGTCTTAACCAAACAGGCACATTGTCTTAATCAAATTAGGCACTTTGTCTTAGTAAAACAGTTTGGGGCTCCAGAATACTCGCCTGACAGGTAAGTAGTAAGAGATAAGAGATGCAAGGGCTCTTGAGGAAGTTATATTTATTTAAATGGGAAGGCTGGTTTGAGTAAATTTCCCAGGGTGAAACAAATGGGCTTCAAGCAATGAGGGAAAGGCAGAACACAGGACAGTACTTGACAGGATACAAAATTCCATCCACGTGTCAGGGAACAGGGTTAACACTGCACATGGGCAAGGAAAGGCGGTGCAAAGACCCCACCTGGACAGGGACAGAGCATTCCAGGTGGGACTCAATCTGTAGGCAGTGGGGAGGGGAGGGCAGATCTCTTTTTTGCCTTAAACCAGAGATAATCCCTTGATCCTTCTAAATTTAGGCATATGGGCTTCCCAGATGGCTCCGTGGTAAAGAATCCACTGCCAATGCAGGAAACGTGGGTTTGGTCCTTGGGTCAAGAAGATCCCCTGGAATAAGAAATGTCAAACCACTCCAATATTCTTGACTGGGAAATCGCATGAACAGAGGAGCTTGGCAGGCTACAGTCCATGGAGTCGCAAAGAGTCAGACATGACTGAGTGACTGAGCTCAAGCACACACGTACAATCCTCCAGGAAGTAACAAGCAGCAATTCAGGAAATTTAAAGGCCAGCCCCTGGGCTGCCTAGATGTGGAGATCTGTAGTTCATCCCAGAAAAGGGAAGAGTATAGGGTGGCTGAGGCAGGAAGCCTGGCTTTAAGAGCACCAAGAGAGATAGAGGGCCCTCACATTGTCGGGGAACAGCTGCACCCACCAACTTGAAATGGTGATAAGGTCAAACCAGAATTCGGCAGCAATAGTGGGGATCTGGCCAAAGGAGACCAATACACAGCTCCAGGATAAAGAGCTAACAACAGTTACTTGGTCTGAAAACCGATCTCACTGGAAGGATCTGGTACCCAGTATTTCCCAATGCCGTTAACTACGGAGTGACTAGCTCTGACTGGTTACTTCTGAGCCTCACTTTCCCTCATCTGTTGGTATCCCTCACTTGGAGATATTTCATGACTTGCTATGTAGTTGTGAAGGCTACGTGAGCTGGAGCAGCTGTCTCCCAAGGAAACGCACAAGCTCAGGAAGATTATTAGACACCCTAGCATTGAGATCATGCTGGCAGCCACTGCCATAAGTAATCCAAAATAAAAATAATACTGAATCATAACATCATGTAATAAAGTCCAATAAACTGCCTTTCCCATGAGGAGTACTTTAGAGTCTTTTTTTTAAGTCTCAAACAACTTTAGAGTCTTTTTTTTTAATCTCAAACACTGATTTACTTATTTAATATTTTTATTAGTCATATATACACATAGTTCAAAGGGAATTCCTAGGTTGGTCAGTGGTAAAGAACCCACCTGCCAATGCAGGAGATTCAGGAGATGCAGCGTCGATCCCTGGGTCGGAAGAGCCCCTGGAGGAGGAAATGGCAACCCAGTCCAGTATTCTTGCCAGAAAAATCCCATGGACAGAGGAGCCTGGTGGACCTTAGTCTATGGTGTCACAAAGAGTCAGACATGACTGAGGACACATACACATATAGTTTAAAGAATCATGTATTCTACAACATCAAGACAAACAGCAGTCCCCAGACCTCTAATGTGAACATTTCCCCTCCTACAGAGGGAATTACTTTCAAATCTCTTATCCACTTTTTCCTAGTATTTATTATCATGTCTTTTAATAATATGCTAATATTACTTCTGGTTCTTCTGTTTGGCAATATTATCTATTGGCCACTCTCCGAGGAAGATGAGGGTTTAACTCTCATTTCCACCAACCAGACGCACACACTCCTATATCCCCTTCTCACCCAATAAAATAATAAGATGTCACTGCTGTTTAGTCACTAAGTTGTGTCTACCTCTGTGTGAGCCTAAGGACTATAGCCTACCAGGCTCCTCTGCAATTTTCCAGGCAAGAACACTGGAGTGGGTTGCCATTTCTCTCTCCAAAATAATAGCGTAATTTTTGTTATTGTGACATCCAGGCACCAATGATCCCCAGTGATATTCACCTCCTTGTATTCAGACCCTTTGTAGTCCTGTTTCACTTCACAGGGCTGTGCATGTAACCGGCAAAATATCAGTGTTTAATAAAGATAGGATCCCACTCTGCACTTGTACAATTTGGTCTAACTCACTTCACCTTAATCCAGCCTTGTTGGATTTTGTCTTTAACATTTTGATGTTTTGTTCATCATGGATTTTTTTTGCATAAATTTTAACATTTTTAATATTGCACAAAGTATTTTTAATGTTGATCATTAAATTTGTTGATGCTCTTTTAAATCTTTCACCCAAAACAAGAAAGCATCTTAGTCTTGGCCTTAATATATCCTAATAGCTTAAGAAAGAATGCATGGGAAGTAAACTTTTAGAAAGTAATCTTTATGTCTGAAAGTGTTAGTTTCTCAGTCATGTCCAATCTTTGTGACCCCCATGGACTGTAGCCTACCAGGCTCTTCTATGTGTGGAATTCTTCAGGCAAGAATACTGGAGTGGGTAACCATTCCCTTCTCCAGGAGATCTTCCTGGCCCAGGGATTGAACTCCACTCTCCTGCATTGCAGGTAGATTCTTTACCATCTGAGCCACCAGGGAAGTCTTTATGTCTATATATGTGTAATTCACCCTCACACTGGACTCCTAGTTTGGCTAGATATAGAAGTCCAGGTTGGGAATTTTTTAACCTATATTTTGAAGATATTCTTTTGAAGACCAAAGTCATTTGACTTCTGATCCTTTGCTCTACAATAGTGGCTATCGATTTTGGAATTTGGAATTGTACAGGTCTATCCTGCTCACAGTAGGGCAGGACTTGTTTAACAGTGGAGGACTGATAGCTGATTGGAAGTCTGAGCAGTGGATGGAGCTTGTCTTCTGGGAGCTTCTTTATAGGGTGATATGGTTAAGCTGTTGGAATCTCCACATGTTAAGACCTTCAGTTCTTTCCTCATTGGCTGGTGAGATGTCCTAGAGAACTTCTCCAATTTCCTGGAGAAAATAAAGACCTGGTTTCCAGCATTTGGACAGCCAGTGGGAAAAGACTTTGGCATGGGGGTAGGCTTGATGGGGCATTTACTATGTATATGGATACTTAAGATTGTTTTATGGTATCCCTGCCTTCAAGTGTCCCTAAAAGGCCTTCAATTTTATCTTCTCCAGATAGATCTCCTGTCTTCTGCCAATGAGAAGAACAATAGAGAGTTAGCTAAGGGATCTAGAAATCTTTTTTTTCAAACAGCTTTCAACCAATCTTCTTTTATTCCCCGCCCCCTAAACTTCCAGAAATATCTTGAACCACCAATTCCTAGGCCTTTGGAGGGTTCTGCCATTTAGTTGTGGCAATTCTTTGGTTTCCCCTAAGTGTTATCTGCTTACTTAGGTCAACTAAGTCATTAGACACTTATCCGTCTATTTTTCAGTTTTCAAAATTTTCTCATAATCTTTTTTTCTCACCTTCTCTGAAGATTTATACCTCAAAAAAAAACAAAAAACCTTTAAACCCAGTTAAGGGATCAGACAAACCTCAGTATGGTGTCAGAGGAGGAACAGAGCATAGGAGATTGGGACATATTATATACATAGATGAAGAAATCCAATTCCCTAGCTTTCACTTTCAGGAAATTCCTTCTTTTAGAGGAGTTTTCTAAGAGAGCAACCTTTTATGCCTTTGTTCAAAATATAATCTTTCCCCGAAGTGCCCTGCATGCCTGCATGCTCAGCTACTCAGTCCTGTCCAACTCTTTGCAACCCCATGGACTGTAGCCCACCAGGCTTCTTGGTCCATGAGATTCTCCAGGCAAGAACACTGCAGTGGGCTGCCATTTCCTCCTCCAGGAGATCTTCAAAACCCAGGGATCAAACCTGAGTCTCCTGAACCTCCTGCATTTACCACGGAGCCACCTGGGAAGCCCAGGAAGTAGCCCAGATCTCTGCTGAGTTTTCTATTGAGTTATCCAGTCCTGTGGACAGCTTTAGGAGGTCAATTTCAGCCTTTAAAGGACAAATACTGCTAGTGCTTGTGCAAATACAATTTCCATTCAGTGAATTCCTTGAATAATCATTTTAATTACAGCAGTTATAATTTAACAATTACAAAAACAATTATTATAAAATCAGTTATTTTATAGAGTGCACAAACAAGAAGGACACTCCCTCCCATGAATGGGTATTGGGTTGGGCTTGTGTGGTTTTTGCCAGGTCTTGTTCCTCCCGGCAAGTCATCTCAAGGGCAGGTTCTGAAGGAGAGACCAACCCAAGCCAGTTCTGGAGGAGATGCAGACACGTGAGGCATGCCCAAGGCAGGGGCGGATCACGCGCCAGGCCCTGCTACACACGACACGCAAAAATTCAGGCTCAGGTTGGTACCAACCTGTAAGTCACCTCGCTACGCCGGGCCCCGGGAAAAACCGGGAAAATCGGATCTGCTGGCTTCTCCGGGGCAGAGGCACCGCCCTCCCGCAGCCCGCCCCTTAGGCCTCCTTCCCGCCGGCGCACGTGGAGCCGGGGAGCTCCTGCCAGTTTTGAACTTGCAACCTGAACCACGCGCAGGAAACGGCTAAGGCCGTTGAGAACCCGAGCGACGCGCAGGAAACGTCTGAAGCCGTTGAGAAGCCGAGCCACGCGCAGGAAACGGCTAAGGCCAGAAACCGCTGGGATAAGAGGAGGGAGGAAGGCCGGTGCGCAGAGGTGCCGCTGGCAGCAATGGGCTTTCAGGACAGGGAGGCCACAGAAAAGATGTACGAAGAAAACTGGCTTGGTCAGAAGGAGGGGGAGCGGCTGGGGAGACTAATGAGAGGAGGAGGTAATGAAAAGAAGGGACCAGGATGAGAGGGAGGGGCTGCTTGAGAGAGTGATCAATGGGGAGAGGAAATAGATGGGCAAGAAGACGAAAGAGAAATAGAGGGTAGGAACTTATCTTGGGGACGGGAGAGACTTAAGAGGAGAGCCAGTGTGCTCACTTGGTCCAGCAAGAAGGGACCCTCACCATGGACAGAAAGAACGCCTGCTGTTGTGAAGCCCAGAAGTAGCTGCCTGGGTAAGCCTTACTTCTAACATGTTTGATGACTGGCTGGGCTCCCACCCAGCAGAAGTTGGAAGCTACTGCTGTAACTGTTGGGCTGGGTTTTAACGGTTGTGATCTGACAAAATGCAAGTATTTAATAATCCTGCTTCGTAGTCACACAATGCTTAATTAGCCCTTTCAGAGTACTTTCTCTTGCTCTAATATGGTGATGTCTTGAGATGGCTGGCTGCATTACCCCCATTTTACAGGCAAAGATGTTAAAACCGAAATGACTTGCTCAGAATCACAAATCAGCTAAATTATTCAGTAGAAAGAGATTAGTTGTGATATTACTGAAGCCAATATCTGCCAGTGTGGAATAAAATAACTAGAGTAGGATGAGACTTAGTGATAAGAGGTAACACAGAACTAGTGACCTGAAGCCACAAAAAGATGTCTCCAGATTCAAAGCCCATCTTCTCCAAAAGACCAATGTTCCTGACCCTGGGCCTCAGGCCTCCTGGTTCCTCTGCAGCATCTCTGAGTGCCCTCAGTGTGGGGCCCATTGTCAGGCATGCCTTTACCCAGAGTAAGAGTTTAGAAACTAGGGCCTGTCTCAGTCTTTTAGGCAGCTGTAACAGAATGTCATAGACTGAGTGGCTCATACACAACAGGAATTTGTTTTTTACAGTTCTGGAGGCTGAGAAGTCCAAGACCACGGTGCTAGCAGGTTTGGCATCTGGTGAGAGCCGGACTCCTAGATGGCCATCTGTATGCTGTAACTTCACAAGGTGGAAGGAGCACTGGCGCTTCCTTGGGCTTCTTTTATAAGGGCACTAATCCCATTTATGAGGGTTCTGCTCAGGTGATCTAATCAGCCCAAAAGTTCAATACATAATGTCATCACCTCGGGGGTTAGGTTTTAGCATATGAATTTTGGGGTGATACAGACATTTAGACCATAGCAGAGCCAAAAAGGACTCCATGGTTAGGAGATGTTGGATATGCTCAGGTGAAACTGATGTTCCTTTGTTCTTCAGGAGTGGGGCAGTACTACAGCCTACTCTCTGGTCTTCTAGACTGGCTTACTTGCCCTCCCTTATTGTTTCAGAAGATGTTTAAATTTTCTTCTTATTGGTGTGCAGGATCCATATAACTTAGGTGTTCATCTAATCTATTGATGCTGAACCCAAAGGAAGACTCATGGACTTTGGAATGGTGAGTAGGAGTCAGCTACCAGAAGGTCTAGAGGAAGAACTTTCCAGGCATACACGAGGGAAAGACTCCAGGGAAGTAATGACCTTTAGTGAGTTCGGGAAATAGAGGTCCCACAAGGCTGAGGAAAGTGGCATGAAATGAAGTTAGAGTTAAAGGCAGAGGTCCAACCACAATTGTAGGGGTGATTGGCAGGACTTGAAGCCTGGGAATAAAAATCTGGGCAGGGCTGGGCTATCCGAAGAGATAGAAATGTTTCCTTAGAGACCTCAATTTACTCCTGCAGAATAGAGAGGAGTTAAAACAAAGCAACATAGTCCAGCCTAACTGAGCTTCCTACATGAAGATGACATAGCATGAACGAGAGGAAACACCAACAGTGTGCAACACAGAATGCCAGAGACCTAAGGACCCTCGATAAAAGCCACACCAACCTCCCAACCCAGAAAATAAGTATTTGAGAGGGTATTAAAATTGCAAAGTCTCTTAAGTGACTTCCATCTGAGGACGCTGTGGGGCGTCCACCACTAAGGATGGGGATACAGCTTCCCATTGTCCTCTCTGCAGTAAAATGGAAATCTTTTAAATTGTCACTGGTAGTACATAGAAGTTTATTACTCACTAGTTCAGGGCTTGTCAAACCCTCTCTCTATATATATAGGGTTTTAACTGATTATCTGATGGTGGGTAGGGTAGTAATGGAACCTTAAGGTTCCACTAAAGTGTAAAAAATACTGCAGTGTAACACCACCACAAAGTCCTAATGAGTTTCTATTCAACACTGTTTTACTTGGGAGAAAATGATAATATAAAACTCATAAATGATTATTTTTAAAGGGCATATTTTTCAATTATTTAGATATCGAGTTATTTTGCAGTTACCCATTATTGAGTTTCTGCGCGTTGCCACCTTTCACCAAGCCACTACTGTCTCTCACCTGGATAGTTGTAATATCAGACTAATTTGTCTTTTTCACTTCCATGTTTGAATCCTTTAGGCTGCCCCTCAAACAGTAATCTGAGTGAATCTCCTGCACACTAAATTAGGACTTCTTTTTCCTAGTAATGGCAGGCTAGGTTATTTGGATCAACCCTCTGGCTGAAAATAACTTGAAAGAGGAAAACTGAACAAAATATAAGAAACATTTTCTTCAGATCACTGAAGAGATGATAAAACAGTAAGAATCAAACTAAAATGTGAAGATTTAAGAGGGGTAAGAAGGTATGGGAGCTTCTTTCACCCTGAAGGTATGCATATTCCCCCAAATTAGAATGTTAGTGTCATGGGTCCCAGTATACAGAAATCAAAGCCAGGGCTGGCAAAATGGGGAGTCTAATGGAGACTCAGGTAAACAGGCTCTAAGGGATCCCCCTAAGTGTAGGAGAGGGGACCTATCTGACTTTAACCAAGAGCATATGGCAAAGTGAGAGAATGTCACTCTCATGGTACTTATGTTATAAAAGTCTGTCTTGTGAGTAGACAAATGGCAAGGAGTTTAGGGCAGCTTTGAGCAAGAAATTAAAGCCACAGATTTAAGAAATCCTATGAATTGCAATAAAAAAGAGCCAATACCTAAAGTCGTCATAATGAAATTATTTAAAAACCAAAGAAAAGGGCCAAAGCTCAAAACTGGTTAGAGAAAAGGGTAAATTATGTTTAAGAAAGGTACATGGTACATGGGAGACAATAAATATTTGCTAAATGAATAAACAATCTATTTGGGAGATTTTCTGCTTATTAGCTCTACGACCTGTGTCACTTGATCTCTTTGAAACTCAGTCTCCTCACCTGCAAAATGTAGATAATAAAACCTACTTTATAGCAGAAATCATCAGGGTTAATTTAATAATTCATTATACGCAGAACACCTAATAATTCCTAGTATATATTAGATGTTCCTGTTCTGGGCTGATCTTCTACCAAATTTGAATTTGGGGTCTGTTCTATGCAAATTTGCTCTCTAATTCAGATCTCCAGTTCAGGCTTTCTTCAGTTCCAAATATCTGTCTCGAAATACTTCTATATCTAAAACACATTTCCTTCCTTCCCTTTTAAAGGGCTGGAGAAAAACAAGTCCTATTGCAGTAACACCTGTTCAACCACAGGATAAAAAAAGGTAAATGAGCAAACATCTAACTTAGGGAGCACCTGCTAATTCTCTGACCTAAATTATACTCTGTGGTATTTTCTGAATTTCTGTCATGATAACAATTACCTGGAGGCAGTTTTTAGTAATATAATTTTTGGTTCTCTTTGCCTGGACAATACGATTTTTTTAGGTCTAAGGTAAAACCGCAGAATCGGACTTTTTAACAAGCACCTAAGTGACTCTCACTTCATAAAACAGTGGGAATAATGCCTAGGAAGTGAAGATTACAATATTGGCCAAGCCACTGATTAACATGAGTGAACAAATACTTCCTGCTATAGGAGAGAGAGAACAAGAGGCTGGCTCTATGAAGGTGGATGCAACAGGGCCTGTGTCTGGACAGGCTCACCAATTTTCCAGAAGACATAGGGGTACATGAAATACCTTATGGCAGACAGACCCTACTCCGGTTGAATGGGGGCCTTTGATTGTGGGGACCTAGGAAAGCTTTGTGAAGGAAGTACAATCTGAGTTAGACTACTCACTAGAGTTTTTCCAAATGACTATAAAAAAGGGATTCCCGGGAAGAGAAATAGTTTTAAGCAAAGTTTTTTCTAGCAAGAGCAAGAAAACTGAGCTATTCCTTCTATACCTTCAAGGGAATGCCTGTGCTCAAAGGGTCGAAGGTATAAACGACTAGGTGGAACTGAGTGGACAGTTTAAAGATGCAGAAAAACAGGATGGATTAGGAAACAGACTGGGTGAGAAGAGATTAGGAGCCCCTGTGACAGAGAAAGTCCAAGTTCCTTTCCTGCCTCAGGAGCCCTATTCCCCACACCTTCAGGGGTCAGTTTCTGATTCCATAACTGACTGGAAGATCTGGAAACTTTGGTCCCCAAATGCCAGAACTCCCACTAATCTACCCCAATAATGTGTTGAGATCCTAAGATTCCCTCCTGAGACTTCAAATTCTTCCCTGCTTGCCCTGAACCCCGCCTGCCTATCTAGCATCATTTGTTCAAAAGTTCTGCTTGTTCTTGCATCAGGACCATTTTCTTTTTTTCATCAGCAATTTCCTCTGCCCCAGAATATTTTTCTCCTCCTCTTTACTTAACTCATTTTATTTGTCAGGTCTCTCTATATAGTTCTCATTCAGACAAGCCTTTTCCTACTTAGTGTAAACTATCCTCCACCTTTTATCTCTAACACATGCTTAGAATTTTTCTTCATAGCACTTGTCAGTATTTCAGATTACATACTTATTTGTTTTGTGGCTCTCTCTTTTCACACGATAAACTCCATGAACCCCGTCTGTTTCCCTCACCACTCTTGACTTGGTACCTAACTAGGGGCAATCTTTCACCATTAATATTTGTTTACAAAGAAGGGGATTGTGACCTTAATAACTATTAGCCTGAGGCCTTGGCATGTCCCCTACTATAAGATTCTATGCAGTCTCAAGATCCTAATGCCTTTCCTGTCTCTTCCTCCAGAGCTTGTGCCTGGATTCATATTCTGATGTCAATATTCACTAGTTGTGGTCCACTGTTTACATTGTCTATGCTGTTTAAACCTCAGTTTCCTTTTCCTATAAAACTGAGATAATTCCTACTATGTAGAGTCACGAGGAGGATTATGGAAGAATCCGTGTAAAACATCTAACAGAGTTACCTGAAAAATAGTGATTGATAATAATTAGCTGCCATTATTGTTGTTGCTAACAGCTAATCACCTCCAAGATTCAAACCATGGGGTTTTTCCCATAAGAAAGTTGTCCTTTTATTAATATCTATAAAGAGATCTTATAAATAAAATTATATATATATATATATATAAGATCTTATAAATTAACAAGAAAACAGAAAAATGGATAAAGGTTATAAACGTGCAAATTCACAAAAAATTCCAAAAATTTTAATATATGTTATCACAGTAGAGACAGGAGAGAAAGGGACATAGTCTGGCTCTCAGGTACCGCTCACACCTCCCTTCTTACAGTTTTTCCCCCTAGCATTGGGAAAGAAGGAAAAGCAAGTGCCTCCTCCCTTGAAGGGGTGGTGACGCGATGTCACCTTCTACTTCTCCGGTTGACACAGCCGGGCATGATGCCCCTGTGAGCACTGGACACACTTCTGGTTCTTTACAGGGTGCCTTGTTCTCTGCCTCTTAGCATCCCCCTTACAAATTTCCTCACCAGAAATGTATCTCTGGGGATTGCCAGGGACAACTCATGCATGCCCACCATGAACTCTCCCGTGTGGCTCCAGCCATTGTCGTCTCCCTGACCCCGAGCATTCCCACTGTCCAAGCACACTGCAGTCAGCTGCTGCCAGGGTTTCACTTCCCAGGACACATGATGTTTTCCTCAAACTGTGAGGAGGATGCCCAACTCCCGACTCTGTGTCACACAGTTAAGATGAGTAGGATGATACCATTCTCATAAGGGGATTCTGCAGTGGACTCCTCTGAAGACGTTCAGTTGCTAAAGAATCTAAAAGGCCTCCCCTGGAAGTGGTCCCAGAGCATGACCTGGGGAGATTATTGGACTTAATCCTCCATTCTACCTTCATTCCATGATATACTTTTTACTCTTTTTCAGTTTGCTGCTAAGTCACTTCAGTCGTGTCCGACTCTGTGTGACCCCATAGATGGTAGCCCACCAGGCTTCCCCGTCCCTGGGATTCTCCAAGCAAGAAAACTGGAGTGGGTTGCCATTTCCTTCTCCAGTGCATGAAAGTGAAAAGTGAAAGAGAAGTCGCTCAGTCGTGTCCTACTCTTAGCCTCCACATGGACTGCAGCCCACCAGGCTCCGCCATCCATGGGATTTGCCAGGCAAGAGTCCTGGAGTGGGGTGCCATTGCCTTCTCCAGTTTTTCAGTTTATTCTCTCCTTAAGGTATGATTCAGCAAGGTGAACATCCCCTAGGAGGTTGTTAGAAATGAAGAATCTCAGGCCCTTCTGAATCAGATCCTGCATTTATCATTAAGACTCCCAGGTAATGACTATACACATTAAAGTTTAAGAAATTCTGATAAATGGGACACAATTTTTGAGTTCTCGCACTTGACTTACTTAGATCCAAGTTCATTTTTAGCCCCTATAGGTCTGTTTCTTCCTTTTTACATGCCCTGCTACTAGCTAGAGGTACTTAGCTAGTCAGCCCATGGTGTCTATCACAGTAGTTCCGTAGAGATTCCATGAGAGCAGACTCACATCTGTTCATTGTAGACTCCCTAATAATTAAAGAGAAATAACCCACCCCAGTATGATAGGTTATCACAGAGAAATAAAGGGTAGATTTTGAAGGAATGTGAAGTCATCTGCCCCTACAACTCTGTAATACCCTCTGTTTTAAGATATTTCAATACATTATGGAGGCAGGGGAATGATTATGATGGACCAACTTTGTTAGCAAATGTACACATTCACTATGTAGAAATAAGCAGCACAGATTACATTGAAATTGTACATGTAGATGATAATGTTGTTCAGTCACCAAGTCGTGTCTGACTCTTACAACCCAGTGAACTGCAGTATGCCAGGTTTCCCTGTCCCTCACCATCTCCCAGGGTTTGCCCAAGTTCTTATCCCTTGATTTGGTGATGCCATACAACCATCTCATGCTCTGTCATCCTCTTCCCCTCCTGCCCTCAATCTTTCCCAGCATCAGCGTCTTTTCCAATGAGTCAGATCTTTGTATCAGGTGGCCAAAGTATTGGAACTTCAGCATCAGCACTTGCGATGAGTATTCAGGGTTGACTTCCTCTAAGAGTGACTGGATTTGTCTCCTTGCTGCCCAAGGGACTCTCGAGATTCTTCTCCAGCACCACAGTTTGAGAGTATCAATTCTTTGGCCCTCTGCCGTCTTTCTGGTCCAGCTATCACATCCTTACGTGACTGCTGGAAAGACTGTAGCCTTGACTATACAGACCTTTGTTGGCAAAGTGATGTCTTTGCTTTTTAACACACTGTCTAGTTTTGTCATAACTTTCCTGCCAAGAAGCAATCACCGTCTAATTTCATGGCTGCAGTCACCATCCGCAGTGATTTTAGAGCCCAAGAAGAGGAAATCTGTCACTGCTCCCACCTTTTCCCCTTCTATTTGCCATGAAGTGATAGGACCAGATGCCATGATCTTAGTTTTTTTTTTTAATATTGAGTTTTAAGCCTGCTTTTTTATTCTCTTCTTTCACCCTCAACAAGAGGCTTTTAGTTCCTCTTCAGTTTCTGCCATTAAAGTGGTATCATCCACATATCTGAGGTGGTTGATATTTCTTCTGGCAATCTTGATTCCAGCTTGTAACTCATCTAGCCTGGCATTTCGCATGTAATGTCTGGGTATAAGTTAAACAAGGTGAAAATAAACTGCCTTGTCGTACTCCTTTCTCAAACTAGAACCAGTCAGTTGTTTCATACAAGTTTCTAACTGTTGCTTCTTGACCCACATACAGGTTTCTCAGGCAAAAGGTAAAATGGTCTGGTATCCCCATCTCTTTAAGAGTTTTCTATAATTTGTTATGATCCACACAGTCAAAGGCTTTAGTGTAGTCAATGAAACAGAGGTAGATGTTTTTCTGGAATTCCCTTGTTTTCCCTATGATCCAGTGAATGTTGGCAACTCTGGTTCCTCTGCCTTTTCTAAACCCAGCTTGAGCATCTGGAATTTCTTGGTTCACATAATGCTAAAGCTTAGCATGAAGGATTTTGAGCATAACCTTTCTAGCATGAGAGATGAGTGCAGTTGTCTAGTAGTCTGAACATTCTTCAGTCCTGCCCTTCTTGAGAATTGGGATGATAATTGTTCTTTTCTAGTCCTGTGGCCACAGGTGGGTTTTCCAAATTTGCTGACATTGAGTGCAGCACTTTAATAGCATCATCTTTTAGGATTTTAAATAGCTCTGCTGGAATTTCATCACCTTCACTAACTTTATTAGCATATAGATGATCCTTGAAGGTAATTCTTTCCTCATCCCATGATTTGTATCGAAGATCAGTTTGAGGACGTTACTGCTCTCAGCAGAGGTTAAAAATGGCTCTAGCTAGCGTCCACCTGCCACTCCAAGGTGGAAGGTCTCTAAAATCCACCCAAAGTTTCTTTGGCACACTCCTTCAGATGGAAGTCACATGAAATACAAAGAACTGCCTTGTGAGTGAGATTTTAGAATTTACTGCCACTTCCTCTTGGTTTGGTTTCTCCGTGGTTTTGAATGAGCCACCACTGATTCTTTTTTCCTGCTCTGATTTTTCTTTAAACAGCCTTGAGCTCTAGCACTTTCTATTTTATGAATCCCATGGAATATTCAATATAAGAAGCCAATGCTGGAAGATCCTTAAAAAAGCATCCTATCCTGTTATATTTTCCTGCTTGGCTGCTTGTTTCTTTGTGGTTGACAAGTTTCTGAGAGTCTGCAAGGTCTTTTATCCTGGGGATGGTTCTACAGGGGAAAGTTCTGAAGAACCATTTTAGGGGGATGGTGGTTGGCTTATTAGAAGTTGGGAAAGAGGCTGTCTTCTTTGGGGCAAACTTGTAGAACCATTATGTGGAAAGGGTAGCATCTGATAGGATGTGCTCTGAAAGCAACTTTAATTTTTTTCCTGCCCCCTCTGCTCAGAGGATAATTTCTTCCTTGTCTGTAGATGAAATCTTAAGTGGGTCCCTGTAGCTCTTCCAGACACTCATAGAAAAATATTTAAGTCCCTCTGGTCAATTTTAGACATAAAATAGCCTCATTTCAGTCATTGAAATGTCCAGTCCCATGTAACTCTGAACTTGATTTAAGACAAATATTTCCCATTTCTCTGCTTCCCCAGCGCTGATTCAGGCTGGAAGCATGAAGTGAGGAGAGGGAGGTAGGGGCCCACGGGGGTAGGGGAGGCACAACTGTCTTGTTTTCCCACCTAAGGCTTCTGCTCCTCCAAACCCACTCCCTCTAGGACCTGGGTCCAACAGGGCTTGGGGATGGAGGCGGGAGGAGTGAGAGGAGGAAGGGCCTTACTTTAGGGAAACTGTAACACTTAGTGGTGCTGGTGCCAGCCCAGGATTTTGATGGATATTCACTGTGGACTCCTCTTACTAAGCAGTTTCATGCAGCCCTTGGAAATGGGTCCGCTGAAACACTGGACCTCCTGTGCTGGCCACCAGTTCCGCTGACTTCTGCATCTGATTTGAAATCTCTGTTGCCTAGTAGCAAGCCCACTTAGGTGGGGTCTCCTTGGAAACAACCCTCAGGCTCATTCTCTCCCTTCCCCCATTTGGTCATCTCGAAGCAGGCACTTCTGCTCTGAGTTTAATGGCTTATGTACTCCTCCTCATCCTAGCACCTGACTCCAGCCACAGCCATCCACCTTTAATCCTCCCGGGTATGGATCAGACACCATTGTTTCGGTCCACTCAGTTTTAAGGGAACTGATTTTTCAAAGCCCTTTCTCATGAGATTTGAGATAAAAAGGTGTGCAGCCTTGGGTAAGTGAAGGAGGTAGGAGGGAGAATGCTACAGGGCATTAACTGTTTTTTCCAAAATGTCTTTTCTTTGACCTCAAATCTTGAGGACTTGAGGGGTGAGTATTTCTCTAAAGGTCACAAAGCTATCTCTAACTTGCTATTGTTCAGTCACTTCAGTTACGTCTGACTCTTTGCAACCCGATGGACTGCAGCATGCCAGACTTGCCTGTCATTCACCATCTCCTGGAACTTGCTCAACCTCCTGTCCATTGTGTCAGTGATGCCATCCAACCATCGCATCCTCTGTCCTCTGCAACTACCTCCTCCTCTGCCTGTCCATGAAAGTGGTCTCAAAACCCACTTTGAAGTAAGGGGACTTGCCACTTACTCCTTTTTTCTTTGCTTTTGGGCCTCAGCTGCATCAGAAGCAGAGAACCCATTTTAGCATGATGGTCGTGTTTTCTAACTCCACCCTGCACAAGGAAGTTGCATTTTAGAGCACTCAGAGGAGAAAGCATCTCCTACCATTTTTTTGAGCACTATTTTAGATGTATAAGTGACAGACTACACCCTTCTTTCCTTTTGGGGTTTTTTTTTTTCAGTTTTTTACAGTGTATTTTTGGAGGGTACTTTTTTCACTATCTCTTTTTTCTTTTTTTTAACAATTTAGAAATGAGATTAAGTGATTCACCATGACTGAGTCAAAAAGAATTTTTACAGAGAAGCAGGGGAGGCCTGCTGTTTTTTTCTTGTTGAAAGTAGTTTAAGGCAACTGCTTTTAGATTTCTGGATGTTTTCTTTTTATATTGGAAACTGAAGTTAGGGAAGTTTTAAACAAGTTAAAGTGTGGTTTTTTTAAAAAAATTTTAACCTTTAGTTTTTCACATCAGGGTTTTAGAAACATGAGAAGAAGGTTTTTTGTTTTTTTGTTTTTTTTCCCCACTGTATGTGACCTGGTGGTGATATTGCAAGTGGTATATGGAGTGTCTCAACTGATTGAATACTGTGGGATATTTGGGTTTGGAGAAGGGTTGTAAACATAATCTCAGAGCAATAAGATGGAACCTTGAGAGTAACTGGATTACAGACAAGTCCAGTAGGACCATATCTTCATAGTTTTGGAAGGAGTGACATCTGCATCTCCCTAATAACCTTATGTAGGGAAAAAAGTGAACTTCAGTAGACCTATGTATTGTCTATGTACACTCTTTCCATTATCTGATTCTGACCCTCTTGAAGCTGTCTTTCTCCTTGAAGTTGTAGACAGTAGCAGTGCAAAACACCTCCCTTACCCCAAACTCCACCCCACAAAGAACTCAGTTTGGGTTCCATTTGCACGTGCATTTTAATGTTCCTAATCCGTAAAGGTGCCTGTTCTTTAGGTTCTCATTAATAAGCTTAAAAAATCCTTTTAATACATATTTATATGTGTATTAGAATTATACTTTTTCAATTTTGGAAATGGCTTTTTAACAGTTTTGGGGGTCCTCCATTAAAATGCATAATGCATTCATCTGACAGAGCCAAGTAAACCTCATCACCAAAGATGTGGTTACACTCAGGCACATCTCTTCTTGACGTTCAGAGGGGAATCCAAAGGACAAGGCATCTTTGCTATTTTTCTGATTTAATTTTCTTCTCTACAAATTTTGTGTTTTGGTTTTGGTTCATTTATAGCCAATACTCATTAGTGGCAGCAGTGACTGAGAATTTGGTCTTTGACCATTTGGTGATCTCTGTAAACGGACTAATGAGTTATAGAGATGTATGCTCTGCTGGGTGAAAGATGATAGAGAATTTAGACTGTTAGTCATTTTTGTTTGCCTATTTTGAGCTCAAATCTATTGAGCCCATTGCCCTTTGAGAAGGAAAACGACTCCTTCATACCAGGATTGGTAAGATTTTACTAGTGACCTGTGACTGAAATTTTAGAAAGCAAGCTATAAGCCCTCTTTATCTGTGTGTCTGTAGTTTAGAAAACCTTTATCCCTCATTCTGAAAGCATAATATTTTTATACTTGCTGAGGGTATTAATAAATTTGATTATAAAATCTCATGTTAATTGAGTTCTTTTCGGATTGGCTGATAGAGATAAGTGAAAGTAAAAGTCACTTAGTCGTGTCCAACCTCTTTGCAACTCCATGGACTATACAGTCCAAGAATTATCCAGGCCAGAATACTGGAGTGGGTTGCCTTTCCCTTCTCCAGGGGATCTTCCCAACCCAGGGATCGAACCCAGGTCTCCCAAATTGCAGGCAGATTTTTTACTAGATGAGCCACCAGGGAAGACATATAGAGATAAATAAGAGCTTAAATTAGGCAAATATTCCTTAAATTTTCAGAAAGTGGTGAAAATGAACTTCTAAATATTTAAATGTGTTGCACTAACAAAGCCCACTCAATAATATCTTTAAAATTCCAGTTTATGAATATAAGGAAATCTTTGGAAAATGAGTTGTTTAGCATTTGGGGTTTAAGAAAAACAGCTATATTTTCTCTTAATTTATTGATGTTAAGTATAATTCCTAACAGTATTCTACTTGGATATGTTTTTTCTAAACTTATACAAGTTTATTAAGTCAGATTAGTTAGCATAACTCATAATGTTTAAGATTATGAAAAATGAAAATTGTGTTTCACTAATCAAATTGTTATTCTGAAAATCGTTTATTTCACAGTAATTATTCTGAAAATAACTTTTATTTCAACAGTTTTGGTTTTCAGTATGTCAGCTTGAAGATAATTTCCAAATTATCTTTAGTAACTGACACTATCTTTAGTATCTGATACTAAAATTAAGTAATGGGTAGTTACTGCATACCAAGGTCATTCTTAAGTAAGATAGACTACTGGACATTGATTACTAAGCATAATTTTAAGTTTAAATACTTTTGTGTCTTATATTTATATGCTGTAGACAGGCTGTATCTTTGAGTCTGTTAGTGCAGCCTCTGGGATCTAATGCCTGATTATCTGAGATGGACCTGATATAATAACAATAAAATAAAGTGCACAATCAATGTAATGTGCTTGAATCATCCCAAAGCCATCCCCCACCCCCCAGCCATGGAAAGATTTTGTCTTCTGTGAAACTGGTCCCTGGTGCCAAGAAGGTTGGGGACCACTGTAAATCAATATATTCATTTTTGCCGCTTTGATAAGTTGTACTGTAAGAGATATATGTGGCTATGGAAAGTTGTATTATGTGTATCCATGAACCCTGCTGCCCTATTTAAAGGCTAAAATGTTGGTATGTGGGACTTTCCTGGTGGTCCAGTAGTTAAGACTCCATGCTTAACACTGGAGGGGGCACAGGTTCAATTCCTGGTTGGAGAAATAAGATATCACATGTGATATAGTCAAAAAATAAAATAAAAAGCTGGTATTTGACATAGTTCACAATTATCCACCTTATCCCTCCCCCTCAACCTCAGTTTTCTTTGAAATGGAAGTTTACTTTGGTTAAAACTTAAAATTTATGTTAGTGGTTGATACTATATTGAGAAGTAATAGAGAAATACAACTGCATATGTGCTCCTGTTTATCGAGAGAAAAAAAAAAGAGTAGGGTTATCCTAAAACAATGGGTCTCAAGGGTTTATGTGTATGATTTGTTTTGTCTCCGAAACCCCTTGGCACTGTTGAAACGTACTGAGGATGTTGCGGGGTGGTGGGGTGCGGTGGGGGGGGTGGTTAGGGGTTGTGTCAGTAGTAATTGTCAGTAGTTACTGTATTGGAAACTTAATTGAGAAATGTTTATAATTCTTATTTATTGAGTCATTTGAAAATAGCAGCAATGACTTTTTTGCATGATATCTTCATATTTTGAAATTCATTCTCACATTATAGATGCCCTGAGATGGGTCCTATTTCAGTTTGTTCCAAAATATAAAAGAACACAATAAAGGGCAAACTGTCACCACCATCCATCTCCAGAAATTTTTCAAATTCCCAAGCCGAAACTTCATACCTGTTAAATAATTAACTTCCCGTCCTCACCATCTCCCAACCCTTGGCAATCACTAATTTTATTTGCTTTGGTTTATAATACCTGAGTCTGAAAAGTTATGAAATGTGTTAAAATTTCACCAAAGTTTGCTCATTTTTAATGGTCTTGTTTCCATGTTACTTCTCATTGCCTTGGCCTCCAATATGGAAAGTTCTTTTCATCTATATACTTTGCCTAGATAGCAAAGGATTCTGTCTTACAATACATTAATTGTATTATGTTCTTGATTATTTTTAAAAAGCAAAATTTCCTCACTTAGAAAAAAACTAAGATTCTTTACAATTGTGTTACATTTGTGCTTATCTTTAGATGTTTTATTGTCACCTTCAAATCATAATATTTGAAGGAAAAACAACAGTAATTTCTGAGGCACCCATGATGCTATCTTAAGACTTTAAATCTCCTGATAACGTTTGATTTCTGCCTCCCTAAACCTATCTTTGATATTTCTAAGTGGGTCTCTCGAACCGCAAAAGATTTTTTCCTTAATTTATGAAAAAGGGACGTTGTTTCTAAATAATTAGGTTTTATTTATGTTGCTATTTATGAGTTTCATGGAAAGATTTGTCAAATCAGAAAAAATGCTTATTCCTTCCCTAGGTTAAATTTGTATAAGTAAAATTTTATTGCTGTAACTATCTTGGGACTTGAATGATGTTGAGACTTGGTTGATATTTGTTTATCTTCATCCCAAAGATGCTTTGCTTGATGTTAGGCAACAGCAAAATAGTGTTGCTAATCATAATTTTAGTTATTTAAAATGTTTACTTGGTTTCAGTCTTTCTCTTTTAATGTGAAACCTGAGCCTTCTAAGCCAGTGGTTTTCATTTGGTGATAAATATCAGACTTATCTATGTTGCTGTTTGTTTAGTCGCTAAGTTGTGACCCCATGGATTATAGCCCGCCAGGTTCCTCTGTCCATGGAATTTCCCAGGCAAGAATACTGGAGTGGATTACCATTTCCTTCTCCAGGCAATGGAGACTTATCTGTAGAGTTCTTTTTTAATATAAATGTTTAGAACCTACTCTGAATCTCTAACTTGATATTCTTGATATATTATTGGTATATTTTAGTGTATTGTGTATATAATGAGTAGGGAATTTTGCATATCTCAAGAATTTTTCCTCTGTAACAGTATGTTCATTCATTTTTATAAATTGCTTGCAAAGTTCAATATCTTCTTTGAAAATAGCCTTAATCATTAAGTACGTAGACATTTTGCCATAGCTTTATGTGTTTATTTATTTGGATTAGCATTGTTTTGCATGACACAGAAACAACCAAGTTTCCTTGTCAGTTACATCTTGCTTGATATGAACTCTCTCCATCAGTTACCACAGTCATTTTAAGTCTGGCATCTACAGATAGTTTTTGTATTACATGTAAGCTAACCGAAGGCTCTGCAGTCAGCTTCAGGAGCCAGATCACATCTTTGACAAAGATGCATGGTCCCCAGAGTCCAAGGAAAAGGACTGTACCAGTTACTTCAAACTACTGACACTTCAATGAATAATAGATCTTGGGTACAGGCTTCTGATGTCATCACTTAAACAACTTTAAGACTGTCCTGAAGAGGAAAGACCATGCTAATGGTCTAAATTAGGATCTATGGAACTCTTTTAGTAAAAGCAGATGGGTTCATGATACTGCTAACCCAAGACCCAGCAGGACAAGAAATGATTACATAGAATGGATGAACTAATGAGAGATGATTGTAGCTATTTGTTTGGGATATTGTTGATAGTGTTTTAATGTTCTAATTTTCTGGATACATAAGATGTATTTCTTATTAACTTATTTATAATTCATAACAATTTAGTAAAATTTGATTTGGTAAACTGTATGAAACATCTTTAGATGATGTTTTATTCTCCATACTTAACTCCCCTTCCAAATTCAGAAACTTTTATTAAATATTCTTACTTTTAAATAATAACATAGTTATTTGCAAAGGTTCAGTAAGAATCTACCCTCCTTTTTACTAAATATAATTGGAAAAATGGTTATGTGACACAGGCTTTGTCTGGAATGTTATATTTGAAAATGATGCTTATTTAGTGGGTATGACAAGCCACTGTCTCTTTTCCCCAAAACTATTTTAAAATGTTATTGCATTCAAATGTTACCCCAAATTATGGAGTATGAACTAACGACTTACATTTTTTCCTTTGTAAAATGGCTCTCCCTACAAAATACCTTTTTAAAATAATATTGTCAATAGGTTTTCATTTCTGTTGCTTCAGACACAAACTTCAAAATCAGCAGTTTTCCATCTCTTGCTTCTTTTGAACTGCTCCAACTTTCTCCATGCTGCTTACATGGGAAACAAAATACTGTTATAAAAAATGCTTCTTAACGTTTCAATTGGTCTGCTAATTATGAAGATTAGCTGTTCAAAGCAGTACTATTATTTTGTCTCCTTCTTCAGTATCCTTCATCATTGACCCAAAGACCTAAGTCCATTAGTTGGTGCTTTTCTGCATCTGAGTGGTTGCAATACAGCTGAATTTCCAGTGTAAGATTCTCTGCCAGTTTATTTAGAAACTGTGTTATGTGAATAAAGTCTATCTGAAGGAAAATGTCTTCATATTACTGGAGGATTCTTATCCCACTTCTAAATAAGAATTCCTCCTCATCTCTGCAAAATATATCCTGGACTGGACTGGCCAGATCAAGCAGAACAGTGATTTGTGATACTGTGTGAAGATCTAATCTGTCAAGTGTATGTCTAGAGTGAGACCATAAGACTACTTAATATGAAGAAAAAGAGTAAGGAGACTGCCCTCAAAGAATACTTCAAATGTTCCAAAATATATCAACATCTGGCTGCAATCCACACAGAAAAAGGCCAACTGGAATGACTTAGGCGTGAGATTTCCAATGAAAGCATCTACTGCTTCCAAACTGGGAATGAACTCTACCACAATGAAGGACATCCCTCGGACATAACCGACATCAGGCCTGCAGTGTGAATATCCTCCTAAGACACTATATAAAACATCGTGATATGGACCATCCACCTGAAAGATGTAGAAGGATGGAAAGGCATACAATAATTGAGCTTAATTCCAGACCAGCATTGGACCATCAACAGATACACATTCTATATCCTCGAAAAGTATATATTTTGATAGAACTTGTTGCGCTGAAGCTTTCCCACCATCTCTTTCCTCTGGGGAGGAATATTGCATAAATTCAGGAGTGATATTCAGTTCACTTAATACAAGGAGACTCCAAGCTTTACCATGAACACTAGGGGGCAATCCCTGCACCGTAATTCTCCAACCTTTCTCTTAACTATGAATTACTTCCCAGCCTGGCAGTATTTCACTGGTCCAAATTACCATTGCATTTGAAATACTTTTTTCTTGCATCTTTTTTTTTTAACATGCTGCTTTACTTTCTCAATTTAAGGCTCAGCTCAGAGGTCCCATGTTCTTTTCACTGAGGTTAAAGCTTCTTCCACAGATTTGGCAGGAAGAGTTTCTTGGAGTAGCCAAAGATTTCAATGGGACACAAAAGCAATCATCAGTCATATGATGGCCCATACTGGAGAATCAGGATGGAGGTAGAAGGTGACTCGGATTCAGGCTTCTTAGTCTTAAAAACTGAAGCAGTGATTTACAAGCCTCCCTGTTCATTCGTGCTTTGTTCCTGCTTTTGGATTTTCTGAAGATTCTCTCTGGGAGGGACTTTATCGAATAATTTCCAACCAGGAGCATCATGGACAGCTGATCTGAGTGCCTGTTAATCCTATTTGGAAAAGGTTTCAGAGAATCAGGGGCAGATAGAGGGACTGTTTGGAAGAAGAGTGAGAGAATCAAACCCTCTAACTCCCAGCTGCTTCAGGTCCGTGGTTTTTGGTGTCTGCAGCTACCAGGCAGCTCCTTTGCAGAAGACTGACTGCTCATACTAGCAGTGACCTTGTCACCAGGCCCCTCCAAGTGGGCACGACCCCAGGGACAAAGGAAGAAGATCTCAGGGAACTAAGATTGACTTCATGGCTGACAATTGCTGACTATTGCTGACAATGTTTTCCTGGTACCTCGCTTACAGGGTCTAGCTGGTAAGGAAGGTCACTTCCATGACAGGAGCCTAGAGAGTTTTGAAGACTTTAAGAGGAGAAATCCCCACAATGTATCATAAGTCCTACAGATGAAACCTGGTGGATAGTTTCTTGGGCATGGCTTCCTAGCCTCAGGACAGCAAGTAATAGAGGGTTTTAAAATTGCCCCCTGATATTCCTTATGGAAACCTCCAGCAGAGTAACCTTAAAAGAAGGCCTTTGTGGTAACATTCTTGCTGTACCTATGTAAATAATCAGGCCATATCTAATAAGGCCGCATTCATTTTGTGATCAGGATTCTTTGAGATTCTTTTTGATCAAAAGTGGGGAGACTGTAGGGAAAAAATGTGCATAAATGGAAAAATATTCTAAAGCATACCTGAGTTGTCTGATTCTGATTCTGTAAACTGTAGATAACTGATAGCAGTGCCAGATAATTCTTGTCTATTGACATGCAAACAAATTCTGTTTCTAGAGAGAAACAGTCAAAAAATCAATTTTGGCTCTATTTGTACATTTCCATATTCCTGACTTTGTGTCTATGCTTGGTAATCTCCTTTGAGACTGTATCACTTGTATCACTGGTTGTATCACTTTTGTTTTCTATGAATGACTTAAATAAAATCTTCAACTCATTTTTATTCTTATATCTGTATGAGAGCCATGATTTTACCTGCATTTAAAAATGATCTTTTACTGCCTACTTGGAATTAAACCACCCTTTAATGGTTGACCATGTGTGCCCTGAGCTTTTGCTTCAGCCCCAGAGGGCCTTAGAGAGCAACTTTTCTTAATTTCCATTTTTGTGTATGTGTTTCCTATATTAGCAGTGCATGCATGCTCAGTCATTTCAGACATGTCCAACTTTTTGTGATCCCATGGACTATAGCCCACCAGCCTCCTCTGTCCATGGAATTCTTTAGGCAAGAATACTGGAGTAGGTTGTCATGCCCCTCCTCCAGGAGATCTTTGCAACTCAGGGCTCAAGTCCACATCTCTTACATCTCCTACACTGGCAGGCGGGTTCTTTACCACTAGCGCCACCTGGGAAGTACATGATATAATTTGCAAATATATACTGAGGTTGCATGTCCAACTTTTTCCTCCCAGGATGTGCAGTCAAGATTAGAAAATAGTAGGATACATCATGAAAACATCTGGCTACATCGTGTCCTCACCAATTTGGTTTTGGGAAGGTATGACTGTTGTGCTCCTTTATCCCACAGTTCATCCAGAAGAAACATGCCAACTTTCCTGATTATATTCCTGAGAATTTGTCTTCTGAAATAAGAGCCTTTATTTTGCTCAATTCTCTATTTCTGATACCTCGAAATGTGCTTGGAACACAGTAAATACTAAATATTTAATGAATTTTACAGTAGTTTAACTCAATATCCTATGTTTAACAATCATTCCTCCTCTGTATTGGCCTTTCTGGCTTAGATATTGGAAACATTATAACACCAATGTAGATGAACATATTCACTTAAGAGTTATATGGAACTTTCCTTAAAACACAGAACCTCATAAATCTCATTAGTCCCATACCCTCTGATCAGAGCCATATTCAGTTCTCTTTAGGGTGACCGACTGTCCCAACTTACCTGAAACTGAAGGTTTCCTGAGATGGGAGACTTTAGGTATTAAAACAGAGACAGTCCTGAGCAGATCAGGATGGGTTGGTCACCCCAATTCCAGTAGGTACCTGCTAAAGACTGTTACTTTTCCTCTACAATAAGCTATAAGTGAGTAGTAGCACATGAACATCAGCTTTCTATGGATTCTAGAAAATAGATTTGTTGATCGATTTTCGGTACTCTACGCAGTAGTGCTTGGTCTTGTTCACAAGAGGACATGAAGTGAAAGTCGCTCACTTGAAAAAGTCGTGTCCAACTCTTTGCAACCCCATCGACTATACAGTCCATGGAATTCTCCAGGCCAGAATACTGGAAATGGGTAGGGTAGCCTTTCCCTTCTCCAGGGGATCTTCCCAATCCAGGGATCAAACTCAGGTCTCCAGCACTGTTGGCGGATTCTTTACCAGTTGAGCCACAGGGGAAGCGCTCACAAGAGGATACTGCTTGTGAAGACGGGATGGTAACGTACCCTCTCCCCAGACCATAAATCAAGTGTGGCTCAGCTGCATATTTATAACCACCCTCCAACACAGTAGCAAACCAAGCCTCCAGAGGCAGTGGATAAATGATGTAGCCAAAAAATACCCAGAGCTGGAGATATTCCTTCTTGGCAGTTTTTGTTCTTCTTTTTTGTAACTGGGCCACCCAAATGAGCCACATACAGGAAATCAGAGGCTGTCCACATGGTGATTTGACCGAAGGTCCACTGTGATGCTGTGCAAGGGTGACGTTTCACAGGGTTGTGGCCTCCTACAGCCATAGCAGGGTGGGAGAGAACAACCACTGAATTCAGAAACCACTCTAGTTTTTTTGATCATGGCGAAACCATCCAGGAAGTGCCTGACAAGACTCTTGCCCTCCAGGCAGGCATGGCTTGTTAGATAACCCCTCAACTGTGAGCTAAATAGCACAATCTTTGTACAAAGAGCAGCAGCAATGAAGGGGGTGATAGAAGCCGCTCTTTTTCTGGTGAGAAGTAAAGCTTATACAGAGCCATAAGGATGGACAGCAGAAAAACCACTGAAAGGAGTGTCTTATTTTATTCTCCTCATCTGCCCTGGTCTGTCTTGTTGAGAGCTGGCCAAGGACCCACATAAGCTGACTCAGAGCCACGTTAAAAAATATGAGCAGTATCCCATTATTCACTAGAAAGGCGTTGGCTTCTGGCAGCTTCTAAGAAGGTTAAAGAATCCAGAAAGTGGCTGATTAAGGTTTTGCCCTTAACAGCTTCCCACCCTACGTCACATGTTAGCCATCCCCCAACCCCTACCCTGGACATCCGAAGTCCAAAGAATATGTTTGGGTTCGTTACCTGACCAGAAAAACATTTTATTTATCCTCCATTCACCACCATTCTTTCTAAGAGACCCTATAACCTTGACAACACATCTGCAACAAGCTTTGAATGACTTTCATATTTTGATGTGCTGGGTAAGTTCAGGTGCGATCTCCCCACCATGAGAACATTATTTCTTTGACCCCTCTCCAACCCACCAGAGCCAAATGTAATATTCTGGATATATTTACTTCAAGTTTTATTTTAGAGTCTCTTGGTACCCTTCTGATCATTTTGGGAAAATCAAGGAAATATTCAGTAGCCCCAATATGATCCATAAGATTTTTCCAGCACATATTGCTTTCCAGAAGTTGATCTACCTCCAGATAACCCTCACTGGGTTCCCAGATGCATTTCCCTATTTTCCTTTCTCAGAAGCTCTCTACGTTCCCTCCACTGGGTCCTGACTGGGCTGGACAGTCCAGCACAATGGACAGTGACTTGGCTGCCTTGACAGGCTGTGCAGGTAGCCTTGACACAGTGACTATGGTTGTGGGAAGCATAACCCTCAAGTGGGAATGTGGCTCTGTCTTAAAATTCTGCTTGTTATTTTCAGGCAAACCACTGACAAGCCTGGTCCGCATCCATTGACCTGAATACCCTTTTCTACATCGTTAAGTCCCGTTTTAGCTTCCTGCTGTGACAATGACATGTGGCTTCACTAGATTCACAGTTTCTCTTCCCACTTTCTGTATCAACACACCTGAAGCACAATCAGAAAATAGTATCTAAAAATAATTGTTAAATGCCTATGAAAAATACTCATACATAAACATACTCTTGTCCTTTTCTTTCTTGAACTAAATATCACATCTGACAATCTTAAATAGTTTTGCTCACTTTTATTTCACTCTGCTGGTGGCTCTGATATTGTTTGATCTCGGTGCCTTTATGTTAACACATCCAAGAACACTGTCACATTAGAACAAAGGCACAAATAGGTGTCCTGATAATGGGTGCTAGTATTTCTGTAAAAGAACAAAATTTCCCCCAAGTCCCTATGAAAATGCTTCCACACACACTTGTGTTGTTCCTTTGGTTTTTTTTTTTTAATTTTATTTTAATGTAATGTCTTTGTTGGGGCAAAGGGGTTACCCTAAATTTACTTTGCAACTTTTTCCATCATGCACCATAGGCACAGACATATAGATATAGAGTCTTCACAGCTGCCAGAGCTGGTTCTATATTACTGGATGTGAGGTTGAGTGAGAGGTTCATTTTGACTTGATAGTAAAAACTGTTCAGTTCATGCTTCAACACAGTCTCATATTGAGTGCTATGGAGAAAGAGCCATAAGGCAAGTAAATTACTAGCTAAGGAAAAAAAAAGTCCCTCTACCAAACAATTTATCTGAATTAAAATTTATCTCATTGTAGTGTTTTTATGAATTCTAGGCAATGCCTTCTCTCTGAGTCAGTAATAAACTTAAAGCTCCACCACTGCACACTTCATCCTGTGCCAGGAGAATATTTTTCATCCACTTCTTCATTGTAGCTAACTGAGTAAAGAACAGCCTACGTAAGGTTAACAATAGGGATTAATCACCTGTGAGGCTTAGCAACCTCAGCACTATTGACATTTTGAACAAGTTATTAATAATTCTCTGGTTGGGGAAGCTGTCCTGGGCTTTGTTAGATGTTTGGCAGCATCACTGAGCTCCGCTAGATGCCCGTCATGATACTTAAACATGTCTCCAGCCATTGCCAGATGTCCCCTGGTGGCAAAATCACCTCCAGCAGAGAACCGCTGGTCTAGAGAAAAGACTGATTTACCTAGTTTGGATAGAATGCTTTGGCCCGCGACCAGGGGCCAGGGATCAGGAAATTAGCGCATAACAAGCTGGATCTCTATGGCTGCTCCTTTAAGGGGTGCTGGGAAATCCATCCACTAGGATCCACCACACTGCAGAGATTCCATCCAGAGTTCGGCTTCTGTGGCTTTGTTTTTGTTGACGAAGTTAAACTTTTTTTTTTTCACTTTTGTCTGTTGGTATTGAGATTTCTTGTCTTCTTTTGGAAGCATTCGTCTGTTTTCAGGTGTTTCTGTTAGCCTTGCAGTTTTAGTATTCTGCCATCTTCTAATAAGCCTTACGTTTACTAAATATCACATCTGACAATCTTAAATAGTTTTGCTCACTTTTATTTCACTCTGCTGGTGGCTCTGATATTGTTTGATCTCGGTGCCTTTATGTTAACACATCCAAGAACACTGTCACATTAGAACAAAGGCACAAATAGGTGTCCTGATAATGGGTGCTAGTATTTCTGTAAAAGAACAAAATTTCCCCCAAGTCCCTATGAAAATGCTTCCACACACACTTGTGTTGTTCCTTTGGTTTTTTTTTTTTAATTTTATTTTAATGTAATGTCTTTGTTGGGGCAAAGGGGTTACCCTAAATTTACTTTGCAACTTTTTCCATCATGCACCATAGGCACAGACATATAGATTATAGAGTCTTCACAGCTGCCAGAGCTGGTTCTATATTACTGGATGTGAGGTTGAGTGAGAGGTTCATTTTGACTTGATAGTAAAAACTGTTCAGTTCATGCTTCAACACAGTCTCATATTGAGTGCTATGGAGAAAGAGCCATAAGGCAAGTAAATTACTAGCTAAGGAAAAAAAAAGTCCCTCTACCAAACAATTTATCTGAATTAAAATTTATCTCATTGTAGTGTTTTTATGAATTCTAGGCAATGCCTTCTCTCTGAGTCAGTAATAAACTTAAAGCTCCACCACTGCACACTTCATCCTGTGCCAGGAGAATATTTTTCATCCACTTCTTCATTGTAGCTAACTGAGTAAAGAACAGCCTACGTAAGGTTAACAATAGGGATTAATCACCTGTGAGGCTTAGCAACCTCAGCACTATTGACATTTTGAACAAGTTATTAATAATTCTCTGGTTGGGGAAGCTGTCCTGGGCTTTGTTAGATGTTTGGCAGCATCACTGAGCTCCCTAGATGCCCGTCATGATACTTAAAGATGTCTCCAGCCATTGCCAGATGTCCCCTGGTGGCAAAATCACCTCCAGCAGAGAACCGCTGGTCTAGAGAAAAGACTGATTTACCTAGTTTGGATAGAATGCTTTGGCCCGCGACCAGGGGCCAGGGATCAGGAAATTAGCGCATAACAAGCTGGATCTCTATGGCTGCTCCTTTAAGGGGTGCTGGGAAATCCATCCACTAGGATCCACCACACTGCAGAGATTCCATCCAGAGTTCGGCTTCTGTGGCTTTGTTTTTGTTGACGAAGTTAAACTTTTTTTTTTTCACTTTTGTCTGTTGGTATTGAGATTTCTTGTCTTCTTTTGGAAGCATTCGTCTGTTTTCAGGTGTTTCTGTTAGCCTTGCAGTTTTAGTATTCTGCCATCTTCTAATAAGCCTTACGTTGATTTTTGTTTAATCTAGATCAGTTCAGTTCAGTCACTCAGTCGTGTCCAACTCCTCGCTACCCCATGGACACCAGGCCTCCCTGTCCATCACCAACTCCCGGAGTTTACTCAAACTCATGTCCGTTGAGTCAGTGATGCCATCCAACCATCTCATCCTCTGTCGTCCCCTTCTCCTCCCGCCTTCAATCTTTCCCAGCATCAGGGTCTTTCCAAATGAGTCAGCTCTTCGCATCAGGTGGCCAAAGTATTGGAGTTTCAGTTTCAGCATCAGTCCTTCCAATGAATATTCAGGACTGATTTCCTTTAGAATGGACTGGTTGGATCTCATTGCAGTCCAAGGGACTCTCAAGAGTCTTTTCCCACAACACAGTTCAAAAGCATCAATTCTTTGGCGCTCAACTTTCTTTATAGTCCAACTTTCATATCCATACATGACTACTGGAAAAACCATAGCTTTGATTAGACAGACCTTTGTTGGCAAAGTAATGTCTCTGCTTTTTAATCTAGATCAGAATTCCATTTTTCCTATTCAATTTCCTCTTATTAGTATAGCCTGTCAACTTCCAGGCAAACACATGGGTTTTAATTGTCTGTCCTCTTGAGGAAAAAAAAAGAGAATGAGACACAATGATCATAACCAAATACCCTCAGCTTACTTGCTTATATATCCTGGAAGTCTAGGACCACATAAGTGGTTAAACAGCACAGACTTAGAGGAGCAACCCTCTTCCCCATCACTAGGTTTAGTGTATTTAACAGTTTGTCAAAAATCACTGACCATGAGTCTATTTTACGTGTTCTGTTAAGTTCCCCAAACCACTGACCTGGAGACGAGATCAAGATCCCATTCCTTCCCTTGAGAGAAAAGTTGTACTAAGTATTGGTGGGACCAAAGAGAAACACTGTAACACAGTACCTTCCTTCTGAAATAAGAATAGTTGAAAGATCTGAGCTTCCATGGGTATGTGAGAGCAGTAAGATTCACTCTTAGGTAACCTTACCTTGGTTGAAGCAAGAGCAAGAAGGTTTGACTCTATAACGAAATATTGGAGCGTTGGCAATGGACGGCAGGGTAGGAGAGGGCTTGAGGAGCAGAGGTTCCAGGAAAGTAAGCCGACGAAGCTGTATGGTGATAACAGCATGACAGCTGTCATCCCAGAGTTGTGTGCAGTTAAGAACTTGTGCTGGGGGACTTCCCTGGTGGTCTGATTGCAGGACTCTGTGCTCCCAATGCAGGGGAACCTGGGTTCGATCCCTGATCAGGGGACTAGATCCCATATGACCTGGTGCAGCCAAATAAACAAATATCTTTTAAAATAACCTAAATTAAGGGAAAGGAAATTGCTATTTAAAAAAAAGAACTTGTGTCTGTCAAAGTGCAGAAGCTGTATCTATTGGTGCTTAGTAGCAAATACATCATAGGAATCAGACTCCAGCTAAGACGGAGGCATAGACATCTACCAACAAACAGGCAGTTACGAAAAGGGGATGATAACCCCTGTCTGTTTTGAATGGGCTTGTGGTAATCTATTTCCATCACTGACTGGTGATATAGGAGGAAGCAAGTGCTCAGGAGATAAGTCTTTATGGTTCAGCGAGGAAGCCTCAGCTCATTTCTCTGACCTAAAGCATGCTCTTGGAAAGAGTTTCTTGGCACAGGGTAAGAAGAGAGGGAAACTAAGCAAATATGTACCAAGGCCCCAAGTGTTTTCCCCTGGAGGAGGGCATGGCAACCCACTCCAGTATTCTTGCCTGGAGAATCCCCATGGAGAGAGACTAGCGGGCTACAGTTCATGGGGTCACAGAGTCAGAAATCACTAAGCAACTAAGTACACAACAAGTGTTTTTATGACTTCTAAGTGAACAAGTAATATTGTGAAGGATCAAAAGATAAATTCAGTACACCCCTGCCTTCAAGGAACTTACAGTGCAGTGGGGAAGGGAATAATTATACAAATAGACTATATCAAATATACAAGAATGCTACCTTGGCTAAGAGGAAGAGGTGGTCATGAGTTTGGGGGAAAATCAAGGTAGTGTTTTGACCTACCGAGTATATCAAATAGATTGAAGTAGGAACATTTAAGAGATGACTTCAGGGGCTCAAATCAGAGGCAATGGGACTGTAAGTGAGGATAATAGCAATGAAATGGAAATGAGGGACTAGAATTATGAAATGTTGCATAACTAGCTTCTTCAAGATTTAACTAATATACATATGGGAGATTATTGAAAGGGAGGAGACAAACTGAGCATTGGGAATTGGGAATGGAAATACAGTTGACGGAAGTAAGCTGGAGGTAAAGAAAATGAGGTGGAAGATGGCAAGTATACTTTCTGAGATGCTGTTTGTACATCATATACAGAGGTTAGTGATTTTATACAGTGTGGCCATCTTGTCTGATTTTTCCCCAGAGGAGACTTCTGTCTTTTCATTGTCTGTTCAGCCATATCCTTGGTTTATAGATACTCTGTGCAACATAAGTTATTTATGCCTTGAAAGCCAGTTCTTAGGATCCATGCCATCATCACCCACCTCCCCACTGTCACCTCTTTATTTAGCTTTAGCTCCCTATAAGTAATTCGACGCTTGCAGTTTAATTCTCCTCTTGTGCTGATGAGATGGAGAGGGCCTACCCAGCTGGAATGTAGGAGTGCTACATTATTAAAGCTCTGTCAAGGGAGCAAGGACTGCCTGCAGACACTTGAGCTCTAACCAGAGATTGTCTATCTTTTTTTCTCCCCTTGGCTTCTCAGCACAATCTGAAAATACCTTATTTGGATGCTGGAAAAATAAATTTACAGTCTCAAGACACCATCCCCTATAAATCAAATGAGGCACTCACTTAACTGAGTCTGTTCAACTCTTCTCTGAGTTCTCCACATGTCAGCAAAGAACTGTTTCAGTCATCCTACCTCAATTTTACACTCATAAATTTCTTTCTTATTTCTGACAGATTTTATTTACTTGCAACTTCACTGTATTGTTGTTTAACATTTTAAAATTTTACTTTTTTCTATTTGGCGAAGTAATATGTGCTCATTGCAAAAATTACTTGATTTGGTAACTAAGAAAAAAGGTTAAAGAAGAAAATATGGAACTATCCTCTCAATCACTATTAACATTTTAGCCTAGGCTTTTTTTTCTTATGCATATTTTAATTTTAAAACATAACTGGGTGGTGCAACTAAGATAAGATGCAGCCAAATAAAATAAATATTTTAAAAATAAATTTAAAAAAACATAGCTGGAATCCTACTGTGCTAAAATAGTATCATTTTCTGATATTTTAACCATTATATTTTGAGAATTTTCTAATGTAATTAAAATTATCTTTTCATTTTTGATACCTGCTTGAATTTTCATAGTTTTAGATGTTATATTTTTCTTTGTGTAAATCTCCTATTCTGAGAGCTTAACTCCTTATAACAAAAATTTCCTGGGCTATATATATGCCTATAGTCACAAGAGAAAAATTTTGCCAATTTTTTGTTTGTTTTTCAATGTTCAAAAGTCAATGTATTTTATACTTTTTGTTGCAATGGTGAATGGGACTGTCACCTTGAATTCTCTTTCTGATCAGTTATTATTGCATAGGAATGAAAGTGATTTCTGTGATTAATTTTGTATCCTGCAAATTTACCAAATACATGATTATCTCTAGCAGTTTTCTGGTGGCATCTTTAGGATTTTCTAAAAAATTACATGATTCTGAATTCAAGATTTTTGCTTATACTTTTGCTGTGAAATATATATACAGTTTGATTAAGAAATACAAAATGTTATTTTGGCATTTATATAAATATAAAAGTATATATGTATAAAAGTATTAATATGTATGTTTAAAAGAAAGAGAAAGCTGTTTTATTTATAGCCTAAGGGCTTTTGAGTTTGGTAGAGTTTTCCCTTTCTTATCAACAAAATTAATACATATTTATAAATCCAAATAGTTGGAAAAGTATAGAATATAAAAATATAAGTTTATGTTTTTCCATTCCACTATCAAAAAGTAAAATAATTTTCTATGGCATATATGTTATACATTTTATGTGCTTAAATTTTTTAATGGAATTACACAATTTGTATTATTCTACATTTGCTCTACAACTTAACATCAATGACACCTTTCCACATAGTTGCATATTCTATATTTAGATTTTTTCCTTCTTTTATGACATTAAGTAGAACTCTCAGAATAATACTGAATAATAACAATCATACTGGACTTCATTGTCCAGACACATGAAAGGCCCTTTACATTAATATGCTTGATATATATCACCTGTTTACTGGGCAGAAAGGAGGATGCTTTGGTTGTAGAGAACAATTTTTCACTCTTCACAAATGTGTTTTATGCCTGCCACAGTTTTCACTATGACCTCTGTTGAGTCTGAGGAAAGGAATGTCATCCAGGAGTTGGGGGCAGGAGAGGGTATTCTGACCTTGAAACTGTGTGAGAACATTTCCAAAATGTGTTTGCTCTAAAAGATGCCTTCTAAGTAAATGTTTGAAATAGTTAATTGGGAACATGAAATTTCCATTCATAAAAAAGAGAAACTCCTTTTTGAAACATTTCTTGAAGAGTATACTTTGACCAGAATGAATGTGTGAGTTATATGTGTGAGAAGTTGAGAAATTGTAAATTTTATCAGTTCTTCTTAAATGTGTGATTTGCTGTGAAAACATTTTTTACTATCAGCTTTGTGGATTCCAAAATAATCCATGGCTCTCAAGCATACTGAAGGAAGATAGACTCTACTCAGGGAAAGCAAAAATGCCATCAGCAGTTAAATCATGTCTAAAACCATAACTTTTTTGTCCAGAATACTTTCTTCATGAATTTTCTCTTTCAGAATAAGTATGATATTGATAGACTGAAACAAGTAACAAATCAGGGAGAAAAATAAAGATACTTAAAACAACATATACCCAAATAATTATTGAGAAGTTTCTCCCACACAAAAATTCCACAGAGAGAGACAAGGATGAATGAGATCTTTTCAGCTAGTTAAAACTTCTTTGCACTTCCATTGCAGGGGACACGGATTTGACCCCTGGTTACGGGATTAGTATCCCATTTGAGGTATACAGCCAGAAACAAACAAACAAACAAACAAAAATTCTACCTAGAAACTGCTGCTTCAGAATCAGGAACCAGAGGGAATCTATTGCAACTCCTATTTCAGTAAAATTCCGATATGAGTTTTCTTGAATTAATTTGTACGATTTCTAAGTTTTCAGTATTCTCAGTGATTTGTTTTAAATCTAAAAATATAGTAGTAAAAGTATATAGTATATTAATAATAGAACTGCAAGATGTATTACCTCTTGCTTTGGGCATTTCCTTATTTGATGTTGTTAATTAAAATAGGAAAAAGTCATTTATGAATTCTATGAACAGAAGAGCCTGGCTGGCTACAATCCATGGGTTCGCAAAGAGTTGGACATGACTGAGCATGCATACAAATCATCTTAAAGGTGATCATATGTTTTAGCTCTGTCAAAATCAGGAAAATTACTATAGTTAAATGTATTTGAGGGATGTGGAAATGGTATATTTTAATCTATGCAAAGAGTCAGTTATTTTACTAAAGCTGAAATGACTGAAGTTGCTAACGACTACAGTTTTCTAAATGTTCTCTATTTGCTTTTTTTTAATTTTTATTTTTACTTTATTTTACTTTACAATACTGTATGGTTTTGCCATACATTGACATGAATCCGCCACTGGTGTACATGAGTTCCCTATCCTGAACCCCATTCTACCTCCCACCCAACATCATCTCTCTGGATCATCCCCATGCACCAGCCCCAAGCATCCTGTGTCCTACATCGAACATAGACTGGCGATTTGTTTCTTACATGATATTTGCTTTTAAATTAAAAAGTCATAATGTCTCATGCCTTGATATTTGGAGAACTGAATATAAATGATAATATTGGATAAAAGCAGAAATATTTATATCTTTTGTAAACTGATTTTGTGAAAATTAGCTGGAAATCCAGACATTATTCTATACAAACTTTCTCATTTATGCTTTCAGAAATGTCATTTTATTTTTAGTATGTATGATTTGATTGTGATTTAATGTTAAATTATTTTAGTTCTAACTTGACATTCCTAATTGGTTTTGGAAACCTTCAAAATATAACACTGAAGTAGAAATATATGTGTACGTTTGTATATGTATATATATATATATGTGTAATATACAAGTGTGTATGTGTGTGTATTCATAAGTATGTGAGTATAAATATCAGTGAGCTTCCCTGATGGCTCAGCTGTAAAGAATCCACCTGCAATGCAGGAGATTCAGGAGATAAGGGTTCAATCCCTGGGTGGGGAAGAGCCCCTGGAGAAGGAAATGGCAACCCACTACAGTATTCTTGCCTGGGAAATCCCATAAACAGAGGAGCCTGGCAGGCTACAGTCCAGGGGTCACAACTTAATCATACACAACTTAGCAACTAAGCAACAACAACAAAGACATCGACAGAGAAGTCTCCAAAGGTCTGCCTAGAAACTAGAATTCAACTAAGGCAAATATTTAAATGTTTTAAAATTTCTGTGTGTGTGTGAAAAAAGTTGTGACTCTACGAGAAATTTAAGTCTATACTTTTTAATCCCCCAATATTGTAAAAGCTAGACAATTTAAAATAAAACTCTTTAAAGAGTTTGTTTTATCCATGAGTTACTATTTTGTATTAGTTGGATGAGATGCCGTATGAGAAACTAGATATTCTGCTTCATGATCCTCAGTGTGTCCTTGGATGAAGTTATATTTTTCTTTAATTTTCTGAGATATTTGTGTTACATTCAGATGATTCAAACACCCTGTTTATAACTATATTCTATAAAATCAATTTCAGGTTTCTTAAACTATCATGGAGGAAGAGAAATGATGTCTGTCTGTTACATGATGCCCCACATTTGTGCTGTCTCTATATTTTTCTTCTCATCATCTTGGAAAAAATCCTAAAGTAGGAAAGAGAGACATAAATGCAGACTCTGTCCATCTTTGATGAAACTAGGAAACATCTGAAAGTCCAAACCACAAATAGGAAGTGCCACCAATAACAGCAAGGATCAAAGCAAGGATGATCGCAACTGAAAATCACAGAGATGCGCAGGCACAGAGCGGGCAGAACACACCAGGAATGGGCACACCTGGAAGTTCAGAAGAAACATAATTTAGTTTGTAGCAGTGAGAACAGTCTATGGGCTACAGACCTGAGCCTCTTTGAAACAAGTTTGATGTTTATGCCAGTAGAATTTGCAAAGTTGACCAAGAAATCAAACAGACCACCACCCTGCAGCAAGTAATTTCAGGAAGCAGAAGGAAACCTCTGCATTGTTAATTGCTAAAAAAAGAGAGAGAATGTTACACTGAAAACTCTGTGTCATAAGGTGAAATCCTGCTAGTCTGGATCATTGCCCTGACTCAGTCACCAAGTAGAGAACTCCTCCAACTGTAGTCCAGAAGAAATCACCTCTTTCAGGGATAAGCAATAGTTTTAAAAGTTGTACAAAACTTATATAAAGTTGCTCTAAGAAAACAGGAGACACATGTACACCCATGGCTGATTCATGTCAATGTATTTCAAAAACCTCTACAATATTGTAAAGTAATTAGCCTCCAATTAAAGTAAATAAATAAATAAAAAAAAGAAAACAGGAGAAAAGAAACTAGAAAGTTAAGTAGTCGATGACAGGGGCTCCTTCCTCCATTAAAAATAATTTTCCCCTCCAATTTTACTGAGATGTAATTAACATACAGTACTGTGTATGTTTAATGTGTGCAGCATAATAATTTGGCATTCACACATCATGAAACAGTTATCACAATAAATTTAGTAAATGTCCATCATCTCATATAGATACATTAAAGAAATAGAAAAAAAAAAGTTTTCCTTTGTAATGAGAACTTATAGGATTTACTCTCTTAGCACCTTTGATCTGTGAAACACAGCAGTGTTGATTATATTGATCATTTTGTACATAGCATCCCTGCTGCTGCTGCTACTAAGTCGCTTCAGTTGTGTTCGACTCTGTGCAACCCCATAGACGGCAGCCCACCAGGCTCCCCCATCCCTGGGATTCTCCAGGCAAGAACACTGGAGTGGGTTGCCATTTCCTTCTCCAATGCATGAAAGTGAAAAGTGAAAGTGAAGTCGCTCAGTCGTGTCCGACCCTCAGCCACCCCATGGACTGCAGCCCACCAGGCTCCTCCATCCATTGGATTTTCTAGGCAAGAGTACTAGAGTGGGGTGCCACTAGTACTTATTAACTTGTAACTACAAGTTGGTACCTTTTGACCACCTTCATCCAATTCCCCTGCCCCCACCCTCCTGCATCTGATAACCAGTTTTTTAATTACATTATATAATTAATATATTAATATTACATATTAAAACGTTTCTATAAAGGACCTATTGTATAGCACAGGGAACTCTGCTCAGTATTGTCCAACAATCTAAAAGGGAAAAGAGTTTGAAAAAGAATAGATACATGTATATATATATAAAACTGAATCATTTTGCTGTACACCTGAACCTATCACAACATTGGTAATCAACTGTACAACAATATAAAATAAACAGTTTTAAAAAGTTTCTTTTACCTGAAATTTCTTTTTTTTCTCTTCTGCTTTTAAAAAAGCAAAGCTTTGTTATGGGCCCAGAAAGGACTGTGGGCCCCAGGCACTGTCTTTCCCAAGCCTTAAGTCGGCCTGGGAGGACGCAACAGAGCTCCACGAAGAGACGCAAACAAGGCGTAGCTGTGAGCCAGCTCCTTGCAGGCAGGTTCTTATTCATTCTTGTGTCCCTGATACCTCACTGGAATAAATGTGCTTATTCTCCAAATATTCAGTACCTGCTCTATGACAGGTCCTACACCAAGTGCTGAGGTTTAAAAGATAAGACGCTGCCCTTGCCCTCCATGTTGGTTCCAAAGCCAATGAGTTTGTATCTATTAGGAATCCTTCAGCTGCAGGGAAGAATTAAATATACTGAAAAAACTAAAACTGGGGTTAAGCAAAAAGCATATTTATTAGTTCACAGAAATGAAAGTGTCAATGGTAAAAGCTGGTTTCAGCATTGACTGAATTTAGGGATCAAGTGACCATAACCAAACTATATTGAAAGTTGAGCTCTCATATGCCTGGCACAATTCTGAGCCTTTTACATATATCTACCCATTTAACTCACAAGAAATCTCAAGAGGAAAGTGCAACAATCAACTTCTCTCTGGTTCTTTGTTTTATCATCTCAAATTGTTCTAGTGGTTCCAAATTGATTAGTTATTTATGAGAGAAAAATTCTCAAGTTATTAATAAAGAATCTGCTGAACTTGGTGACTCATTCATTTTCCACATACTCATGCATTCATTTGATATTGTGCTAGGTGATGGGGATGGAGGGTGTGTTACAAAGACAGAAATGCTGCCCTCATGAAAGTTATATTAAACTGAAAATTGTAATAAAGATGGGGACTTGGGGGCAAAGATCAGGTCTTTGGTTGTGACACTCTCTAAGGTGTGAGAGGAGAATCATGACTTTTGAGAAAAGAGCACAGTTTTGGATGTGTTCAATCTGTTACATCAATCAAATACTCAAATGATTTTTGTAAAATTATATATCAGTTCAGTTCAGTCACTCAGTTGTGTCTTAACTCTTTGCGATCCCATGAACCGCAGCACACCAGCCCTCCCTGTCCATCACCAACTCCCGGAGATCACCCAAACCCGTGTCCATCAAGTCGGTGATACCATCCAACTATCTCATCTCTGTCGTCCCCTTCTCCTCCTGCCCTCAATCTTTCCCAGCATCAGGGTCTTTTCAAATGAGTCAGCTCTTCACATCAGGTAGCCAAAGTATTGGAGTTTCAGCTTCAACATCAGTCCTTCCAATGAACACTCAGGACTGATCTCCTTTAGGATGGATCTGCTGCTGCTGCTGCTGCTGCTGCTAAATCGCTTCAGTCGTGTCCAACTCTGTGCGACCCCAAAGATAGCAGCCCACCAGGCTCCCCCATCCCTGGGATTCTCCAAGCAAGAACACTGGAGTGGGTTGCCATTTCCTTCTCCAATGCATGAAAGTGAAAAGTGAAAGTGAAGTCACTCAGTCGTGTCCGACTCTTAGCGACCCCATGGACTGCAGCCTACCAGGCTCCTCCGTCCATGGAATTTTCCAGGCAAGAGTACTAGAGTAGGTTAGGATGGATCAGGTCATTCTAAAAAGTCACTTGAGGGACTTCTCTGGTGATCCAGGGGTTGACTCCTTGCCTCCACTGCAGGGGGTACTGGGTTCAAGCCCTGGTCAGGGAACTAAGATCCCACATGCCAGTGGTGCAGCTAAAAAAAAAAAAAAAAGTCACTTGCAAAAATTACATAATAAGTGTAATACAACAGGATGGAAAAAATAAAAGAGGAAATCAGGTTGAAATAAAGATGATTTCTCCCTGATATGTGGAAAAGTTTATTTAGTACTCGTAACAGACCTAGAAAAAGAAAATTGCCCTTCACCAGCAATTAAGTTCAACAGTCTGACTATGAAGACCATACTTTTTCAATGTACCTTGCCACCTCTCTATTTAAAGTGGATATGAATGAACTAAAACAATTTCCAAAAGAATGGCCAAGATTCCAAGGAACGTATCACAAGAAATGACTAAATAAAATAGCAACATTTGTTCTGAGGAAAGGATGGTGGGAGAAATCCTAGGTAAGTCAGTACTGAGTGCCCTGCTGGAGTTTGACTCCCAGGACATGCATATCACAGAAATAAAGGAATTCTGATGTACAGATGTGCTGAAGTGAGGGCAACCCGCATACGGGAAACCATAAAGACATATTAGTGTAAAATTTCCTGTCAGTTAAAATTTTCCAAAATTAGAGTTGCCTAAGAGGCAGTGAGTTCCTTGTCACTGGACTTTTTAGCTAGCTAGCTTAGCTTAGCTAGCTAAGGACAAGTTGCAAGATGGTAAAAGATGTTTGAGCGTTGGAAATGCAGGTGGATTCAATGGCTTTTGAGTTCCCTTCAATGCTGAAGTTAACATATGATTCAACTCTCAGTGAAGAGAGGCCAAAAGGATCTCCGGTGCTCAACAAGGAAGACACTTCCTACCAGGAATGTAGATAATCTTTCCCATGTAAAAGGAATATCACAGCAAAAAAACAAGCATGCAGGTTGGATAATCCCATTATCATCATCTTTTTTTCACTATTTTATTTCCTTACTTTAAGATCGCACTTCAGTTTCCCATGTAGACCTTCTAACAGGATGGAAAATACTCTGACTAGATAGCTAGATTATTGTAGTTCACTTACCAGTTAGACTTCTCAGAGAAATGAATCCAGCCCTCAATTTAATCAGTGTTTTCTGAGTTTGGTAATTGCAGATAAATCCCTCTCAGCCTAACCATGCTGGAACGCATAATAGATTTGTACTTCTGATCTTAAAAATCAAGAACCAGCCTCTGAATTTTGGTAATCCACTAGTGTGCCTCCCTCCTGGATAAAGCATCCACCTAAAAGCCACATATACTGGATGACAAGTTGGTTCTGTGTCAGTGTCTCCATTAACTTTAGCTTCAGTTCAGTTCAGTTCAGTCGCTGAGTCAGGTCCAACTCTTTGCGACCCCATGGACTGCAGCATGCCAGGCCTCCCAGTCCATCACCAACTCCCAGAGTTTACCCAAACTCATGTCCATTGAGTCAGTGATGCCATCGAACCATCTCATCCTCTCTCATCCCCTTCTCCTGCCCTCAATCTTTCCCAGCATCAGGGTCTTTTCAAATGAGTCAGCTCTTCGCATCAGATGGCCAAAGTATTGGAGTTTCAGCTTCAGCATCAGTCCTTCCAATGAACACTCAGGATTGATCTCCTTTAAGATGGACTGGTTCGATCTCCTTGCAGTCCAAGGGACTCTCAAGAGTCTTCTCCAACACCGTAGTTCAAAAGCATCAATTTTTTGGAACTTAGCTTTCTTTATAGTCCAACTCTCACATCCATACATGACTACTGGAAAAACCATAGCTTTGACTAGATGGACCTTTGTTGGCAAAGTAATGTCTCTGCTTTTCAATATGCTATCTAGGTTGGTCATAACTTTCCTTCCAAGGAGAAAGTGTCTTTTAATTTCATGGCTGCAGTCACCATCTGCAGTGATTTTGGAGCCCCCAAAATTAAAGTCTGCCACTGTTTCTACTGTTTCCCCATCTATTTGTCATAAAGTGATGGGACTGGATGCCATGATCTTAGTTTTCTGAATGTTGAGCTTTAAGCCAACTTTTCACTCTCCTCTTTCACTTTCATCAAGAGGCTCTTTAGTTCTTCTTCACTTTCTGTCATAAGGGTGGCATACATATCTGAGGTTATTGATATTTCTCCCAGCAATCTTGATTCCAGCTTGTGCTTCATCCAGCCCAGTGTTTCTCATGATGTGCTCTGCATATAAGCTAAATAAGCAGGGTGACAATATACAGCTTTGACGTACTCCTTTTCCTATTTGGAACCAGTTTCTTGTTTCATGTTCAGTTCTAACTGTTGCTTCCTGACCTGCACACAGATTTCTCAAGAGGCAGGTCAGATAGTCTGGTATTCCAGTATTACTAATAATAACGATAGCAGTAACAATGGAAAATGTAAAGTCACAAGGAAAACTATTGGGAACTTTTAACTTGATTTTCCGGTGTAGTAGAAGCACCAGGAAAGAACAAAAAGTAACATCCCTCCCACCAAAGTTAGCCAAGTCTTTGGGTTCCTAGGGATCAGCGTCCACAATCTCCGAGACTTTAGGTGCTTCTGATAAGCTATTGAGATATTTTATGTGAGAAATGTGCATTTGCGCTCTTAATTTTGTGTGTGAGTTGAAATGGGGGGGAAATTGGATTTCCAAGGATTTGGAAATGGAACAAGAATTTATTTTTCTTTGGGGACAGAGAACTGAGCCTGTTCAGACCAGCCTCTCAGTATCAGCAGAACATTGAAAGGAGTGGCAGCCGAGAAGCTAACATAATCTGGTCGCTAAGGCTTTTCCGGAAGCCTGCAAGAGGAGCTCTGAAATTATCCAGAGGAAATGGAGCTACTGCAGAGTCACCCTCCATTGAAGGACCCCTAGTGTAGAGCACAGAGTTGAATGGGTAGACCTCTGGGTTGTAGGATGAGGCACTGGTACCCCAACAGCGGCATCGTGTGGTCACAAGGAGCAATAGCAACAGAGATATACAATCAGAGACCCTGAGATGGTGTGAACCCTCTGGTATAATTGCGGATCTAAGGAAGTGGCTGCTGCTGCTGGGACTGCTAAGTCGCTTCAGTCGTGTCCAACTCTGTGAGGCCCCATAGACGGCAGCCTACCAGGCTCCCTGGCCCTGGGATTCTCCAGGTAGGAAGGGGAGGAGCCCTAAAGTGACTGCAAACAACTTCCCACCAATTGTAGCAGGTAAGGATTGGACTCTTCTTCTAACTGAATCCACAGAAATTCATTTAAAACTCCATTTAAAACATCACTGTTGAACTCTGGTCCTACTTTAAGTCCCCAACATTCTGGTTTAAAGTACACATCCTCCGTCATCCTCTGTATCCTTACTGTTTTCTTCAGCTCCCATAATCAGGAGGCCCTTATAGTTCATATGTTTCCTTTTTAATCTGACTTGTAAGTTTGTTTTTTTGTCCACTTCCTCCTACTAGAATTTAACTCCAAAAAAACAGAGATCTTGTTTTTCTAGTGTGCCACTATATCCCCAGCTCTTAAAATAGTGCCCAGCAGACACTCAGAGTTTAGTAAATATTTGTCAAATGTATGGACAAATAAATCATATACCTGAAACAAACTGAGTTCCAGGCACTGCGCTAGGCATTTACATCATTTAACTCTCACATCAGCCTTACAGGAGCTGTCATTATCCCTTTTCGTAGCTGAGGGAACTGGGATCCCAAACCATTAACCACTGAGCTCTACGCCCCTCACCATTCATTTCCCATCCCTCTATTTACCTTTTCCAAGAACATCCTCTACTTTTCCTCCTTCAAGTAAGGATGTGCCCTTTCCCCCTTTCCTCTCAAAATAACCTGTGTATAACTATCACTGCACTTACATCAGTCACTATATGTTTGTATCTCCTTAAACTCTGAGATCCTTGAAGGCCTCAGAAGAGACTGTCATCTCAGCATTCACAAGAGGCACTATAGGGTCTGGAACATAATAGGAATTCAAAATATTTTTATACAGCAATGACTGAATGAATGGATAGATGACCATAGTCCATTCCAAGCCAACACTTTCTCACTTCTTCCTTCTTCTGTGATGCTCATGAGGGCCTATTGTGCCCCAACTATAGCATTAGGTATGGAAAATACTGAAATGAATAAAACCGTCTCTACTGCAAAAGAGCCACAGTCTAGTGGATTTGGCGGGGGGTGGGGGTGGGGGTGGGGAGTAGTAATGACAATC
>SJXQ01010754.1:74277-110386 GCA_006408695.1 Aepyceros melampus
GCAAGTGGTGTTTGGGAGCAAGGAAGAGAAGCATCTGGCCCTGAAACAGGGTCCCTTGATGACTTTTGTAGGACAGTAGAGACGAGAGTGAGAGCACACATCGTGATTCAAGAATGAAGGGAAGTAGCAAGAGGTGAGGCTACAAAAATGAGCAGGTGCCAGCTCATGAAGGGGCTTGAAGGTAACATTCAAATGAACTTGGATTTTATTCTGAAGCTGATAGAGAATCACTGAAGGGTCTGAAGCAGGAGGGTGATATGATCAGATTAGCAGTTCATGTAACGGTCAGATGAAAGACAAAGCCTGACATAGAGCAGCAACAATAGGTATTAAGAGAGAACAGGTCAGAGTTGTCAATAGGATAACTCTTTCTGTGTGGTAGCGGAAGGAAAGAGAGGAGGAGCCAGTGAAGACTCCCAGGTTTCTGTGTGGACGATGATGCCATTCACTGGCAAAGAAAACGCAGGAGGAGGAGCAGTTTTGAGTGATACATAGTAAGTACTCAATAAATAGCTGTGGAATTGAACTTAATTAAAAGGTAGAAGACAGACTGCTTCTTTTGGACACATCGGGAGTTTGGATTCCTTTTCCAGTGCTTCTCAAGACAGTGGTCTAGAGTGTATGTGGCTGATAGGAGAGGCCTGCCAGGGAGTGGTTTCTGGTTTTGTATTTTCCATGTGAGATCTTAGTTCCCTGATTAGGGATCAAACCATGGTGCCCTGCATTGGGAACACAGAGCCTCAACCACTGAACCAGCAGGGAAGTCCCAGGGGTGAGTATTAATGAAAGAATACCCAGGTTGAGAAGAGGGCTAAAAACAGAGTCCTGGAAGACTTTAAGAGGTGGTAGAGGAAGAAGTGACTAAGAGGAAAATCACAAGTTGGCATTTGTTGAGCGCCTAAAAGCAAGGGACTGTACTAGATGCTGGGGGGTAAAAATCACACTTGTCTGTCCCTACAAGGAAAGTGCTGAAGGAGCAAGTGGCCAGAAGGACACTTCTATGTGCCACTGGGGTAGAGCTCGGATTCAGTGGAAATGAGAAACCACACAATGATCTGTTTGAAACTGAAGTCACATTCCAGGTTCCAACATCTGTCTTATTTCTTGCACCACCTTTCTCCCACCCCTTCACATGGAGTCCAGATTACGTGACATGACTTTTATTGATGGTGAGTGTAAACAGGTGTGAGTGGCTGCTCTTTTAGAGGACACAGGGTGCTGGGGTAGAGAAGCTGGGAAGGGAGGGCCAGCGCTGGGCTGTGGATGCAGGATTCACTCCTTATTTGGGCGGGAATGCTGCATTCTGAGAGAAAGATTTATTTGGGGACTAGCATTAGGCACCGGGGAGGCAGGCAGCACGGGCCATCAGGCCGCGCTCTCTACTTGGAGCACAGCCGCCGCTTCAGCAGCCCCAGGTCTCCCGGGATCCTCCTCGGTGTCCTGCGGAGGTTCTGGCTCCAGCTTGGACTCCAGCGCAGGCTGGGCTTCCGGCTGGCCTGAGGCACTCCGGACCGGCCCAAGACGAGGTGGCTTAACAGGCGTGGGTGTTGGCGCGGCATGGCCTTTGCGGCCTGAAAGGGCCCTTCGCAGGCTCTGTACCTTCTCCAACCCGGTGCGCCTCAGCCTCCGTGCCCTGGACTCCACGGGCTCCTCCTCGTCTGAGCTCTCTTCAGCTTCGGCTTCGGGCTGCTGTGGGCCAAGTTCCACCGGGCCTAAGGGCTCCGGCGCCTTCTGGAAGGCCTTGGCTGGGATTTCAGCCTCCTCCTGCAAGTGAAGGACACAGAACTGGCCCTGGCAGCCCCCTCTCGGGAGCCTGAGCCCCCGTCTCAGTTACACCAGGGAGACCCGCCCCACCCTCAGCCTCCGCAGCCCAGAGGGGAAAGGCTAGGCAGGCGTGGGAAAGTAGGGAGCCGGTTGGAGGGAGGTGGGGACACCTAGGACAGGCAAACTGTGCAGAAGTCCGCGGGACCCCTTCATAGGCGTGAGGCTGGACGGTGGCCTCAGGGGCAAGAACAGCAGGAGGCTGCCAACTGTCTCAGGATGCCTTCCATCACCGTTACTTTCATTCAGGGATGGGCTGGTACTTGGAGGAACTTCTGTGGACGTGGCCTGAGCGAGAGCTGGGCGGCCGTTCATTGGCCAGGCTGCCTTCAGGGGCGTGAGGGAAGGCTGGGGCTGGGCAGTGGGAAGTGGGTGCGGCCCTGGAAGTGGGTTCCCCAAGAAGGGAAGAGGGTGGGGTCAGGAATGTGGGTGCGGCAGGCGGATGGGAGGGGGAGCCTCAGAGGGTGGCCCGCAGGCGGGAAAAGGCCCCGGATCCGGGGACGCCTGAGGTCACTAACCTTGAAGAGCAGAACGTGGAGCTTCCCGCGCGCCACCAGCAGCCCGTGGTTGGCCTCCAGCCGCTGCACCTGGGCGGCGCGGCGCACGGCGCGCTCCTGGGCGGCATCCGCGTGCGAGCCCACGCGCTCCGCCTTGGCCAGCAGCTGCGCCAGCGTGTTGCTCGTGGTATCGTGGCTGCGACTCAGCGCGCCCAGGTTGCTCTGGATGCGGCGCACGGAGCCCGCCAGGCCGCCCTGCCTCTGAGCCAGGCCCCCCTGCCGCTCGCGCAGCGTCTCCAGCATGGTGGCCAGCTTCTCCAGCAGGGTCACCACCGTGACGGCGTGCACCGGGCCCCCGGCCGGCGCTCCGGGCACGGGCCCCGACTCCAGAGCGCTCTCCCCCATGATCCCTGACCGCCCTGGCTGGCTCCCGCTGAAGCCGCCCGCCGCGTTCTGCGCTGGGGCCGCCTTCCCCGGCTCCTCCCCAGCTTCGGCCGTGACTCAGGCAGGCGGAGTTGGCCTTCCCCGGCGGCGGCGGGGGGGAGGGCAGAGGGCGGGATGTCGGCGGTGGGGTCCTTCGGAAGCGCGCCCCCTCTCTGCCGCCCTGCCCAGGTCCCCGCGGGGAAGCAGGTTGGCCTAGAATCCGCCCCACCCAGCCCAACTAAGTGCCCTTCCTCCACTCCAATTCCCTGGTGTGCCTCTTTCTGGAAAGTACTCTCTCCCCAGTGCAAAGGGCAAGCCTTGGAAATGTTGTGTGCATCGAGTGGGCAGAAAAACTATGTCAGAAGGCAAATGTGTAACCAAAGGGCCTCCGCAGCCCCCTGCCCTCGGCCTCCCGCGCCTCAGAGTGCTGTGTTTGCACCCACAGGCTCTTGGCTGTTTCGATATAGACTGAAGACTGACTGGGCCCAAGGCCTCACTTTGGGACCCAGCAGGCCACGTAGACAGAGGAGAGGCGGAGCGGCTGGGGAGGCATCCTCTGGTATTTTCCTAGTAGTCATCACCAGGGTTTGGCCACAGGCCTCATTTCCTGCTTCTCTAGTTCGATGGGTAGCATTACCCTATTTTCTTTCTTCTAGGTCTCCTCCCTCGCTTTCTTTGAGCCCATGAGGGCCTAGCTCCTGCACTCCAAACTTGGAGGGTAGGCAGGACACCTCTTCCTGTGAAACCTTTCAAAGAATTAGAGTAGTTTCTGGTATTTATGCTTTTCTTCTCCTAGAGGTTGGTTGTCGGCTCCCACCTGATTTTTTTTTTTAATTTTCTCTGGAAATAGGTGATAATGTCTGCTGAGAGTGAGGATTTTAAATTGCTGCCTGGAGGTGGGAGAGAGTGAGCATAGAGGATCCAGTTAATGATGCGGGTGGTGAATTTGTTACCTCACCACTGTGGAAAACCCCATGCCTCCTCTCTAGTGATACCTGGTGAGCTGACAGTAGGCGCAGAAGTCCAGGCAGCTCACTGATCCGATAATCTGTGTCCTTCCTCTCCTCATCCGGTCTGTGAGAGTCACTTGACTATGGCAGAAACTGTCATTCGTGGGATAGTTACGTGAGCCTGCAAGGACCTGAGGGCTGGTTTACACAGAAGGACAGCAGATGAGTGAAATTATTATTTCCAGAAATCCAGTGATGCTAAGTTGGAGACCAAATTCTACAGATTCTCCATGGAGCCTGACCCTTCTGCTCCTTGGGAACCTGAGGGAATCACCGTCTCCTTCAGTGGATTTATATTTGCTCAGAGAGACCATCAGGATGTGCCAGTTAAGACTACTTCAAATTAAGGGAACAGAGAACCCAATTTAAACAGTTCTTAAACTTAGGAAATCCAACCCAAACATAATTGAAAAAGACCATGGTAGATAGAGTGATGATTAAGTGTGGGTCAGTCACAGCTCTCTCAACTATGCCCTCCAGGTGTCAGCTGCATTCCAGGCTGGGAGCAGGGTGGTTACAGCAGTTCCAGACCTCATATCTCTGCACAAAATTAACAGAAAAGAGAGAACAGTCTTAAAATGTAGGACATTTATTTCCCAGAGCCCTTAAGAATTTTTCCACTTGCTTTCCACTGAGTTAAATGGCCATTCCAGAACCAAAGTGTATGGCTATATCTTGGTGGGCTTAAATCTGAGTTCCTTAACCCATCATTGACAAGAGAGCTGATAATTACCTTTTGACAATTTAGGCCCACTTCTAGAGCAGGGTAGGGTCCGTTTCCCTAGGAGCATATGAGTGGTATGGGCAGAAAAGTGGTTATCTATGTAAAAAAATCTGAGTATTGCTGCGGATAGTCAATCAAAAATGTCTGCTATGGGAAGCCTATGAAAGAATCACCATCCTCAAGGAATGGTACTAAGGAAGTCCAGTGCATTTGGAAACAAGAACTATATGGATAGATATTTTTCAAAGGCCTGCTGAATTCCCCTTTGGGTATGTAGAACAAAGAGAACCTTAAAATTTATCAATAAAGCCATCGGTGATTTTGCTGGTGACTCCAAAACTTCAAGCATAATAGCCGTAGAAACTAGTGGATTTTGGAAAATAGAAGCCCATGAGGTGCATAAAAATAACTTGGGGGCAACCCAGAAGAATGCCCTGAGTCAACAAAGTCCAGATTGATGAAATTATAGTGGCATGGCCTTGATCACACAGTATCCAAGAAAAGACCATATTGCAGTTTCCAAGAAAGATGGAAAGAAGGAAAGAGAGCAAATGATAAATCATAATGATAAAAGCTACAGAATGATGCCCTCTAAGGCAGTACAACCTGATCTTAGTTAAAGATTTCTATTCTCTAAGTCAGGGATGTGATTGGGACCCACTCCCTCCAACTCCTTGATCTGGGTGTGAAAAATAGAAACCAACTGGTGCAGGTTTGTCATGTCCCCCAAAACTGTAAGTTCAAGCCCTAACTTTTGATACCTGTGAATATGTTCTTATTCGGAAATAAGATCTTTGCAGATGTAATAAGATCATATTGTACTAAAGTAGGGTGGACCCTTAGTCCAACATGACTGGTGTCGTTACAAGAAGGAAAGGGTCAGACATGGAAAACACCATATGACAAGGGAGGCAGAGAGTGGAGTCACGCTGCCACAAGCCCAGGAATGCCTGAAGTGTCCAGGAGCTGAAAGAGGTGAGAAAGGATACTCCCCTAAAGCTTTGGAGGAAGCATGGCCCTGCCAAAACCTTGATTTCAGACTTCTAGCCTCTTTTTCCATTGTTTTAAGCCACAGTGTGTGGTAATTTGTTTTGATAACCCTGGGAAACTAACATACACATCACATGATCACCATCAGTACCACAGTAACCTCTTACCCAGGATGCGCCCCCCGACCCTCCACCCTGGTTAATTCTCTCAGAGTATGAAGTTCTCTGTAGGAAGAGTTAATAGAACCTGAGGACTCCTTGTAGAATGTAGACAATCAAAGTAACATTTGCCCAGATATAACGAGTCTTACCAATATTAGTGGAATGCTCTGGTGCTTGAGTAAAGAAATGCTTTAAAAAATTAAAACAAAGTATTGCCAGCCCTGCTTCTCAAGGGTTCCTTTTATACATTAGCCTGTCCCTTTCCCAGAACATACATTACTGAATACTCTAAGGGTTGGCTTTATGTAAGAAAAAAAAAAAAAATCACTCTAGCTTCATGAGGGCTGGATCTGTCTGGAATATATCTGCCTAGTCCAGATTGACTCAAGGGTGCCCCCAACCCCTGCCTGTATATGCTGTGGTTACTTTTTCCTTGAGAGGAAGCCCAAGGAAACCTCCGAAAGATCAGGTTACAGGGCCTTAGATGGTATCATTCTGCAGCTTTGGGAGCCAGATGCTCCACTATATGATGCTGCAAAGATGCCCTGAAACAAAAGTGGCAGGATCACTGCAGTTCTTAACATCGTACTTGAGGAGTTAGGGATGTGCAATCAGATCCGGGGACCAACCAGCCACAGGGCATCCAGCTGATGGATGGGGACTTCCTGGAGCAGTAGTACTTCAGTCCATGACAGGTAGTGAAATGTGCGTGAGACCTCCCATCACAGCAAAGAACAGCAACTAATGGGAGTGTTTGAGCTTTAGAGTCTGAGTTTGGGCCACCCTGGGATTCTTACACACTCTACATCTTGGGTTGTCCAAAAGGCCACATACTTTGAATCAGGTGCAGAGGAGACTCAGTGACTGACCCTGGGCAAGTTGGGTCAGCTCTACCCCTTGGAAAGAGGAGACTTGAGGTCTCTGTGATTTCTGCCTCTCCCATCAAGATGATTTGGGGAGAAATGAGGAGAATGGCAGATCCTAAAGGAAAAACATTTAGGATTCTAAACTAAGGGAATGCTTCTAGCAGCTGAGAATTATACTGCTTTTGAAAGATAATTGCTGCCTTACTAGTAGATGTGAGTAGAGAGATTCACCACAGGCTGCTAGATTATTTTGTTCATTGTCTCATGTAGCAATGCAGCCTAACAGTTTTTGATTGTGTGATGCAAAAAAAATTTGGAAAAGGATGAGAAATGGTTGTGTGAGTTTATTGTACAAGGAATACCCTTGACCCTGACCCTCACTTTCAGCTGCTAAACAGGGACATCTTCCATGAACTTAAACTTTGAATCAAAAGTAACAACATGCATAGTAGTTTGTATCTGATAAGCAATAAAGAATTATTATATAGCACAGGAAGGTAACTATATTCAGTATCTTATAATAATCTATAATGGGAAATAATCCAAATATATATATATATATAGAGAGAGAGAGAGAAAGACTTCCCAGTTGATGCAGGGGTAAAGAATCTGCCTGCCAATACAAGAGACATGGGTTTAATCCCTGGGTTGGGAAGATCCCTGAATAGGAAATAGCAACCCAATACAGTATTCTTGCCTGGAAAATTCCATGGACAGAGGAGCCTGGTAGGCTGCAGTCCTTGAGGTCACAAAGAGTCTGATATGACTGAGTAACTGAGCACAGCACAGCACACACACACATATAAAACTGAATCACTTTGCTGTACCCCTAAAACTAACACAACATTGTAAATCAATTGTACTTCAATACAAAAGTAAAGTAATAATGTGCAGCACAAGCAGAACCACCCACTCAACAGGGAATGAGCCTCAGTGGACAGGCACTACCTTCCACCCTTTGTCACAGACATCCTGTCTACGGAAGGGGTAAGGCCATTGCACACAATGAGGGAGCTCTGTGCCGCTGGCAATGAAAAGAGCTATAAGTTTGGAGCAACAGGAAATGAGAACCAGTAATCAAAATAACCAGAAATCAAAATAACCAAATGGGTGGGAGATCCTGGAATGATGCATTATGGCCAAGAGGTTTGGGGATAGCTTTCATGACAAGAATCAAGTGGTTTGAATCCGTCAAACCACTATTTTTCATATCTCATCGTTTAGAAGGTTGAATAGCTTCCCAAAAAAGATATGTCCAAGTCCTAACCCCAGTACCTGTGAATGTGGCCTTATTTGGAAGTAGGGCAGATGTAATTAAGGATATTGAAATGTGATCATCCAAGGTTTAGGAAAGTGAAAGAAAGTGAAGTCACTCAGTCATGTCCGACTTGTAGTGACCCCATGGACTGCAGCCTACCAGGCTCCTCCATCCATGGGATTTTCCAGGCAAGAGTACTGGAGTGGATTGCCATTGCCTTCTCCAGGGGACCCTCCTGACCCAGGGATCGAACTCTGGTCTCCCACATTGTAGACAGATGCTTTAGCGTCTGAGCCACCAGGGAAGTCAGGGTGAGCCCTAAATCCAGTGACTAGTGCCCTTACAAGAAGAGGAGAAAACACAGAGATACAGAAAAGAAGGCCACGTGAAGACTGAGACAGAGATTAGAGGGCAGCCCCAAACTCAGAACTCCAAACGTTGCCAGCAGCCACCAAAAGGTAGGAGAGGGGTGTGAAATGGCTTCTCCCTCAGGGCCTTCCAAGGGTGTGTGGTCCTAGCCAACACTGATTTTGTATTTCTACCCTCTAGAACTGTGAGGAAATACATTTCCGTTGTTTTAAGCCACTAATTGTATAGTAATTTGATATGGCAGCCCTAGGAAATTATTATACATATGAACACCTACCAGAAGGATTAGAAACACACACACACACACACACACACACACACACACAAAACAAGCAGTTTTGAGACTTCCCTGGTGATCCTGTGGCTAATTCTGTGCCCCCAATGCAGATGGCCCAGGTTTGATCCCTGCTTGAGGGTGAAGATTCCACATGCTCTGGTGCAACTTAAGCCCAAGTCACAATGAAGACCCAGCACAGCCAATATTAATTAATTGATTAACTAAAAAATTCAGCTCACTTCCTCCTAAAAAAAATGTTTTAACAACCAAGTAAATCAATCAATATGCCACAGGGGACATCAAAGAATCCTGCATCTGAGACGAAGCCAAGGAGCCCAGAACTTTGGAATGTGTAATTGTTGTCAGGGAGTAGGAGTTGATCTCCTCCTGCGAAAACGTCCTGGGAAACTCAAAAGGCAAAAAGCCTGGAAGTGACTGAATAGACTCTATTGAACCTCTTTCTGTAATCCGAGGAATTCAGTGGAGTCCCACAGGGGGAAGCCTCGCCTGGATTTGAGTTTGCATTCCTTAGCAAATCACTCAGAAACCCCTGCGGGCCTCTATTTTGAGCTAATATGGTGTTCTTCTGATCTAGGAGCCTTTTTTACAATCCACATGATAAAGGACAGGGCAGATCACTAGGGACTGGCATGCCCTGCATCTCAGAGGCAGTCCCATGGACTGAGAGGTAGAATGGGGCATTGAAGATGGGCTCAGCCAAGATGCCATCGGCAGCAATTCCAGCCTGGTGGTGACTTACAGGAAATCGTATACAACTGGAGTCCTGCAGCTATTTTCATCTAGTACAAGCATTCCTCTGTGTCTCTGGGGCTGCGTCCAAGGAGGGAGAAGTCATTACGAGCCATCCAGTATTTGCCATAACCAGGAAATATTGACTCATAAAATTTAGCACTGTGTTAGGTGGATGGTGTTTACTTATGAGATTTTGTTTGAAGAATAACTATCATTTGCATCATTTGTGTGGACTTCCCTGGTGGCTCAGACAGTAAAGAGTCGGCCTGCAATGCGAGAGACCTGGGTTTGATCCCTGAGTCAGGAAGATCCCCTAGGGAAGGAAATGGTAACCCACTCCATAATTCTTGCCTGGAAAATCCCATGGACGGAGGAGCCTGGCAGGCTAGAGTCCATGGGGTTGCAAAAATTCGGACACAACTAAGCAACTTCACTATCCCAAGTATGGTGTCAAAAGAAGAAATAGTTGGGAATTCCCTGGTGATCTAGTGATTAGGACTTGGTTCTCTTACTGCCAGGGACCCAGGTTCGGTCACTGGTCAGGGAGCTAAGATCTTGCAAGCCTCTCTCTGCCCAAAAAATAAGGAGGGAGAGAGACAGTTAATAATTAGTTCAATTAGGTGAATAGAAGAAGCCAGCCTACGCTGGGCAAAGAATAGCACTGGCTCATCTGTCTCGTCCCACTTTAAGGCAAATAGCATGGTTGAGCAATGTTGCACAACACAAAGCAACCTATTGACTATTTCTTATCCTATTTGGATTCAGTGGATCTTAGAACTGGAAGAGAAAGCTCTTAGAAACAGACCATAGGGAATTCCCTGGCGGTCCAGTGGTTAGGACTCAGCACTTTCACTGTTGGGGCCTGTGTTCAATCCCTGGTTGAAGAACTAAGAGCTCACATGTTGCACAGTGCAGTCAGAAAAAAAAAAAAAAAAAACAGAACCAGAACATATGTATAATAATCCACTCACTAAACCAGTCTGGTATGACAAGTGAAAGTCTTTGAAAAAAAGATGTCTTATAGGTCTGCAAGTTTACCCATTTAATCCAAGGACGAGAATGATCCTTGAGCTGCCAGAATGGTCCTTGAGACTGATGCCCTATCTTTTTGAGATCAAACCCCATCCAGTTAAGTATGATGGTATCATAGTACCCCATTGGAGTCCCCTGGGTATAATTAATGTTGCAGAATCAATCTACTACCAGCTTTTCAACTTGCTAGTTTGACAGACCTGCAGCTTAACCACAAGTCCTTCTTCCTCTTGGGAACTGGATGGAAGAGGTATTAATTGACATAAGCAGAGTATATGGTTCAGAATTTTTTTCTATCATCAAGTTGCATCTAATTTATACAATGAATGGGCCAGAGAGCAATGAGCAAGGCACTCCTGCCCAAGAGACTTAGAGGATTGCTTCAGGGCCTGCACCAGGGGAAAGAGACCAAGGAGCTGGGAGAGGAGTTGATCTTGGAATCATGTTCCCTGCAAAGTAGCTTCACTCAAAGTTAGTTTGCTTAGGAAGCTAATGTAAGAGAGGGGGGATATAGGAGGGAGCCAGAGCCATCCTACTGATGTCAGCTAAAGATTTATGTCAAAAAAGAAGAAAGCAAGAATAAGTAAAAAAGGAAAGAGAATAAAGATAAATATTTACATATATATACTTCCATAGTTGGAAAATGTGTACAAGATATTAAGGAAATCATATATTACATGGTTTCCTCTAGAATGGGAAAATTTATGAGAACAGATAATGTAATGTGTGGATCCTTGCTATACTTATGAAGGTTGTACAATTACAATGTGAATCTTCAAAGAAAGAATGGAAACTGCTCTTTGCACTTCACTTAGGAATTGAAGCATCCTCAGGAAATCAGATTTGAGCACCACCTGGGAAAGCCTGGTACAAGCAGTGTGACCAAAAACTCAATTTCCTAAATTTGTCTAAGGACATCTTTAGCCCTACACTGTACAATATGATAGCCACCAGCCACATATAGATGTTTAAAGTTTTAATTAAAATTACATAAAATTTAAAATTTAGTCCTCAATCACACAACTCACATTTCAAGAGCTTCAGTTCAGTTCAGTCATTCATTGTGTCTGACTCTTTGCGATCCCATGGACTGCAGCACGCCAGGCTTCCCTGTCCATCACCAAGCCCTGGAGCTTGCTCAAACTTATGTTCATTGAGTTAGTGATGCCATCCAACCATCTCATCCTCTGTCATCCCCTTCTCCTCCTGCCTTTAATCTTTCCCAGCATCAGGATCTTTTCCAATGAGTCAGTTCTTCCCATCAGGTGGCCAAAATATTGGAGTTTCAGCTTCAGCATCAGACCTTCCAATGAATATTCAGGACTGGTTTCCTTTAAGTTTGACTGCTTTGATCTCCTTGCAGTCCAAGGGACTCTCAAGAGTCTTCAACAAGACTTTCAAGAGCTTAACAGTCACTATTGGCAAGTGGTTACCACAATGGACCCCATGCCTCTAAGTTAATATTAGTCCATGGGGTGAGTGTGGGGTCCCAAATGTTACTAATGACAACCCCATGTGTTTCTCTCAAAGGTGAGACAAAGAAAGGCATGTCATCTGAAAGGCACATCTTGAATAAGAAATGATCAGTATGAATGAACTTACAGAGCAATTCGTGGAGAAGTGATTTCTTCTGTCAGCTCTGGGGCCATTTAAAATTGGTAGATAAGGATAGAGGAGAGTGGTTTCTGAAATGGGCCCATGCTACAAGACCTGGACCAGCAGTCTCAAAAATATATACCTTCCAACATGATTTACCTTGATTATGGGAATTATGGTTATTGATTTTACCCTTTGAGGGGAACTATTACAAAAATCATGTCTGCCAAAGTAACAAGATTGCCTTCTGTCTGTGTAGCGAAACCAATTAGGATGTTCACTGTAAGCCTGCCTCGCCCTGGAAAGAGAGGTAAGAGTGGTGAAAAAGATGGTTGGGCTTACTTTGTAGCATGTGATTTTGAATAAAAAATAAACATACTCTGCACTTGCTTTCAACAGATATTTTAGTTCTTAGTTTTGATGACAAGAGTCCAGTAACAGAAGAGCCTTGAAACACAAAAGGGCCCAACACAAATTTGTTGATTGAAAAAAATTTGTTTGCTTTTCTAAACAAGGTAAACCACCAATAATAAGTGGATCACATTTGCAATGAGAACCTTAGGAGTAAATGTGATTTCTTCTGTCAGCTCTGGGGCCATTTAAAATTGGTAGATAAGAATAGAGGAGAGTGGTTTCTGAAATGGGCCCATGCTACAAGACCTGGACCAGCAGTCTCAAAAATATATGCCTTCCAACATGGTTTACCTTGATTATGGGAATTATGGTTATTGATTTTACCCTTTGAGGGGAACTGTTACAAAAATCATGTCTGCCAAAGTAACAAGATTGCCTTCTGTCTGTGCAGCGAAACCAATTAGGATGTTCACTGTAAGCCTGCCTCGCCCTGGAAAGAGAGGTAAGAGTGGTGAAAAAGATGGTGGGGCTTACTTTGTAGCATGTGATTTTGAATAAAAAAATAAACATACTCTGCACTTGCTTTCAACAGATATTTTTAGTTCTTAGTTTTGATGACAAGAGTCCAATAACAGAAGAGCCTTGAAACACAAAAGGGCCCAACACAAATTTGTTGATTGAAAAAAAATTTGTTTGCTTTTCTAAACAAGGTAAACCACCAATAATAAGTGGATCACATTTACAATGAGAACCTTAGGAGTAAACACATTTAACAAGAGTTAAGCCTCTGCTTCTGATATACCAACCTCGGGAGAGAATCAAGGGTAAGAGTAGGGGAAACACGACAAGTGTACAGGGTCTGGTCACAGGCAGGGCTACAGTGCATGGAGGGCTGAACCCTGCTGGCCTGTTTAATGGATGCTCCTTGGCTTTCCCTGAAGCCAACACAATGGTTCCAAGAGAAGTCACCATCACATCATTTCCGGATGTGCTCACTCTTAAAGAGTCTTCAGACCATGAGGATATTTGGGCAACAAAGTTGAGAAAAGACAGGAATGAATGCACTGCTATGCCTTGTGTCTAATTCATCTTCTGTAAATAACCCTCTGTTTAGGATCTCCACAGGCCTTGATATGTTTTATCTACACAAGTGAGTGGGTGGGAGATAAGGGAGCAAAAATAATCTTTTTCTGTGGCTGAACTATTTAGGCTTGCCTGTGATCTGAGGCTAGATTTAAGACTTCAGCCTCTATAATATGTCCCAAGAGGCTGAAGCCATAGTGTTTTGGTTGAAACCGAAAGCAACTGTGACAGGGAAATCCTACAGCTTACTGATATAGCGCACAAAGCTTGTGGGACCTGACTCTTGGGGAAGGTGCTGTGCAGAAAGACCTCTCAACTATCTCACGTGGGCTGTCTCTCAGAAAGTAGCTCCTGCTACTTAGTCCCTGACTGAAGCTTACACTCTCCAAATCAGGGACTCCCTCTCTCAAACTTTGTGTCAATCTGGGACTATTAGAATGAGAAGGGGAAAAAAAACAAAACAGAGAAGATTTTAAATGCCAAATATTAATATTATGAGAAAGAGAGAAGAGGGGAGTAGGTTAAGACTAGAAGCAAAATCTCAGAAAATAGATTGGGTTAGACATATACAAAATAATATAAAATTAAGCTAAAGTTAAATTCAAGTAAAGATACAATGCAAATTGGATAGGACACTGACAACTGAGTTTAAGAAGTAAAGCTGGTCTTTATTTTGTCTGCACTCCGGTGTTCTTGCCTGGAGAATCCCAGGGATGGCAGAGCCTGTTGGGCTGCCGTCTGTGGGGTCACACAGAGTCGGACACGACTGAAGTGACTTAGCAGCAGCAGCAGCAGCTATAACTCGTGTCATGTTGCCCATGCTTTTAACCAATACCTGCACAGGTCAGGATTTACCAGGGTTTCTGACCCAAACTCCCATAACAGAAAAGTCTTAACCTTTGGTGAACTAGCCTTGGATTGTGCCAATGTTTGGCTCAAATGATAAAGAATCTGCCTGCAATGCAGGGGACTTGGGTTCCATCCTTGGGTCTGGAAGATCCCCTGGAGAAAGGAATGGCTGCCCACTCCAATATTCTTGCCTGGGGAATTTCATGGGCAGAGAAGCCTAGCAGACTGCAGTCCATGAGTTTGCAAAGAGCCAGACATGCCTGAGCTACTAACACTTTTACTTTTCACTTTCATTAACCTATACCACAAAACATGACAGAATGAGGCATCATGCTAGAGGTGCCTCACATTCTCTCCATATTTCTCCAGGCCTCTATTATACTCCTCTCCTACTCAGGCATCATGTATTTGCAACAAACAAAAACTCACTCAAGCTGGCTTCTTGTTGTTGTTTAGTTGCTAAATCGTGTCTGATTCTTTTGCCCTCCAGGCTCCTCTGTCCTTGGAATTTTCCAGGCAAGAATACTGGGGTGAGTTGCCATTTCCTTTTCCAAGGGATCTTCCTGACCCAGAGATCGAACCCACATCTCCTGTGTTGGCAGGCAGATTCTTTACCACTGAGACACCTGGGAAGCCCCCTCAAGCTGTTTAGGCCTCACCCAACTGGTCTTCCCAGGATAAGCAAATCTTCACCATTCGGCATCATGCAGCCATGCTGGGAACAAACAACATCCACATTCCACTGAGGTCTATTGCTTGTAAACCTACCTGCCAGCATCCGTTTCTCTTCTAGACAAGTATCTGTTGGTTACAAGGAACAAAAACTATCTCGGTTAACTTAAGTGAAGGTGGCTTTATTATGAAAGAATTGGCAGCTACCCCAGCCTCCAAAGTAGACTGTTGAAACAATTTATTGAGTCTGGAGTTCTTCCTGAATTAACAAAAGGGAGGAGCATTAAAGGATAATACGGTTTATTTATTATTTCAATAGCTTCTCAGGAGGAGCAGGAAAGAAACCAGACCTCTTTTATGCACAATAATGGGGCCCGGTAACTCGGAAAAAGGCGAGACGCCCTTCTAATTGAGGAAATATATCCTTTTTTAATATGGGTTTGGATTGTACTCTCTAAAAATTGATGTCTGTTCCTGGGAGCGGTGGATGAGCTTGTATAACAATTCTATTAATCAAGTGAACTGCCATGATTTCCACTCACATGTGTAAGAATATTGAAAAGGAAATCCAGCCAGGAAGAGCTAAATCCACGACTACCACATGCTTGGAGGCTCTTCACCTCCCTCCCCTACTCCCATCTCCACTCTTCTGCACACAATTCTGAAAGACTTGAGTGACAATAGGTGCCTTTCTGGCTAAAGTTCTGAGGACCTGCCTCCAATTGGCACACTCAGATTTGGGACTTCAGGATAGGATAAGAGTGGTGAATTCAGAGAAAGAGAGAAAGAGATCCAAGAGAGACAGCCTGGGACCTAGGACCTGAGACCCTTTGCTGCAGTGCTTGCACCTGGACAAACATCCTCTGGAGCAACACAATACAAAGAAATGATAAGGGACTAAAACTAACGGCATCTATGTGCAGTTGGGGCAAATCATGAACAATAAGGTATAAAAAGACCAAACCCGCCACTCCTGAGGTGCCAGAGCAGAAGCAGGGTACCGCCCACAATCCATGCATACAGCATCACCAGGGTTGGGGGTACCCTCCAAGCCACCTCTCAGTCCCAACTCATCAATCTGCCCCTACCGTCACCCCATGTAAGGAACCAGCTCCCCTCAGGGAGCAAGCAAGGGAAACTTACTTGCTTTTACTCTTGCTGCATCACAAGTCCCAATAAAACCTTGCTTGAATTCCTCATCTGGTCCCTTATCAATTTCTATTGATTAAAGAATCCAAGGACCTAAGTGGGTAACCCAAGAAGTGAGATCCCTTCCTGTGACGGGAAGTTGCTGGTTTTGAATAAACTAATTTTCAAAGGAGGCGCATGGAGAAGGGGAGGTTTACGTCTAAAAGCCAGGGAGCTTGTGAAGGACTCAGATCTGTAGGGATCATCCCTCCCTCTGAGAATAAAGGTCTACCTTTAGAAGAGTTGTATCTTGCTCTCTTTGACTTTGAACTTCCTTCTGAAATTGCTTTATCTCTTCAGTGAAGAACCTGCATATCCATTCAGGCTGTTGGTAACTTTGGAGAGATGAGAGAGAGAGAGAACAGCAAGGGGAAGAAAGATCTGCCCAACCTCTGACTAATGGAAGGAAACATTGAATGGGGTACAATGTGGCGCTCTTGGCAGTGACAGGCCAAATAGAGAGCAGGGAAAAAATACCCTTATTGACAAGATAGCACTGCAGAGGTAACAAACTCCAGAGGCCATAAGACCAAAGCTTTGGGGTCTTCATATAGGTTAGAAGATGCTGCGCTATAGAAGAGGAAGTAAATGAGGCGTCCCAAGTGACTAGGCTTCATCTGGTTACAATTAGGTCTAAGCTGGGGCTTCCTTGGTAGCTCAGTGGTAAAGAATCTGCCTGCCAATGCAGGAGACTCAAGTTCAATCTCTGGGTCAGGAAGATCCCCTGGAGAAGGAAATGGCAACCCACTCCAGTATTCTTGCCTGGGAAATCCCATGGACAGAGGAGTTGGTGGGCTATAGTCCATGGGGTCACAAAGAGTCAAACAAGACTTAGTGACTCAGTTCAGTTCAGTCACTCAGTCGTGTCCGACTCTTTGCGACCCCATGAATCACAGCACGCCAGGCCTCCCTGTCCATCACCAACTCCTGGAGTTCACTCAGACTCACGTCCATCAAGTCAGTGATGCCATCCAGCTATCTCATCCTCTGTCATCCCCTTCTCCTCCTGCCCCCAATCCCTCCCAGCATCAAAGTCTTTTCGAATGAGTCAGCTCTTCGCATGAGGTGGCCAAAGTACTGGAGTTTCAGCTTTAGCATCATTCCTTCCAAAGAAATCCCAGGGCTGATCTCCTTCAGAATGGACTGGTTGGATCTCCTTACAGTCCAAGGGACTCTCAAGAGTCTTCTCCAACACCACAGTTCAAAGGCATCAATTCTTCAGCGCTCAGCCTTCTCCACAGTCCAACTCTCACATCCATACATGATTACTGGACATGATTACATAGCCTTGACTAGACGGACCTTAGTGAGCAGAGTAATGTCTCTGCTTTTGAATATGCTCTCTAGGTTGGTCATAACTTTTCTTCCAAGGAGTAAGCATCTTTTAACTTCATGGCTGCAGTCACCATCTGAAGTGATTTTGGAGCCCCCAAAAATAAAGTCTGACACTTTTTTTCCATTGTTTCCCCATCTATTTCCCATGAAATAATGGGACCAGATGCCATGATCTTCGTTTTCTGAATGTTGAGCTTTAAGCCAACTTTTTCACTCTCCTCTTTTACTTTCATCAAGAGGCTTTTTAGTTCCTCAGCAACAACTAGTTCTAAACCCATTCAAGTCCAAAGTTCTACAGGCTCTGATACACTGCTATCACACTCAGTCGCTCAGGGGCCCACGTTCCTTCTTGCTGTCTCAATTCTTTCACATGAATCTGGATATCAAGCACAGCCCTTTCATCAACTTTCACTAAGAAAACTGAAAATTCCCCTTTCAAGAGATATGTACTCTGAAGAGTACTTTGGAGAGTTGGTCCTGGAGAGTGTCACGTCAGTGTCACTGACTCTTCCTCCCACACCCTTCCTCCTTTTTCTCTCCACAGTGACCAGCAAAGGGTCCCTGTCCTCTGCAGAGGTGTTGCCCATACTCAGATCCCTTGGCTTCTCAGCTTCTACCTCCAAGCAGCTTGTTATGAAAGCTCTTCCAAAATATTAGTGTTTTTCTTCAGCAAGTCCAGTGAACATAATTCCCTCTGTCTCACAAACATAGGGTCAAGTGACCATCTCCCAGCATCTAAGGACAAGAAGAACCTGAGGGCCTGGAACAAGGACGTCAGAGAGGGAGGTTTCACCCTCTAATTCTCAAAAGTTTCCTGACTGCTCGGCTCCACCCCCGTCCACGTGTCTGCGCCACGCTGCTTCCCTGGACACTGGCTCTCTGCCTTCTTGTCAGCGATGCACAGGGTGAGAAAAAGGCCATCTCAACCCAGCTCAAGTGCCTTCTGTGAAATATTACAGTCATTGCGTCTTAGTTGAATTTCCTGAGAGTTAAGGGAATGAGCATCTAACCAGTAGCCTTAGGTCAGGCCCAATAAACTGCTGCCCAGCAGTGCAGGAATGAGATGAATGTGGTAAACAAGGCCACAGGATCTGTGGGCCGGGCAGGCACAGCAGCTTGTCTGATAGAAGTGGCAAGTCTATGTATCCTTGATGGTTGTTGTAGAGTTTAAGGGCACCGATAAATAATAACCCTCCATTCTCTGCCAAAGTTCTGAATTAATTGAGAAATTATGCAAAAGAACAAGGCTAATGAGAGATCAAGATAACAATAGTACTGCTGAGGAAGCTGATATTGGCAAATGTGGCCGTATCATTTAGTAGGGATCGGCTTCTTGATGCTGAACTCCAGGATTAGGAAAACTAACCTACCCATTCTGGGCAAGAAAATGATAGCTCTCCCTCTCCCCGACCCGGTTCTCCCACCCCTATCCAGGGATGATCCTTTCTAATTTTACTTCATAGAAGGAGGAAAGCATAGTGTGGGTCCCCTGGGAGCCTGCTAAAGAGAGCAGTGTTGTGTGGAGCATGCCCGACTCATTCGTCCCAAATTTGCCAGAGGAGTGATCCCTCTGCCACAGAAGGATCAAGTCAAAAGTCAAATCTGAATCTGATCAAATCTCCAGGGCTAATTACTAATTCGCCAGCAATACCTGAGGCAGGAAAACATCTCTAAAGATAACAGAGCAACTCATGCATACTGTGGGATGTTCTGCAAGATAAATGACCCCAAGTTCCACAGCCAATAAATTTCAAAGGAAAAAAAAGTGATGGAAGGAAAATAATATGATTAAAAGACATCTAAGAAACCTATAAACTAATATTAATGATTGGGTTTTATTTGGGTTCTGATTCCAAAAACAAGTTGAAAGAAATTATGTGACAACTTGGAAAATGTGAATGTTAATTGAATAGTCAATACTATTAATGAAATGAGTTTTGAGCATCATAATGGTATTGTGGTTTTTTTTTTCAAGTGTCTTTAATTCCCGTACAGTTGAAGGTACTGTAGTCAAAACTTAAATTTCAAAGGAAAAAAAAGTGATGGAAGGAAAATAATATGATTAAAAGACACCTAAGAAACCTATAAACTAATATTAATGATTGGGTTCTGATTCCAAAAACAAGTTGAAAGAAATTATGTGATAACTGGAAAATTTGAATGTTAATTGAATATTAAATAATATGAATGAAATAAGTTTTGAGCATCATAATGGTATTGTGGGGTTTTTTTTCAAGTGTCTTTAATTCCCATACAGTTGAAGGTACTGTAGTCGAAACATGGTAGAGTTGAATCAGAATGTTCCTGCTTACCAAACTCAGCAGATAAACTGATAATGTCAATAAAATACTTCCGCACACAAAAAAAGTAAATTATAATTTTATCTCTAATTTGTTCATTCTGTGATATCTCTCTCTCTTTCTCATTTTGAGAAGAGAAATTACCTCTTAATAGTTTCCTAAGCTTGGACCCTTTTAGAAGGAGTCATTCCAGTCATCTCTGAAATCTAGATTTTTTTTAACCTTGCTAAAATTATCTAGGACATAGTCACTGTTTCTAAGCTAATAACAGACACCTCACTGTGTTCTGGTATCCTCTCTGAGTACTTAGATCTAGATGCTTCTCCTTTTCCCTTTTTTATTCATCCATTTCAGTCATCCCAGGTAAGAGGAAGTTAGTCCCTAACTTGGATGAAGTCCATAACTCCCTTTCTTGGATGAAGTCATTTCAAAACAACACTCTTTTGAATCATATTTGAAGCAGACTGTCTGTACTGATGAATAATACAGCTAATAACTAATTGTTCTGCACCCTTTTCCCATCTAAAAGGCTCACGTACACAAGGACTCTCTTTTCTCCATGCTTACACAGTTCCTCCAGTTCGTTAAGTCACTGCAGCCCATCAGCATCCTGTGGCCCTCACATGGCCCATGCACATATGCTAAGTTTAATACCTGAGTAGTTCAAGGATGAACTGTAACACACTACACCCAGAGCTCTCACTTTTGCTGTGGTTGTGTCTCTCCTAAGAGCAGTGTGACCAATCTGTGCTTGTCAGATCCTGTGTAGCAGGCACCTGCCAAGACCGGTGTCAAATGAGCCACTCCCTGCTAAGTGCCCCCCCTCACCTCCCAGGGTCATGTCTGGCTGAGCCCTGCCGTTGTGAATGTTGAGGTCACCTATATGACCTTTGACAGAAGCTTTTTGGCTGAAAGCAGGAAAGACCCATCCTCTGTACCCTTACAGCTAACCTATAGCCCTGTCTCTATAAAAACAGATCTTCACCTGTGGATCAAACTCTGAGACTTGTGACGACCCACCGAGGAGAAAATCCTACATATCTGACACTTAAAACCTGATGTTTCCTGCCCAGTTACAAAGTTAAAAACAACTCCCTCAGACAAAAACCAGCCACATGGCTCAGTATGAGGGTCCACAAACCATCGCAGCCATAAACACATGTTTACTAAAGTCCAGACCTAAGCTACAGACCCTGGCCTCACCAAAGCCTCTTCACATGTTAGTTGGGTCCCCAAATTCTACTCCCTGTTTATTTCTTAAGGCTCCTGGTTCAGTGAATCAGATGTTGAAGTTCTGTGGATCCTCAACAAATAGCCCCCTCTTTCCTTGCCCTGAGTTCAAGGTCAATTAAAAAGTAGAAGTCAATATTACTTTTTATTACTTTGATAAAGTTAAAATTGAAGAAGGGGGCTCACATCATTGGATAAATGAACTTTCCAATAGTGAACACCAGACATAGAGGCTTCCCCCATCATAGATCATGCTAGAAAACTGAAGTCTCCCCACTGGGACAAGTCCCTTTAAAACATCCTACAGAATGCATGCTTCTGTGGGTGACCTAACTCCCAGAAGGAGAAATGGAGATGCTGAACTAATGTTCAGTTCGTTCTTGTCAAATTTGTCAGTCCACTAAGTTATTAACTTCTGGGGAGAGAGGCCAAGAGTATTACTTTGGAGAATCTCCCACAGTATAAAATAAACCATCAGAGTGGGGGAAAGCACTTTTCTCCAATAAGAGTCACGATCAATCATCTTAAATGACACCAGGATACCTTTTTGTCTGCTTTCTGCTGTGTGTTATGAGAAATGTGAATGACCAGTTTCCAATCTAGTGCAACCATTACAATCCCCTAATGGAAATGGTTTTGATTTGGGTAGTAAAAGAGTCTTGGTGTCAGGAAGCCAACATTTGGAGAATGATTATTAAAGTATAGTGATGAGTAATGACATTCCCATCACCAGGCAGTGGGAAGGATGGGTTTTCATTCCTCCTGCCCATTTCCGCCTTGTGGCTGCATTCTGCACAGAGCCTTCTGAAAATCAACCTTGAGCCTTCTCATCCTCTGTCAACAGGTCCTGGGTGGGACTTGAAGGAGGGTGACATGAGCTTCATTCATTTTAATGACTACGTAGTATTTCATCACATTGTCTTGAACCAATTCTCCATTCCTGGTATTTTTGTTGTTACAAAATAGCTGCAATGAATATCCTTAGGTAGGGCCCTGATCCCAAGGAGCTCGTAGTCCAGTGGAAAAGATGGACTATAATAATAAGTAGTCTCTAATTATGAAAATAATTAATTACAATTGTGATAAATGCTATGAAACAAAAGTACTAGGTGTGGTGACAATATATTATAGGAAGACCTAACCTCCTGGCATGGAGGGTTAGTCACAAAGTGCTGCCCTAAGGAAGTGACATTTCAAGCTGACCCTCACTTTTCTCCAATAAGAGTCACGATCAATCATCTTAAATGACACCAGGATACCTTTTTGTCTGCTTTCTGCTGTGTGTTATGAGAAATGTGAATGACCAGTTTCCAATCTAGTGCAACCATTACAATCCCCTAATGGAAATGGTTTTGATTTGGGTAGTAAAAGAGTCTTGGTGTCAGGAAGCCAACATTTGGAGAATGATTATTAAAGTATAGTGATGAGTAATGACATTCCCATCACCAGGCAGTGGGAAGGATGGGTTTTCATTCCTCCTGCCCATTTCCGCCTCGTGGCTGCATTCTGCACAGAGCCTTCTGAAAATCAACCTTGAGCCTTCTCATCCTCTGTCAACAGGTCCTGAGTGGGACTTGAAGGAGGGTGACATGAGCTTCATTCATTTTAATGACTACGTAGTATTTCATCACATTGTCTTGAACCAATTCTCCATTCCTGGCATTTTTGTTGTTACAAAATAGCTGCAATGAATATCCTTAGGTAGGGCCCTGATCCCAAGGAGCTCGTAGTCCAGTGGAAAAGATGGACTATAATAATAAGTAGTCTCTAATTATGAAAATAATTAATTACAATTGTGATAAATGCTATGAAACAAAAGTACTAGGTGTGGTGACAATATATTATAGGAAGACCTAACCTCCTGGCATGGAGGGTTAGTCACAAAGTGCTGCCCTAAGGAAGTGACATTTCAAGCTGACCCTTGAAGAATGAGTAGGAGTTGGTCACACAGTGGGGCTGGAGATAGGCACATGTGACGGGTGCAATGTGTGTTTGAGGTCTCTGGGTGGGGTATACAGCACCAGGGCACCACCTATACAAGTGAGTACAGGCCAGAAAGAGATGCCCTTTAAAAAAGAAAGGGTGGCCAGCAAGAAAGCAAGCTGCCAGCAGCCCTGTCTCCCGGATCTTTAGAATAGGGGAGGGCAGGGCTGAGGGCATCAGGGACTGGATGGCCAAGAACTCTGGGCACAGGTGTGAAATGCTTCCTTGTTGTTGTTCAGTCACTAGTCGTGTCTGACTCTTTGCGACCACATAAACTGCAGAATGTGAGGCTTCCCTGTCCTTCACTAACTCCCAGAGTTTGCTCAAACTCATGTCCGATGTGTTGATGATGCCATCTAACCATCTCAACCTCTGTTGCCCCTTCTCCTGCCCTTAATCCTTCCTGGCATCAAGGTCTTTTCCAATGAGTAGGCTCTTCTCATCAGGTGGCCTCAGTATTGGAGCTTCAGCATCAGTCCTTCCACTGAGTATTTAGGGTTGATTTCCTTTAGGATTGACTGGTTTAATCTGGTGAAATGCTTGGGCTTTGTTTTATCCTATACACATTAGAGAGCCATTGAAAGATGCTGAGGAAGGATTTTCTAAAGCTTAGTTTGGTGGCCACATGGAGTGTGGTCTGGGAGGGATAAAGCTGAAGATAGGAAAACCAGGTAGGAAACAGAACTACCTGTGTGACCTTTCACCGGTCACATAGCCTCTCTGAGTTCTAGTTTCTTAGCTGAAAATGGGGGTAATAATTTCTACCATATAGAGTTCTGATTAGTGATATACACTACCATAAATGTTAAATGCTTAGTAAATGCCAGCATTTATTGTTTTCCAAAATTCTTTATTCTCCTTATCTTTCACATCTACTTTGGCACAAAATCCTATTCATATTCCCTCCTAAATACCCCTCAAATCTATGTTTTTCTCCCTATCTCTCTCCATAACTCTCATAAATTCTAATTTGGCTACCAAAATGGGTTCCTGAGTTCAATCTGTGCCTCCTCTAACCCCTCTCCCCACACCTTGGCTACCAGAGTAATTAAACAGAAACCTGAACGCATCACCTGTCTACTTGAAAACCCTCTTGATTCTTCATGCATTAAAGGATCATGAATGAATCCCTAAATATGGATTACAAGGTTCCTAGTGATCTTCCTCATATGTACCTGTCGTTCCTACTCACCTTCCTGCCAGCCCACCCCACCCTACTCCCTGTGCCCTAGACATTTGGGCTGCACGCTCCCTCAACACCCAACCTTGTCATTCACCTCCCATCTCTCCTTTGGGGGAGTAGCCAGTTTCATGCCACACACCATGCAGGATCTTCATTCCCAGACCAGGCATCCACCCCATACCCCCAGTAGTGGAAGGGCTAACCACCGAACCACCACGAAATTCCCGTCACCTCACATCTTTACTCACACTTTTGCTCCTGTCCCAAGACACCATCCCTTATTGCCACAAATCCCAGCCCCTATTCTGAGACTCTATTTCAATGTCACCTCTTCCTTCTCTCATATTCACCACCTCCCCAAATTCTATATTCATTCCTTCCCTGAACTCCCATATTACTGTCTACATCCATGTGTTACAGTCCTTGTCACATTTATATTAGGGCTTCCCAGGTGGTTCTGTGGTAAGGAATCCACCTGCAAATGCAGAAGACGTGGGTTCAGTCCCTGGGTCAGGAAGATCCCCTGGAGGAAGAAATAGCAACCCACTCCAGTCTTCTTGCCTGGGAAATCCCATGGCCAGAAGGGGCTGGCAGGCTATAGTCCATGGGGTCACAAAGAGCTGGACACGATTGAGCAACTAAGCACACATATTTATATTAATTTAATATGTTTATATTAAATATAACCCTTTCACCTCCAAGGCTATGGATTTCTCAACAACAGTGGCCTTTTTTAATCACCCTCGTACCCTCAGTGCCTAGCATACATTCTTTATGTATTGGACTACACTCACTGAGCAAGTGAATGCACGAATAAATGAAACATAAAAGTCATTCTGTTTGGAACTACTTGGTTTGGGGCTTACAGGACTCAGCCTCTAGGTGGCCTGTGTTTTGGGGGTCTCCCTTGGCCATCAAAACTTGGTTCCTCCCTGCCTCCAGGGAGTCTAGGGAGGAGAGGGGCAACTAATCTCTTCTCTCTCCCATGTGTCACCCGCTTGCACCTGGACCCCACCTTGGGACCCATGCCTGCAGCCCCCTCTTCATGTGAAGCTGCAGTGCCATCTACTGGTGACTGGAAGACCTGCAGGTCAGCTGAAGAAGGAAGAAAGCATTAAGGGCCCCTACGGTTTAATCCGGAGAGGGCAATGGCACCCCACTCCAGTACTCTTGCCTGGAAAATCCCATGGACAGAGGGCCTGGTGCCCTGCAGTCCATGGGGTTACTAAGAGTTGGACACGACTAAGCGGCTTCACTTTCACTTCTCACTTCCATGCATTGGAGAAGGAAATGGCAACCCACTCCAGTGTTCTTGCCTGGAGAATCCCAGGGACCAGGGAGCCTGGTGGGCTGCGGTCTATGGGGTCGCACAGAGTCAGACATGACTGAAGCGACTTAGCAGCAGCAACAGTTTAATGTGGATATGGAATCTCAGCTATTGACCCCCACCCTGGGCAGGTTTGCCCACCTATGTGAGCCCAGACTTGATGGAGGAAGCCTTTTATTTATATTTCTCATTGATCAAAAACTCTCAGGCATGTCTCGGTGGTAAGAGCCCTTTCTTCAAACACTGAAACAGGCACCCCCACACTCAGTCCTCCCAGAAGCTAGTAGCCCTAGCTCCGGAACACAAAATCCCTCCCTGGTCCTCTCAGGGAGAAAACCTCTCACTTGGACCCACTGACAACACTCAAGAGTTTGTGGCCAGAGCCTCTTCTTCAGGTGTTGGTGACCAGATGCCTCTGCCAAGCCCGTCGGTAAACAGGGCTACTGACTCAGATGCCTCCGAGATGGGGGCCTTTCCTCAGGCCCTCAGTGAGCAGAGCCCAGACTCAGCGTTGTCAGCGACCAAGACCCTTACCGAGATCCTCAGTTATCAGAGCTCTGGTCTCTGTTTCCTTAGCAGCCAGACCCCTCTCCCAGCGCCTCAGTGAGTCAAGGCCCCTCATTCAGATCTCTCCAGTTTCCACTCAGATCTCAGTGGGTCTTCCACAGACCCACAGGAAAGACCTTATGGCATTACTAAAGCAAAACCAAAACAAAAACTTTATTTTAAAGAATTCAACATATGCAGAAAAGCATCAGTGGGACCATCATGGGATAAAATACTGAACTGTAGTGACCTTTGACTTATTTTGTGATTTAACTGTTTTTACAGTGAATGACATATGAAGACCAATCATAATTTTTAAGATGTTTAGACCTTTAACTTTCTTCATCCAGCCCCACGCCCTTAGGTGCCCAGGGCCCACTCTCAGGTCTTTGAAGGGGCTTAATTAAGGTCTGGTGACATAGCAAGCGCTCAGTGGGTCCCTTAAGGCCACTCGTCCGCCTTCTGCTTCCCTGTGGTCCCTGGAGAAGCTGCCAAAGCCTCTTGTCTCCAGGACCTCTGCCTCCGGCATTCCCTAGGCACCTTGTTCAGACAAGGGCCACAGCTGAGCCCAGGTCTCAGGAGAAGGTGTGGGCCTGCTGGGCGAATTGGTGCAGTCCCAAGGATGTCCCCCAAAAGGCCAGCTTTGGCCACGCTCACCCCAGCCCACCTGTATCAGGAGTGATTAGCAATAATCCTCTTTGAAATGTTGCCGCTACATACTAATCCATGTGACCCATGTAACAAACAAACCAACTTCCACTTTGATTCCAAATCCTCTGAGAACATAGCTTAGGGTCCAAAGTAAATACAATTATGGGAGAAACTGGCGGGTAGGAAATTGTGTCTCAAATTCCCACTCTCGTTCTCAGCCCTCCCAGAGCCATTTATCCCCTTTATTTTGACCCAAGCTGGGCTCCCCTGCCCTTAGCCAGGATACCCATGGGATGCCTTTAAGCATTTACCAATGCTTTGGTCTCCAGCTGCCCCAAGGCCTGCTTTTCCCTTTCACAAACAGAGACTTCAGCATCTAAGGCTTACTTTCAGAGAAACAAAATCATCCCCTGCTTATCAAAGTCATAACTGGTCATTCATTCAGTCTACTAATTGCTGTATTCACTCATTCATTCATTTATTCTTACCACACATCTTTATTAAGATATGCTGTGTATTGGGTTCTGCGATAGGTGCCAGGGATTGAGCAGTGAATTAAATAGAGCCCATGACTTTGTGGAATTTACCTCCAAATGGGAGATACAGACGTTAGACAAACTACATGGTAGTTACTTAAAAATCACTTCCATGCTGCAAAGGAGATGGGCCTAATCTGACCTAGGCCTGTACTACATTCTCTGGGTGACATAAAAAGTGGATAAGACATAAATTACTGTCAAAGAGTCAAAATCTAGATGCAGAGCCAACTTAGAACTCCTGTTGAGGAGAGGAGAAAGTTGGACAAATCTCCCACTCTAAATAAAGCTCTCGAGAATATCTCAAAGACTCCTGATGACTGGAAAAAATTGAGACTGTTTTTTCCCATTTATCTTAGGATAAAGGAGCCTAAGAAGCAGGACCAAGATGGCAGGCCTGGCAGGCTAGATGAGCACAAACAGGTCATCAGGAAAGCAAACTCAGTTTGGGAAATGTAGCAGCAAAGCAAAAACCTAAGAGACAGTAGTTGAAGGAGGATGGGTTTTTTAGAATCAGAGCAAGATGCAGACAGACTTTACAGCAAAAGGGGCTGATTCACTCATTCATACGATTTCTGCCCACTGATCAATGTCCGGCACTGCGCTGGGCACTATGGATACAGCTACTAGCACATAAGTTTAGTTGGGAAAATGGGCATACAACTAAACACAATAATCGTTCTCAAAATATATGCAGGAGACTTAGTGGTGACCACTACTAAGGTTATCCTTATAATAATAATGTCACCCCCACTAATTTGGGAGAGGAAGAGGCAGCATCACAGCCAGCACTCAGGAATGGCTTCTCCAAAGCCTGTGCTACGTGTGCAGCAGACAGCAGTGGGCAATCACTAACACACCAACAGTCGTGCCAATTTCAAAGCATCATATTGCATGGAGATGTAATGGTTATTTTTACCATTGGCTTTCATTTCCTGCAAAAATCTTCCCGGGTTTAGATAAAATTGGGTTCGACCTTTGAGAGCGTGTGTGAATATGGATGACATCCATCTCTTGTGGTGGGCGGAGAAATAATTGAGAATGGCTGTTGCATGCAACTGAGGATGAATCACGTTCTTAGACCAGAAAGGGAGCTGAGTGGGAGGCCGAGCGGAAGGGAGCTGCAAGTATGAATCTGGGTTTTTCAGCCTGGAGGCAGCAAAGCTGTCAGGAGACCTCTCCAGTGGGGAAGGAATCAAGGTTCTCAGATCTAATCAGGTGGGGAACTTGGAGAGTTCACTAACACACCAACAGTCGTGCCAATTTCAAAGCATCATATTGCATGGAGATGTAATGGTTATTTTTACCATTGGCTTTCATTTCCTGCAAAAATCTTCCCGGGTTTAGATAAAATTGGGTTCGACCTTTGAGAGCGTGTGTGAATATGGATGACATCCATCTCTTGTGGTGGGCGGAGAAATAATTGAGAATGGCTGTTGCATGCAACTGAGGATGAATCACGTTCTTAGACCAGAAAGGGAGCTGAGTGGGAGGCCGAGCGGAAGGGAGCTGCAAGTATGAATCTGGGTTTTTCAGCCTGGAGGCAGCAAAGCTGTCAGGAGACCTCTCCAGTGGGGAAGGAATCAAGGTTCTCAGATCTAATCAGGTGGGGAACTTGGAGAGAAAGCCAACCACAGGCTCAGAAAAGTCTAGCTGGAGAGGAGGGTCTCCTTACTGTGGGAACTGCTTGCTCTGCTTAGAAATGTAACTATTGGTGAACTATTCATATGTTCAATTTTTTCTCTTTCTCTCAGTTCTTCAGAAAAACTTTCAGAAATGCCAGCTATATGTGTGCTTCCTCCAATGAATATGTATTGCTTGCCTAATTTTTTAAAGATATTTATTAAAAGTCATAGAAAGAAAAAGCTTTAAAGTGAAAATGCCAGTTTGAGGTGTGTTTCAGAGCAGTGAATGACACCTTTGTTCACATTGCCAGGAAGAGTTGTGAAAAACGAACAGTTTAACCCAGGTTGGGTGTTGGGTGCAAGGGTAGACAGGCAGCTGTTTTTCTTAAATATCTATTTATTTATTCATTCATTTGTTTGGCTGTGCCAGGTCTTATCTGTGGCATAGTCAGGCATCCCCTGACCAGACATCCCCTGACCAGGGATCAAACCTGGACCCCCTGCATTGGGAGCACAGTCTTAGCCACTGGCCACCAGGGAAGTCCCAGGCAGCTGATTTTTAAGTCAGAAAACTCCAAGGTTGCTGTGGTAGATGAGATGGGGAAAGTTGGGGTCCTTGGCCATCTCCCTAAGCCCACAACCACAGAATTCTCCCTTGAGAACATCCCTCCGATAGGCCTGCCTGAGTTTCCATGGTGGTTTGTTTGCATGAGTAAAGTCCTTTCCGTTACTGATGGATAACAGTGGTCAGACCGACACTAAGGAGACTGTCCAGTTCTCAGCCTCAAAAACCCTGCAAAGTCAGAGGGGAGCCAGGACAGCCTAGTGAGCAGGAAATGCCTGCCAAGAGTATGCCATCTCCTCTCCATCCCCGTAAAGTCCACATCCTCAAACAAGCTCACACTCCACCTCACCAGCGAAATCTCCCGGGCTCTTCAGGCTGCCACGGACCTCTGCCTCCTGGAGTTATCTTTCTTTATTAAGATTGAGCATCATTGCATGTCTTTCCTTTTGGAAAAACATCTGGTCACATACTCTATTTATTCACTGGGGCCTCTGTGTATACTTTTAAAATCAATTTATGAAAGTTCTTGCTGCAGCTGACTGCAAATATTTCCCCAGTGTGTTTGCCTTTTTACTTGGGTTACCTTTTATTTTTTTAACTTGTAAAAGTTTAAAATACTTCGATAATCATCAGTTAACCTTTCCCTTTATGACTGCTTCTATTGCTTCTAAGATGGAAAATTCACTCTTTCCAGAGATTTGATAAATAGGTTGGTGTTTCCGAAGTTTTTAAAGCTCTTTAGTCTATCTGGAAAATTCTAGGTGTACAATGTGAGGAAAAGATATAGATTATTTTTCTCTGATGCTAGCCAATTTTTCCAGACCATGTACAAAATAAATTTATGCCTTTACCAATACTTTTTTATTCTAATTTTATAAGTAAGTAAGTAAAGTCACTCAGTCGTGTCTGACTCTTTGTGACCCCATGGACTGCAGCCCACCAGGCTCCTCAATCCATGAGATTCTCCAAGCAAGAATATTGGAGTGGATTGCCATTTCCTTCTCCAGGGGATCTTCCTGACCCAGGGATCAAACCCAGGTCTCCCGCATTGGAGGCAGACGCTTTAACTTCTGAGCCACCAGGGACTCACCATTATATTGAATTCATTTCTACCATCTTTTCTTCCAGGCAATGTTTGGTTCCTAACAATGATACTTTTGTCACTTGCTGGTACATTCTGTACACTCTGTTAACTATGCTCAAGGTTGTTTAAAGGAAGGAATCACATATTTTCCTCCCAAATTATTCATTCAACAAATATTTATAAAATGTCAAATACAGCCCAGGCACTTTTTGGTGCTAGAAATAGAGCAGGGAACAAGGAGGATCAAGTTTCTGCCATTATTTACTTGTGATTGATTAAGCACTGATGATCAAGAGAAGAAAGTGTTGAGTGGCAAGCTGTGCTTCTCAGAGGTGATGAAGGGAAGGGCTATGGAGGCTTCCTTTGAGACCTGAGGGATAAGCAGGTGCTAATACAAAGAGGAGGAGGCTGGAGAATCTGCAGTGAGATGGGACCTAGGCCAGGCAACCCCTCCTAGAACCTTGATTCCAGCTTCCTAGAGGAAAAGAAACAGGTGAAGATAGGGAAATCAAAGATTCTAGCTGGGCTGTCATGAGCAGGAGAGGGGAGCTCCTGTTCCATGCCAGGTATCATGACAATACTTCCATATGATTCTTCTTTCATCCTCAGACTCCTCCTTGAGCTGATATGTTCTTTATCCCACTGCATACATGGGAGACTAAGGCCTGGAGTGTTTACGTTACTCACTTGCTGAGAGCCTGGATCACAACAAGGTCAGGATGAAGGGAGGCCCTGGAACATGAATCTCCTTCTCTGGGTTTCCTTCTCCTTGGCTGGGGGAACCTTGTCATCCCTGCCCCTTTGTGTGTCTTGGAGTCCTGTCATGCAATCCTAGATCTAAGTCGTCCTCAGACTATGCTGGGTCCTCAGACCGGCAGGGGCCTACGTCAGCCCTTGGAACCTCTGAGCCCATACACAATATTGTCTTTTCAAGTCCTAAGTTCACTACCCAGACACTGGTAGAGCTCAACAAGCTAAAATACTCATCAGAACCAGAGGGTTGCTGCCAATATTCACTCCGAAGTTCAAAACAGCGTGCACAAATGCAGGATCACAGCCGTCCTGGGTGTCTTTTGAGACTTCTTTCCCCAGAGTTTCCCATTCCTATTTGTTCCACACAAGTCATGCCCAGGCCCACCCATCTGGCTGCCATCTTTCCTTCCTCTGTGCCCTGTGCTCTAGCTGTTCATGTCAGTTGCCTCCACCCTCTCACTCCCCTGATGCATCACAATAAAGACGGCAACTATTCTTTATACTTGGGCTTCCCAGGTGGTGCTAGTGGTAGAGAACCACCTGGCAATGCAGGAGATGCAAGAGATGTAGGCTCAGTCCTTGGGTCAGGAAGACCTCCTGAAAGAGAGCATGGCAACCCATTCCAGTATTCCTGCCTGGGTAATCCCATGGACAGAGGAGCCTGTGGGCTCCACAGGGTCGCAAACAGACACTACTGAAGTGACTCAGCACACATCCACACACATTTCTTATTTCAGTGCTACTCGAGGAGTGGCCAACACCCCAGCGCCAGGCCACAGATTGTTTCCAGTCCATGATGAGATTCAGAGTAAATGCTTCGACAGGGAACTCTGCTCAATGTTACATGGCAGCCTGGTTGGGAGAGGAATTTGGAGAAGAATGGATATGTGAATATGTATGCCTGAGCCACTCTGCAGCACCTGAAAGCAGCACATTGTTAACTAGCTACGTTCCAATATAAAAGAAAAAGTTAAAAAGAGAGAGAGAGAGAGAAAAGAGCAAGTGCTTAGAAACACAGCATTTTGACAGAGTAATTACAGGTCATTTGAACCTAATCATAAAAAGGGTACTAAATGCACTGTGATATCCTGGATTGGATCCTAAACAGAAAGAGTACATTAGCCAGAAAACTGCTGAACTCCAAAGAGTCCATAGTTTAGTTACGGTGCAATGTGAATTTGTTAGTTTTCACAAATATGCTTCAGTTATCTAAGATGTTAGCACTGGGGAATCTGAGTGAGGTCTATATAGCAAGTCGCTCTATTCTCTTTGCAACTTTTCTGTAGATCTACAATTATTCCAAAATAAAATGTCTTTATTTTAGTATGGGCTTATATTTTACATGGTTTTTTTTTTTCTTTTCCAGCTCCTTTATTCCTTTAACACCTTAACAAAAGATTCCCCAAAGTTAAAATAAAGCTTTGAAAAATATACAGTTTCATATTATTTACATGACATATGAGTACGGATGCCAATATCTCACAGGCATTATGTCAGAGATACAGTGGGAAGGCATAATGTAACTCATTTGCATGGCTTTCTTCAATTTCATTTTTCTAGCAATATAACTGTACTTTACAAAAGTGTCAGTTTGCAGTGGATTCAAAAGGGAAATTTGAAAAATGAAAGTGGTCTTCTACCATAGAGAGTTGGCGAAGCACTGCTTCAGACATTCTGCATCCTGCTCAGCACTTGTCACCATGACAGTCACAGATGCTAATCATGAGTTCTTGGTGATGACAGCCAGACTCACAGGTGCAGGTTTTGAAACCAGTTTCTGCACTCTGAGTAAAGTCACAGCCCAGGGCCCTGTCATCACTCAAATCCAGGCACATTTCAGAGTCTGGCCATGTACCCCATATGTCACAGCTCAGCTGTCACATCACAGATACTGCCACACCTCAGGGCCAAGCACGGGCTGTGACAGGACCTTGGGAAGTGCCAGCGTATAAAGACTGATGGCTCAGGCCCCAGGTTGTTCTATGCCTGAAGGGTGACGGGGCCCTGGGATATGCCTTTATCTGTGAGATGGCAAAGCCCTGCTCTGTGACTGTATCTGGGGTATAACAAGGTCCTGGAGGGCGACACGGTTCTGGAAGGTGACCAGGCCCTGTGAGGTATGGTATCAATGAGCTCTGGGCTCTGACAAGTTCTGACCATGACAAGGGGCAGACTCTATTTCTGTCTGGGTTTCTCAGGGCACCAAATGCCCTAGGAAACAACCTCTGTAGTGTTCAGGTTGGATCTTAGTGTGTCTTGGATCTGTGGACAGGACGGCTGAACCAACCTAGAGGGGAAACATGTGTGGCCAGATTTGGAGTAGAGTTTGCTCCGAGCTCCAGAGCTGTTGGTCAAGCCTGTCCTGGTCCTGTATGAAACAGACCCAGAACTCCTAACCCACAGCACAGAATCTTGGCTTCCAGGGAATATGCCTTGGGCCATCACCCCAGGGAGGCTGGCCAGAGTTCACCTCACTCCCTGCCTCCTCCACTCACGCCCCCTCAAGCTGGTGGAGGAGGCTGCACCTGAGCCTGTCTCCCCTGAGCTTCTCCTACTCCGAAGTTCAAAACAGCGTGCACAAATGCAGGATCACAGCCGTCCTGAGTGTCTTTTGAGACTTCTTTCCCCAGAGTTTCCCATTCCTATTTGTTCCACACAAGTCATGCCCAGGCCCACCCATCTGGCTGCCGTCTTTCCTTCCTCTGTGCCCTGTGCTCTAGCTGTTCATGTCAGTTGCCTCCACCCTCTCACTCCCCTGATGCATCACAATAAAGACGGCAACTATTCTTTATACTTGGGGCTTCCCAGGTGGTGCTAGTGGTAGAGAACCACCTGGCAATGCAGGAGATGCAAGAGATGTAGGCTCAGTCCTTGGGTCAGGAAGACCTCCTGAAAGAGAGCATGGCAACCCATTCCAGTATTCCTGCCTGGGTAATCCCATGGACAGAGGAGCCTGTGGGCTCCACAGGGTCGCAAACAGACACTACTGAAGTGACTCAGCACACATCCACACACATTTCTTATTTCAGTGCTACTCGAGGAGTGGCCAACACCCCAGCGCCAGGCCACAGATTGTTTCCAGTCCATGATGAGATTCAGAGTAAATGCTTCGACAGGGAACTCTGCTCAATGTTACATGGCAGCCTGGTTGGGAGAGGAATTTGGAGAAGAATGGATATGTGAATATGTATGCCTGAGCCACTCTGCAGCACCTGAAAGCAGCACATTGTTAACTAGCTACGTTCCAATATAAAAGAAAAAGTTAAAAAGAGAGAGAGAGAAAGAAAAGAGCAAGTGCTTAGAAACACAGCATTTTGACAGAGTAATTACAGGTCATTTGAACCTAATCATAAAAAGGGTACTAAATGCACTGTGATATCCTGGATTGGATCTTAAACAGAAAGAGTACATTAGCCAGAAAACTGCTGAACTCCAAAGAGTCCATAGTTTAGTTACGGTGCAATGTGAATTTGTTAGTTTTCACAAATATGCTTCAGTTATCTAAGATGTTAGCACTGGGGAATCTGAGTGAGGTCTATATAGCAAGTCGCTCTATTCTCTTTGCAACTTTTCTGTAGATCTACAATTATTCCAAAATAAAATGTCTTTATTTTAGTATGGGCTTATATTTTACATGGTTTTTTTTTTCTTTTCCAGCTCCTTTATTCCTTTAACACCTTAACAAAAGATTCCCCAAAGTTAAAATAAAGCTTTGAAAAATATACAGTTTCATATTATTTACATGACATATGAGTACGGATGCCAATATCTCACAGGCATTATGTCAGAGATACAGTGGGAAGGCATAATGTAACTCATTTTGCATGGCTTTCTTCAATTTCATTTTTCTAGCAATATAACTGTACTTTACAAAAGTGTCAGTTTGCAGTGGATTCAAAAGGGAAATTTGAAAAATGAAAGTGGTCTTCTACCATAGAGAGTTGGCGAAGCACTGCTTCAGACATTCTGCATCCTGCTCAGCACTTGTCACCATGACAGTCACAGATGCTAATCATGAGTTCTTGGTGATGACAGCCAGACTCACAGTGCAGGTTTTGAAACCAGTTTCTGCACTCTGAGTAAAGTCACAGCCCAGGGCCCTGTCATCACTCAAATCCAGGCACATTTCAGAGTCTGGCCATGTACCCCATATGTCACAGCTCAGCTGTCACATCACAGATACTGCCACACCTCAGGGCCAAGCACGGGCTGTGACAGGACCTTGGGAAGTGCCAGCGTATAAAGACTGATGGCTCAGGCCCCAGGTTGTTCTATGCCTGAAGGGTGACGGGGCCCTGGGATATGCCTTTATCTGTGAGATGGCAAAGCCCTGCTCTGTGACTGTATCTGGGGTATAACAAGGTCCTGGAGGGCGACACGGTTCTGGAAGGTGACCAGGCCCTGTGAGGTATGGTATCAATGAGCTCTGGGCTCTGACAAGTTCTGACCATGACAAGGGGCAGACTCTATTTCTGTCTGGGTTTCTCAGGGCACCAAATGCCCTAGGAAACAACCTCTGTAGTGTTCAGGTTGGATCTTAGTGTGTCTTGGATCTGTGGACAGGACGGCTGAACCAACCTAGAGGGGAAACATGTGCGGCCAGATTTGGAGTAGAGTTTGCTCCGAGCTCCAGAGCTGTTGGTCAAGCCTGTCCTGGTCCTGTATGAAACAGACCCAGAACTCCTAACCCACAGCACAGAATCTTGGCTTCCAGGGAATATGCCTTGGGCCATCACCCCAGGGAGGCTGGCCAGAGTTCACCTCACTCCCTGCCTCCTCCACTCACGCCCCCTCAAGCTGGTGGAGGAGGCTGCACCTGAGCCTGTCTCCCCTGAGCTTCTCCTCCTACCCCTCGCAAGGAATGCCTGCTCGAGGCCCCCACAAGGCTGAGTTCAGGCCACACATGAGGCCACAGTGCCATCTGCTGGACAAGCCAGGAACATGCTGGACAGATTAGAGGCATCTGGAAGCCTCCCCCATGACCTAGCTCAGGATTAATAGAGGGGCCTCCCCCTTAAGCCTCCAGTGACCAGGACCCCTCACTCAGACTTTAGTCATCAGAGGCTCC
>SJXQ01010754.1:110883-152089 GCA_006408695.1 Aepyceros melampus
AGAGACCCTTACTCAGAGCCCAATGGGCATATACTATTACTACGCTTCAGTCGAGTCTGACTCTGAGTGACCCTATGGACTCTAGCCCACCAGGCTCCTCTGTCCATGGGATTCTCCAGACAAGAATACTGGAGTGGGTGGCCATGCCCTCCTCCAGGGGAATCTTCCAGTGGGGATATAGAGTGGTACTGGGGGGCTCTTGGCCCGCCGAATGCCAAGCCTGTCCCCTCCGGTTCCCTCATCTACCTTCCCGCTCCCACTAGCCTCCAGAGAGGCTAGACAGAGGCCTCTGGTCAGCAGGGCTTTTCCACCTTATTCTGCCTGTGCTCCGAGTCCCTGCTTCAGACATGGCCACGGCCGTGCCCAAGTCTCACGAGGAGAGTAAGCTTTGCTGAGGCATTTGATCCCATCCCAGAAACCCTGACCTGAGAAGACCAGATTCTGTCCACAGCAGGGCAGCCCACTTTCCCCCACCAGGGGCTCAGAGCTGCTCGCCCTCCAACACTAGGTCACGCTCTGTGTTCTCTCACCCCGTCTCCCTCACAAACAGGGCGCTGTCCCATCGCAGTCCTATCACACAGGGCTGAGCACTCCTCAGAACCAGCCTCCCACCAGGCCTGACACCCACCCCAGGCCCTGGTGTCACTGGGCCCTCCCAGACTCTTGGACAGAAATACCATAGAAATGAATAGCACTTTCACAAGATTCTTAGCAAGCAAAGTTTTTTTTACTAAACTAGATCGCTTGTACACCAGAAAAACATGATGGGGGGAAAAAAATGCCAGCTCCTCAAGTTGAAGGGGCAAGTTGCCTTTACAATGAAAGAGAAGGTTTGGGGACTTCTCTGGTGGTCCAATGGTTAAGACATTACCTTTCAGTGCAGGGAGTGTGAGTTTAATCCCTGTTCAGGGAGCTAAGATTCCACATGTCTCAAGGCTAAAAAACTCAAAACATAAAACAGAAGCAATATTGTAACAAATTCAATAAAGACTTTTAAAAAGGTCCACATTTTTGTCTTGTGATCACCAATAATTTCCAAAAATTGTCAATTTTTTTTAACCAGCAGCAGGGGACTCAATGGTGGCCTTGGGGAATAAGGAGTGCTTTTGTGAGGGGAAAGAATTGTATGAGCATTTTCTGCAAAGAGCACAGGAAAGATAAGGTTAAAATTTATAGTTGAGCTTCTTGTCTTGTGGCAGCAAGGTATACTAGTGTAACAGAGATAAAGTTAATCTTTTACTCCTACAAGCCTGGCTTTTGTCTCTGGGGCTCCAGCCCCCCAGGGCCTTTGTTCTTTAGTAAGCTTTGCTGAGGCATTTGATCCCATCCCAGAAACCCTGACCTGAGAAGACCAGATTCTGTCCACAGCAGGGCAGCCCACTTTCCCCCACCAGGGGCTCAGAGCTGCTCGCCCTCCAACACTAGGTCACGCTCTGTGTTCTCTCACCCCGTCTCCCTCACAAACAGGGCGCTGTCCCATCGCAGTCCTATCACACAGGGCTGAGCACTCCTCAGAACCAGCCTCCCACCAGGCCTGACACCCACCCCAGGCCCTGGTGTCACTGGGCCCTCCCAGACTCTTGGACAGAAATACCATAGAAATGAATAGCACTTTCACAAGATTCTTAGCAAGCAAAGTTTTTTTTACTAAACTAGATCGCTTGTACACCAGAAAAACATGATGGGGGGAAAAAAATGCCAGCTCCTCAAGTTGAAGGGGCAAGTTGCCTTTACAATGAAAGAGAAGGTTTGGGGACTTCTCTGGTGGTCCAATGGTTAAGACATTACCTTTCAGTGCAGGGAGTGTGAGTTTAATCCCTGTTCAGGGAGCTAAGATTCCACATGTCTCAAGGCTAAAAAACTCAAAACATAAAACAGAAGCAATATTGTAACAAATTCAATAAAGACTTTTAAAAAGGTCCACATTTTTGTCTTGTGATCACCAATAATTTCCAAAAATTGTCAATTTTTTTTAACCAGCAGCAGGGGACTCAATGGTGGCCTTGGGGAATAAGGAGTGCTTTTGTGAGGGGAAAGAATTGTATGAGCATTTTCTGCAAAGAGCACAGGAAAGATAAGGTTAAAATTTATAGTTGAGCTTCCTGTCTTGTGGCAGCAAGGTATACTAGTGTACAGAGATAAAGTTAATCTTTTACTCCTACAAGCCTGGCTTTTGTCTCTGGGGCTCCAGCCCCCCAGGGCCTTTGTTCTTTAGCTCATCAGGCCTGTTTTGCTCAAAGCTGTTCACCAGTTCTTTCTCGAAATGACCATACCCCTGTCTTCCTGTCTCTCCCCATTTCCCTTCCAGACTCCAGTACAATTCAGGCCCTCCTCTCCTCAGTCCTCATACTACTTAAGTCCATATATTTATTCAAACAAACATTAAAGGCGCTTCTACATGGGATCACATGAGGAGGGGTTAGGGAGCTGGTGTGCAGTGGACTGCAGCACAGAAGAGGCATTCAGGCTGAGATTTGAAGCACACGTAGGAGTTTGCCTAAAGGTCGAAGAACATGAAGGAATTTGAGGAAGGAGCTGCAGGTACAAATGCATAGAAAGGGCCGGGGGTGTTCTGAGTTCTCCACAGTCCTGTAGCTAAGCACAAAGTGAAAACAGGCAGAAAGGAGTAGAAAAACTGAGAGAGAACAGCCTGTAGGAAACCTGGGGTTGGGGGCAGGGGTGGAAGTGGGGCCACTTGTTAGGATAGTTTGAAGAAATCTGAGCAAGAGACAGTGGTGGATTTGGCTGACAGAGGAACTGCAGAGGTACTTAGCTGCAGCACGTTTTAGGACAGACTTTGGAGGAGAAATAAACATGACTTGGTGATGAATAAGAGTTAGAGATAAAGGGAGATAAGCCAAAGATGACTCAAGTTTCTTCATTATAAATAATGAAGACTGGAGCACAGCCAAATACAGGAAATGAGATCAGAAGTTCCATCTTAGACATAGTTAAGTCAGAGATGTCTGAGCTCAGCAGTAGAAACTGGATATGTAAATCTGGAATCATCAACAGAGAAAAACTGCGTGAGGCCGAAGATGTGGCAGAGATCACCTGGCCCTCAGGGGAAGCTGGACTGTCTTGCACCGGGTCAGGTTCACCAAAAGGAGAACCCCAAATAGGCAGCAGATCTTCCTCATCACTTTGGGGACAGCCGATTCCCCGCATCTTCATTGTTTTCTTGATCAGAAGTGAATCTGTACTTTCTAATTTGGCCTTGGTTGTTGTTATTGTTGTTGTTCGGTAGCTGAGTGGTGTTCGACTCTTTGTGACCTCATGAACTGCAGCACACCAGGCTCCACTGTCCTTCACTATCTCCTGGAGCTTGCTCAGACTCATGCCAATTGAGTCGATGATGCCATCCAACCATCTCATCCTCTGCGGCCCCCTACTCCTCTTGCCCTCAATCTTTCCTAGCATCAGGGTCTTTAGACAATGACCTTTAGATTTCTACAAACAAGGTCCCTGCCCCAACCCCACGACTCGGGGGATCCCTGCTTTGGAGGCTCTTGCCCGAAGTTTGCTGTCTCCTCTGGTGCCTGAGGCTGGCTGCAGCCAGCAGCACTGCCCCTTTGGGTCACCCCAAATCTATATCAGGATCTCTGTGTGCTACAATCCCTATTTTCTCCCTTCAGAAGAAAGCACAGGATTTTTCTAAAATGAATCCTGAGGTATGAAAGATCTTTCTAGGCAGGTCACAAAAATCATACCATAAAAGAAAAGATTAAAGTTTTCACAATGTAAAACAGAAACTCTGTATTGCAAAAAAACCACTGTAAACAAAAGAAAAAAGACAAAAAAATCAAACTGGAAAAAATTGAAACTCTTATTGGTGAGAAAGGCCAATATAGAAGTTCTGAGAAATTAATAATAGTAATACTAACAGAATAGTAGTAATAATCAATCCAACAGGAAAATGGGCAAACGAAAGTGTTCAGATAAAAGAATATACACCTGGCCCTAAATACAAAAGGATGCTCAATTTTACTCATAAAAATACAAAGTACAAATTAAAACAACTCTGAAATATTTTTTATTCAATCAGATTAGCAAAAGTAAGGCTTTGTTATGGTGAAATTGTTAAAAGATGCATAGTCCCAGATATTTGTTTTTATATTTGAAGATGATCTCTGGAAAGATAACAAAGAAATTGGTAATAATGTTTGCCTCTGGGAAAAGAACAGAATAGGGGGAAGATTTATTTTTTTTAATTCTGTATCCTTTTGTCCCTTTTGAATTTTTAACCATGTGAATGTGTTACCTTTTTAAAAATTAATAAAAATTATTTTAATTAATAAAAAATACAGAGACTCACCTGGTGATTCAGTGCTCCCAATGCAGGGGGCCGGGGTTCAATCCTTGGTCAGGGAAATATATCCCACATTACCAAATGAAGATCCCTCATGCCACAATGAAGATCGAAGATCCTGCATGCCACAGCTAAGATCCAGCACAAACAGATAGATAAGTGAATATCTTTTTAAAAATATAAGTTGGAGTAAATAAATACAGTCACTGTCCAAGTCCAAATCTAGGTTTGCAAACTTGCTTGGAGCCTGCTGCCCCTCTGCTTAAGTGGGTTGGTCGCTCAGTCATGTCTGACTCTTTGTGACCCCATGGACTGCAGCCCACCAGGCTCCTCTGTCCATGGGGTTCTCGAAGCAAGAATACTGGAGTGGGTTGCCCTTTCCTTCTCCAGGGGAACTTCCCAACCCAGGGATCAAACCCAGGTCTCCCACATTGCGGGCAGATTCTTTACCCTCTGAGCCACCAGGGAAGCAAGTATTGTGGCACCTCTGCTTGGTCTGTCCAAATCTCGTAAGACCCAGTTCAGGTATTGCTTTCCTCTGAAGTCTTTTTTTTTTAACCACTTCAGGTGGCAAGTGGGATCTTAGTTCTCGATCAGAGATCAAACCCTTGTCCCCTGCGTTGGAAGCAGGCTGTCTTAACCACTGCAGTACCAGGGAAGTTTCCCCCTGAAGCCTTTCTTGATCACTTAGCCCACATTGATCTCCCCTTCCCCTGCACACAGTGACCTTATTTTACAGTCTGGATCAGGCAAGTACAAGTAGTTAAAGTAAACACAGAAAGCTTGAATTCTTATCTAAGCTCAAGCTCTCAAATTCAAAAATTCAGACCATTCTCTGAGGTTATGTGGGCCAGACACTGTGCAGGTGGGTTAGTGCAGAGGGAATATCCGATAAATTTAATCAGACCTGGCATGGAAGCGCTCCCAGAGCCCTGCGCTCGCCTTCCTTGGCCTGCAGCCAAACTAGATTCCCCCAGCCTCCGTGTCCCTCTTACTGCCAAGGGAATCTGGGCAGCAAAGGTTGGTACTATTTCCAGACTTGGTGCATGGAAACCACTTCCAAGCCTGGATTCTCTGCGTGATTCTCTCCCCTGCCCCCACCCCCACCCTTCCACCCCTTCCCATCCCATTTGATGTCTGGGTTTCAGCATCTACAGCAACTTCAGGAGTCATGAGTTGAATATGATTGAACCTCTATCTAACTGGGTCCACCTGACTTCTCTTTTACCACAGACCCACACCAGACAATGACAACCTGCGTTAAGTCACTGATATTGTTTCTTAAAGGATTGTTTCTTAAAGCACATAGTGTTACTTATTCTGACTAATATACGAGGATGGAAATAGAGTGATATTAGTCCTATAAACCCCCAATTGTCCTGCAACATCACTGTGCTTCCTGAATCAAAAGCTTTTGTGCTGTTCCACAGCACTATTTTTTTTAATTTTCCTCAAATCATTGACTTCCCATCCACATGCTCTTTATTTATGTCTTCATACTACAGTGATAGAAATCTGCCTGGCCAAGGAGAGAGAACCAAATCCCCATTCTTAAGCTAAGGAATCAGACAGACATTGAGAAGAAATGTATGGATACCAAGGGGGAAGGGCTTCCCTGGTGGCTCAGTGCTAAAGAATCCCCCTGCCAGTGTAGGAGACGCAGGTTCAGTCTCTGAGTCAGGAAGATACCCTGCAAAAGAAAATGGCAACCCACTCCAGTATTCTTGCCTGGAGAATCCCATGGACAGAGAAGCCTGATGGGCTACAGTTCATGGAGTCACAAGAGAGTTGGACATGACTGAGTGACTAAACAACAACCCAGGGGGAAAGGAGTGCTCAAGCTCTCAAATTCAAAAATTCAGACCATTCTCTGAGGTTATGTGGGCCAGACACTGTGCAGGTGGGTTAGTGCAGAGGGAATATCCAGATAAATTTAATCAGACCTGGCATGGAAGCGCTCCCAGAGCCCTGCGCTCGCCTTCCTTGGCCTGCAGCCAAACTAGATTCCCCCAGCCTCCGTGTCCCTCTTACTGCCAAGGGAATCTGGGCAGCAAAGGTTGGTACTATTTCCAGACTTGGTGCATGGAAACCACTTCCAAGCCTGGATTCTCTGCGTGATTCTCTCCCCTGCCCCCACCCCCACCCTTCCACCCCTTCCCATCCCATTTGATGTCTGGGTTTCAGCATCTACAGCAACTTCAGGAGTCATGAGTTGAATATGATTGAACCTCTATCTAACTGGGTCCACCTGACTTCTCTTTTACCACAGACCCACACCAGACAATGACAACCTGCGTTAAGTCACTGATATTGTTTCTTAAAGGATTGTTTCTTAAAGCACATAGTGTTACTTATTCTGACTAATATACGAGGATGGAAATAGAGTGATATTAGTCCTATAAACCCCCAATTGTCCTGCAACATCACTGTGCTTCCTGAATCAAAAGCTTTTGTGCTGTTCCACAGCACTATTTTTTTTAATTTTCCTCAAATCATTGACTTCCCATCCACATGCTCTTTATTTATGTCTTCATACTACAGTGATAGAAATCTGCCTGGCCAAGGAGAGAGAACCAAATCCCCATTCTTAAGCTAAGGAATCAGACAGACATTGAGAAGAAATGTATGGATACCAAGGGGGAAGGGCTTCCCTGGTGGCTCAGTGCTAAAGAATCCCCCTGCCAGTGTAGGAGACGCAGGTTCAGTCTCTGAGTCAGGAAGATACCCTGCAAAAGAAAATGGCAACCCACTCCAGTATTCTTGCCTGGAGAATCCCATGGACAGAGAAGCCTGATGGGCTACAGTTCATGGAGTCACAAGAGAGTTGGACATGACTGAGTGACTAAACAACAACCCAGGGGGAAAGGAGGGGATGGGATGAATTGGGAGACGGGGATTGACATATATACACTGCTGCTGCTGCTGCTAAGTCGCATCAGTCGTGTCCAACTCTGTGCGACCCCATAGACAGCAGCCCACCAGGCTCCCCTGTCCCTGGGATTCTCCAGGCCAGAACACTGGAGTGGGTTGCCATTGCCTTCTCCAATGCATGAAAGTGAAAAGTGAAAGTGAAGTCACTCAGTTGTGTCCAACTCTTAGCGACCCCATAGACTGCAGCCCACCAGGCTCCTCCGTCCATGGATTTTCCAGGCAAGAGTACTGGAGTGGGATGCCATTGTCTTCTCCATATATACACTACTATGCATAAAATAGATAACTGATGAGAACCTGCTCTATAGCACAGGGAACTCTACTTAGCGTTCTATGGTGACCTACATGGGAAGGAAATCCAAAGAAGAGGGGATATATGTATACGTATAGCTGATTCACTTTGCTATTCACTGTGTTAACAGAAACTAATGCAACACTGTAAAGCGACTGTATGTGTGTGTCCTAAGCAGCTTCAGTCGTGTCCGACTCTTTGGCACCTTATGGACCATAGCCCACCAGGCTCCTCTGTCCATAGGATTCTCCTGGTAAGAATACTGGAGTGGTTGCCGTGCCCTTCTCCAGGGGGTCTTCCAGATCCAGGGATGGAATCTGCATCTCTCTCCTAAGTCTCCTGCACTGGCAGTCAGGCTCTTTACTAGGGCCACCTGAGAAGCCCAAAGCAACTATATTTTAATTTAAAAAAAAAATTTTTTTTAAAGATTGTAGAGCCCAGCTCTAGAATGTGATTTTGCAATCCCCTCCAGGTTTTGTATATTAAATTTCTGAATGAAGCAAACAAAAATTAGAACTCCACCATTTTGCATCCAAAGAAATGATGAGAGGGATAAACTGGATTTCAACAGAAAGAACGTCACAGGCCTGACAATTCTAGAAGGTCACCTGAGCTATCCACACTGCACAGCTGCCCAGGTCTGGGCAAGCAGCCAGCTCTGTACTGAAGTGGGGCCCACAGGTTTTTGGCCACAGTGATTCCCAAGTATCTTTGTGTGAATCATATGTTAAGGTGTCTGCTTTAACACAGGAAAGTTAAAGCGGGAAGCCTGCTTTTAGCTGGAGTTCTGCAGCAGATAAAAAGCAAAAGAAAGTCAATTATTGGCTGCTGGGAACCTCTCAGTGTCACAAGGAGGAATAGATAAAAGATATTTTTTAAAAGAAAGAACTGATAAGGAAGAAAACAGAAAATAGTTTACTACCTTCTTGGCCTGGATTCAGGAAGACAAGAAAGATAAGGTAAATACCAAGAGGTAAAGTTCTGAAGCAGGCAGGCAAAATACCCTGTTATGGGATGTGTCCTTACATTAGACAGTGGACTTTCTTATATTTCTAGGTGACAGAGGCTGGAATTAACTGCCTTGCTCAAGAGAAAGTGTCCCCTGCCACCCCTCAAAGCAAAAAGCAACTGTATTGAAGGTTGGTTTTGTCAGAATTTGGTGGTCTAGGGAGAAATAGTATAAAGCCAGGAAGTGTGAAAGCGAAAGTGTCCAACCCGTTGTGATCCCATTAACTGTAGTTCACCAGGCTTCTCTGTCAAAGGGACTCTCCAGGCAAGAATACTGGAGTGGGTAGCCATTCCCTTCTCCAGGGGATCTTTCCAACCCAGGGATCGAACCCAGGTCTCCCAATTGCAGGCAGATTCTTTACTGTCTGAGCCACCAGGGAACCCCCCATAAAGCCAACAAGGTGATCCTAGAGGAGGGTAAGACGGGACCAAGTGTCAAAATAAGATCTAAAGTTTTTAGTTCTATTTGAAGCTGGGAGCAGAACCGTGACTTTGATATCAGCCCAGGTTACTTTTCTCGCATCTTTAAGCCTCCACTGATGCTAGGCTGGTTTAGCAAGTAGCTTGTAAAACCAAGATCCTTTGAGCCCTCAGGTAAAATCAGAATATGGGTGAGGAGCACATGACACCTTGTGTTTGTAGATCTTTCTGTTCAACCTGTTTCTTGCGCAAGAATAAGGAGTCAAAGCCGTGAGGGCTTGGGAAGGAGTGAGAGGAGAAGCGACACCAAAGGGCTGAGAAGGATCAGACAAGGAGGGGAAAAAGGAGGAAAGTGGAAACTGAGGTGACGGAGAAACAGAAAGAAGATAGTGCTTGAAGACAGAGGGCTCAAATATGACCAATTATGGGACTTCCTTGGCAGTTCAGTGGTTAAGACTCCGTGCTCCCAATGCAAGGGACATGAGTTCAATCCCTGGTCAGGGTACTAAGATCCCACACATCATGCAGCCAAAAAATTAAAAAGTGTCCAATCCTGCTGGCAGATCCAGAAAAGAAGGACTGAAAAGTATCCATTAGATCTGTGAATGTGGAGGGCATATGTACTTTAACTGCTTTGGTAGACTGATGGGGTCAAAATGAGACTGCAGTGTCTTAAAGGACAATAAGTGAGAAAGTGGAGACAGGATGCATGGTGAAGTCTCTTGAGATGCTCCCTGTTTAAGAAATCAGAATAGGGATGGCCGGAGAACAGGTTAGGTCCAGAGAGGGACTGTGTTTTGTCTTGGTTTGCATCATTTTAATTTTTAAAGATGAGAGTGTCTGTTGGGCTTTCAGGTTGAGTAGAAGGAGTTGAAGATGTTAGAGAGGGAATAAAACAGAGACCCCCTAAAACCTAGTTCCTCTGTCGAGTTTATGATTAACCTCTCTACCCAAAATGTTATTCCTTTTCTTGTCCAACACCTGTTTCTGCAAGATTGAGGAGAATCAAAGAAAAGGGAGGATTGACAGCGAGCTAGACAGTGTGGGGATCTCCCAGGCATAAAAGCCTTTCTGTGTTCCCTGTTTCTTATTTGTAGAAAGTAGACTTTAGCCTCCTAGACCTTCCAAAGGAGAGATTCAAGCAGTTACTAATTCAGAGAGTGAGGGAATGCAGAAAAAACAGTAGTGCAGCGGGGCCTGGTCCTGGCTGCTCTTCAGAGGGTGTGCATAGCAACCTGATGCGCATCTCTGAGTTCATCGGGAGGAATAAGCGTCCCTGCACCCAAGGGAGGATGGTAACTTCAGGTTGAGCTCAAGCTCATGGACTCCAGATGGTTGGAACCAGAAAGCTGATGACTGAGATTCCTGGAACACCACCCAGTCACTTCACACCACTCAACCAGGGGAGGGTTACACACCCTGCAGCTTTTCCCCAAAATTTTGCCTATAATAACTTCCCCCTGGGACTTCCTTGTGGTCCAGTGGCTAAGACACCACGCTTCTAATACAGGGGGCCCAGGTTCAATCCCTGGTCAGAGAAATAGATGCCATATGCACAACTAAAGATCTAAATAAAGAAAGAAATAAGTAAATAAAAATTCTTCCCTGACACCCATGAGGAGTTCAGGCTTTTTGCACATGAACCATGGTTCTCCTTGCTTAGCCCTTACAATAAACCTTTCTATGCTCTAAAATCCAACATTTCAATTTTTTTTGCCTCACTGTTTGTCTGGAACATAAACCTGGGTTCAAAAACAGGAAGAGCATGAGAGTGTGGCTGAAACTGTTTTTGTCCTCTGAACCACTCTCCCATAGTCTGTGGTGGTTAAATCTATAGATAGGATGAGATTTCAGTTCAGTTCAGTCACTCAGTCGTGTCCAACTCTTTGCAACCCCATGGACTGTAGCACACCAGTCTTTCCTGTCCGTCACCAACTCCCAGAGCTTGCTCAAACTCATGTCCATCAAGTCAGTGATGCCATCCAACCATCTCATCCTCTGTCATCCCCTTCTTCTCCTGCTTTTAATCTTTCCCAGCATCAGGGTCTCTCTGTGAAGAACACATCAGGTGGCCAAAGTATTAGAGTTTCAGCTTCAGCCTGTTCAGGGTTGATTTCCTTTAGAATTGACTGGTTGGATCTCCTTGCAGTCTACGGGACTCTCAAGAGTCTTCTTCCACACCACAGTTCAAAAGCATCAATTCTTTGATGCTCAGCTTTCTTTATAGTCCAACTCTCACATCCCTTACAGGACCACTGGAAAAACCATAGCTTTGACTAGACAGACCTTTGTTGGCAAAGTAATGTCTCTGCTTTTTAATATGCTGTCTAGGTTGATCATAGCTTTTCTTCCAAGGAGCAAGCATCTTTTAATTTAATGGCTGCAGTCACCATCTGCAATGATTCTGGAGCCCAAGAAAATAAAGTCTGTCAGTGTTTCCATTGTTTCCCCAACTATTTGACATGAAATGATCGGACCAGATACCATGATCTTAGTTTTCTGAATGTTGAGTTTTAAGCCAACATTTTCACTCTCTTCTTTCCATTTCATCAAGAGGCTCTTTAGTTCTTCTTTGCTTCTGCCATAAGGGTGGTGTCATCTGTGTATCTGAGGTTATTGATATTTCTCCCAACAATCTTTATTTCAGCTTGTGCTTCATCCAGTCCAGCATTTCACATGATGTATTCTGCATGTAAGTTAAATAAGCAAGGTGACAATATACAACCTTGAAGTACTCCTTTACCTATTTGGAGCCAGTCTGTTGTTTCATGTCCAGTTCTAACTGTTGCTTCTTGACCTGCATACAGATTTCTCAGGAGGCAGGTCAGGTGGTCTGGTATTCCCATCTCTTTCAGAATTTTCCACAGTTTGTTGTGATCTACACAGTCAAAGGCCTTGGCATAGTCGATAAAGCAGAAGTAGATGTTTTTCTGGAACTCTCTTGCGTTTATGATCATCCAATGGATGTTGGTAATTTGATCCCTGGTTCAAAAGCCTCTGAACCATAAAAAAAGGCACTGGCTTTTGGTAGAAGGAGAAACACTTCCTCTCTTCAGAACTGCTTGCTGTATAATCTTAGGCAAGTTCCTTAACCTGTCTGCACCCAAGTTTCACCATCTCTAAAATAGTATAAAAGCAGATGCACCCAGTAAGTGTTATATAAACTATTTGCTGTGGTTGTTCAGACACAACAGAAGGGAGAGGGAGAGGATGGCTACAGATGCAAGTAAACCTAATTTGTTATATCAAAAACAAGGGTATTTCCTTGTGACTGCTCCTAAATTATTTGTTAAATAGAAGGCAAAATTCTCAAATGCAACTTTGTAATATGGGGGCAGAGGAATCAGAGATATGAGAAGATTAAAGTCCACAAACAATAAATTCTGGAGAGGATATGGAAAAGGGGGAACTCTCCTGTGCTGTCGGTAGGAACATAAGTGGGTTCAGCCCCTATGGAGAATAGTATAGAGTTTCCTCAGAAAACTAAAAGCAGAGTCACTGTATGATCCAGCAATCCCACTCCTGGCCATATATCCAGACAAAACTGTAATTGATAAAGATATTAATACATGCACCCTTATGTTCACAGCAGCACAAGTACGTAGCCAAGACATGGAAACAACCTAAATTCTCATCAACAGATGAATGGATAAAGAAGACATGGTGTATATACACAGTGGAATACCACTAAGCCATAAGAAGCATGAAATAATGGCATTTGCAGCAACATGAACGACACAGAGATAACCATACTCGGTGAAATAAGTCAGAAAGAGAAAGACAAATACCATGTGATATCACTTATGTGTGGAATCTAAAGTGTGATTCAAACGCCTTATAAGACAGAAACAGATTCATAGACATAGAAACCAAACTTATAGTTACCAAAGAGGAAAAGAGGGGAGATGGACAAACTAGGAATTTGGGATTAGCAAATACAAACTACTACATATTAAATAGATAAACAACAAGGACCTACTATATAGCACAGAGAATATACTGAACTATATTCAAAATCATAGTATATTGAACTATACTCAAAATCTTGTAATAACCTATATGAAAAAGAATATATATGTAACTGAATCATTTTGCTGTACACCAGAATCTAACACAATATTTTTAAATCAACCATACTTAAATTTTTTTAAAAAGATTAACAAATTTTGAAACAGTTATTATAGAAAAATTAGGACAAGCCAACTAGAGAAAAGCAGAAAAACTGCCAGGCAGCACTGACAGCTCATGTGAAGCTGTGGATTATGGATTTATCATCATATATATCTTCTTACCTATAGAAATTTCTGTAACAATTTCAGCCACTGAGATTCAGCATTAGAAAAGCCAGATGAAAATGACAAAGGAAAGAGGAGCAAGGGAGCTGCAGGAATCTGTGGAGAATCACTGTAGTGTTAGATCACAGAATATGATATAGAAAGGATGTGAAGCCAGGACAGGTGGATAAAAGGGAGAAAAATAATGACAGATTTAAGGTATTGGTGAAGCCAGAGAGTCATTGCAGTGTGGGGATGGGGAGGAGGGTGCATCCAGGCTCACCACTCATGTGCACATGTCTTCACGACTATACCTGTTGATCTTCTAGGTAAATTCCTGTTTTCTGCTGAAAAGTGCCACCAGTGCTTTACTTCTATGGATAGTAGAGATGCTAATAAATGTAAATGACCCACTGGTTGTGGAGTGGATTCCACCCCTATTCAACCCCACACAGGTACAGGATGATCCCTCTGACATCGCACTCCACCCATGGTGTCAAAGGCCTGATCACATGCTACAGTGGAGTTCAAAATATCTCCATCGGGCAATGTGCTTGGGGTGCAGCACTGTCTCAGGACATTCACAGGTAACCTTCATTGTTAGTAACAAGTGCACACAGTGAACAGACAGCCCCCTCCCAAGAGTGACTGTGGGATCATCAGTCAACGTTGCTGACGTAGGGTCATCGAGTGACTGATGACAGGCGGTCCAAAGGAGAGCAAAGGAGACCAAACAATAACAGTTTATTCATTAAGCAAAATCAGGGACCTCTCGCTCCTCCTCAAGTGCTATAGATAATATCCTGAGTCATAGCCTGTGAGCTGTCTTGTAGATACAGAAATCCCTACCAGGTGGAAGAAGCTAACTACAGGATGACAATTCCAGAGACTTGGCCTCAAAGAAGTGGGAACAAATTGAACCTGGAACTGAAGACTAACTGTACCTAAGACAATCAAGATGATGCTGGTCAGACCGTCGATGACCAATTTCAGACCATCGATGACCAATTTCAGTTCATCGATGACCAATTTCTAGATGACTGTCAGAGCTGACTGTGCTGTTTCTGCTTGTAGCCCCTTCCCTCTGTCTATAAAAGCTCTTGCCCACTGGTTGTCAGTGGGAGAGAGTCAGCTTTTGGACAAAAGTCTGCCCCCTCTCACAACAGTTTGCAGGCATCCAAAATAAAGCAAACTTTCCTTTCCACCAACCTTGCCTCTTTATTGCCTTTTGAGCAATGAGCAGCTGGACCCCACTTTCAGTTACAAACTCAGTGGAGTACAGTCAAGTCTCTGCTTTCTTTCCAACCACAGCTTTCAAACATGCTGCCCTGAATGCCCTTTCACACCACCCTACCCATGATGTCTCAAGAGATCTCATAGAGTTCTGGTTATCTTCAGATAGAAAAAGTCTCACATTGGCAACTTAAACTCACTTTGATGTATTAAAATGATTCTGTTCTGCCTAAATCAAAATCCAAAACATTTCCAATTCAGAGCTTTCCTCATTAACCTTGCACTTCCAGCTCAGGCCAGTTCTGTGGCCTGGGAACTTATAGTGATGTAAGGAGACATGAATAGCTCTTTCCTTCTCCATCCACCTGCTTCACCTCCTGCTGGCTCCTCCAGAGTCCACAGAGTGTGTTTGGGTGTGAGTTTTTTCATGTAGCATTAGCCTGTTATAACTGAGCTCTTCATATCTTCTGCATGGATATCTGGCTCTCTCCTGGAGACATCTGCAGATTCCAGAGGCCCAGTAGGGATATCAACCCTGTACTGTTCCCTGGCCTAGGATGTGGGGGGAAAGCCAGCAGGAAGTAGATTATCCAGATTATGTTCTGAGTCCTCATCTCAGTTCCTGTTCACAATCTACAGTCTCTTAATGCCAGTACCAAGTACCCCTTTCACAAGGCTCCTTCACATTTCATTCTCTTCCATGGCATCCACTTGACTTCATGACAACAAGCTATGAGCATACAGACTCCTGCACTGCTGCCTCCTCCTTACTCTAACATTGAGGGTCACTCAGCCAGTCTCCCTGCTTGAAAAGCAAAGCTGGAAAGAAGGCAGCAGACTCTATCACATATCAAGCTCTTCCGAGGACTCTCTCACTATACTCTGTCCTGGTAACTTCACTGGGATTGCCCTGGCTATATATGTTTCTGCAACTCTCCCAAGCCTTTCTCTCCAAGAAAGGTACCAGGTTCCTAATCATTCTGAGTGGTTTTCTTGGAACATCTTCCCCCACCCACCCTGCATCTGATAGCACTGGCGCCTTATGCTTTAACTTTCATAGAATTTCAGACTACTTTTATATAGGCTGAAAGTGGATGTTAGAGTAAGAGTCAAAAGATCTGTTCGGGTAACTTTTAAGTAATCCTTTGGGTATGTGTATTTCTAAGGCTAGGGCATTTGTCAAAATATTGAGCTATCACAAGTCCCTTTCAACTTTCTGTTACCCACGCAGACACACACACACATATTATGACAGAAATATTCTGCCAACACACAGAGAAGTAGTCATGACTCTCTCCAGGGAAAGGCTCAAGAGTGTGGGGTAGGAAGAAAGCATTCTTTTTTTAAAAAGTACACCCATTAAAGTACTTGAAAACAATTTTTCACGTGTGTTCATATTACTTTTTAAGTTTTTAAAAAACTGGGCTTTAAAAACATAGAAATCTTCTCTATTCACTCTTTAATCTCCAAGACAGCCTCTGAAACACCTTACTGGGGTATGGTCCCTACACTGGTGTAACAGAAAAGTGTGGGTGGTATTACACAAAGCCAAGCAATGACTTTGTTAAAGCAACTTCTCAAACAAGCTAATTTTAAGGAAGGGCTAAAGTTTTATTTCAAGGGATCTAAGCTTCCAACAAACCAGGTTTAAAAAATTTTTTTTTCTTTTGGAGCAAACAGAAGAATATTGGTAAAATTATTAGATAAGATGCAAGAAAAAATATGTTTGATTAAAAATCATTTGGCTTATCACAAGACTAATGAGCAACTGAGATGGTTAAATTCTAACTTTTTAAAAGGGACTGTCAATCAGATCAATCTGATCAAACAACAAAGTTCATTCTCATTTAGTCCATCCAGGTGGTTCGACTTGGTTATCTATCTGTGCAGTAGTATAAGATGTCATATTTTCTCAGGTTTTAGATCATTTGTCTTTTTTTTTCAGTTTTATTGAGATATAATTGAAATATGCTGCTGCTAAGTCACTTCAGTCGTGTCCAACTCTATACCACCCCATAGACGGCAGCCCACCAGGCTCCCCATCCCTGGGATTCTCCAGGGAAGAACACTGGAGTGGGTTGCCATTTCCTTCTCCAATGCATGAAAGTGAAACGTGAAAGTGAAGTTGCTCAGTCATGTCTGACTCTTAGCGACCCCATGGACTGCAGCCCACCAGGCTCTCTGTCCATGGAATTTGCCAGGCAAGAGTACTGGAGTAGAGTGCCATTGCCTTCTCCTTAATTGAAATAGAGCTCTGTGTAAGTTTAAGTTGTACAGCATAATGACTTGACTTACATATACTGTGAAATGATTACCAAAATAAGTTATTTAACATCATTCATCTAAAAGAGGTACCAAAAAAGAGAAATTAAAAAAAACATTGTTTTTTCCCCTAGCAGTGAGAACGCTTAGGATCTACTCTCCTAACAACTTCCAAATATCCCAGACAGCAGTGTTAGCTACACTCATCATGCTGTACATGACATCCTCAGTACTTTATTTTATGATTGGAAGTTTGTACCTTTTGACCTGAATTTCCAGTCTTGCTTGTCAAGAAGGTTGGTTGTTTCTCCTTAAATTCTTTGTCATTCTGCTCATCTCTACACTGTCAACACTCTCCTCCACACCCCAGTCCCAGTCCCCCTCCTTTCTGGGAAACAGATGAACAGTGAGTGCCATTCCAGGAAGTGGGGACAAAGTGGTGAAACTGAAGCTCCCCTGAGACCACACTTTGCTCTAGTAGGGCAAGCATCCGGTGATTGTCTCAGGTTGGGTGTCTGATGGGTGTGTTATGGGAGGAGCGTGTGGAGGGGCGCCCAGTGAGTGCTGGAGTGGCTGAGCCGAAACTTGAAGGACAGCTGTTAGACAGATGAGGAAGGAGGCAGTACAGTGCCGTGGGCCTCAGTTCCTAGCTGACAGAGATCACGGGGACTTTGAAATCCCTTCCCTTTCTCTCCTCCTCCCCCTGCATGAGTTTGAAGTGCGCCACCTTCAGCCCCAGAGAAAGCTGTATCTTTTCTTGTCCCAGTCTGACACTTTCACTAGTGCCCCAACTGCCTGTCTCCCAAGCCAGAAACCCTGGTGTCTTCGACTATTCGCTGTTTCCACTTGTTTTCTTGTGGCTCTGAGGTGGCTACTTGGACGGTGTCAAGAGTCCTCTCCCCACAGCCTGCAGTTATTTCTTTTGAGGCCACTTTCCAAGATCTCTTCTCTCTATATGCTCTGAGGAACATCCCGCTTCAATCCCGCTTTTCAAAATTCATCATCTCTAACTTGATCTATCACCATTATTTATTTTTCAATTATTTATTTATTTACATAGTATCTGGGGTGTGGGCTTTCTCACAAAGCAAGCTGGGAGCTTCTGTTGTGGTGGCATGCGGGCTCAGTAGTTGCGGCCCACTTGGGCTTAGATTCTCTGAGGCATATGGGATTGTCCACGGGCATGTGGGATCGTCCCAGACCAGGGGTCAAAACCATGTCTTCTGCATTGGCAGGCAGACTCTCAACCACTAGACCACCACAGAAGTCCTCCTATCACCATTCTTTACCAGCTGATTTCCCTGGCCCTACCTCATTGCATCTCCATACTCCCATTAGATATCCTTTAATGACTCAGTTGCTTAGATGGTAACTAAATTCTTCAAAATCTCCTCCCTGCCCACCCATCTCTTCTCAAACTTCATCTACTCTTCATCTAAACTTTTGAAAAATTTCTCCTTGTTATATAATATTTCATACCTTTGGTCTTTTTGTTATATTCTCACTTCTAATTTATTTAAGCAACCGTGGTGAGTACTGGGGATATGTATTAGTTTCAGTGGCTCAGTCATGTCCAGATCTTTATGACCCCATGGCCTGTATAGCCTGCCAGGCTCCTTTGCCCATGGAATTCTCCAGGTAAAACTACTAGAGTAGGTTGCCATTCCCTTCTCCAGGGGATCTTCCTGACCCAGGGGTCAAACCCAGGTCTCCCACATTGCAGGCAGATTCTTAACCATCTGAGACACCAGGGACGCCCACAAAATCAGACACAGCCCCCGCCCTCATGAAGCTTACAGTCTATAGGAGAAGACAGACATGAATCAAAAAAGCACATAAATAAACATAAATGTTTAGCTGTAATGGGACCTATGGTAGCAGAAAAAGAAAAGGAGAGAAAGGAGAGGAAAGAGAAGGAAAAAGAAGGAAAAGAGAAAAAAATAGACTAGGAAAAATGTCCCCAGGAAATCACAATTCAGCTAAAGAATGAGTTGAAGTTAATTAAGTGAAAGGAGAGAGAAGATCCTTTTAGGCAGAAAGAACAGCACAGCTGTTCTCAGCTCAGCTGAGAAAGCTGAGAGCATGTTGTGTAAGCTCTGAAAGGTTAGTGCATCTCAAGCTCTGAGAAGAAAGGGGAAACCACTTGCCAAGCGTGTCCTCCAGGCAAATACTCTTATTTCAAGACTGACATCTTCTGGAAAAAAACAGTACTCAACCCCACCAACCCTTACTGTCTAGTCAACAGGAATCCACCACTTCTTCCTTTGACCTCTACTGGACCATAAAGTTTCACTGAAATATCTTTATTATAAGGCTTGTGCTTTCATGCCTGTTTCTTCCCACAGACCAATGAGCTGTCTGAGGGAGATGCTGATGTTCTAGTCATCTCTGTGTTTCATGGTTCCTGGCAGTTTTTATTACCGTAATGACTGGCTGGATGGATGAATGAAGGAAGAGAATTAATCATAAATACACCTGTTCCTTTGAGGATTAGCACTAAACTCTTTAATGTGATCCTCCTAGTCCTGCTGGTGCCAGTCATCCTCAGCTCTTGGTACTCTCCAACTCCAGCTCCCTCTCAGGGCTCCCATCATCTCTCTCAGTTTCCAAAGCTGCCCAGCCCTCTCCTGCCAGAGGACTATGCAAGAGATTCCCTGTGTTGGGGCATCGGTCCTCCTACATCTAGGCAAACAAATCTCTTCCTCCAAGCTGCTGCTAAGTCGCTTCAGTTGTGTCTGACTCTGTGCGACCCCATAGACAGCAGCCCACCAGGCTCCCCATTCCTGGGATTCTCCAGGCAAGAACACTGGAGTGGGTTGCCATTTCCTTCTCCAATGCATGAAAGTGAAAAGTCAAAGTGAATTCTCTCAGTCGTGTCCGACTCCTAGTGACCCCATGGACTGCAGCCCACCAGCCTCCTCAGTCCATGGGATTTTCCAGGCAAAAGTACTGGAGGGGGTTCAATTGCAGGTCACTCTCCTCTAGCTCCCAAGACTCCTCTCAGCAGCTGAAGCGCTCATGTGATTGATTACAATTGCTCAGTTACTAACGCTATTAACACAGTCTGTCCTCCCTATCTGCAAGTTGGACATTCATGGATTCAATCAACCGGGAGGTTGGTTGAATCCACAGAAGACAAATCTGAGGAGAGAAGGGCCAACTGTACTCTTTGTGGGATGCCATTTTAAATAAGGGATTTTAAGCATCTGTGGATTTTGGTTTCTAACGAACCAATCCCCACGGATACCAACAGATGATAGTATAACAATATATAAAATGTTCTAATTATATTTTTCTTAGATGCAGAATTTATCCCTCTCCTTTCAGAGGAGAATTGTTTGTATTGAATGAACCCTTTGATGAGAAGTTTATGGGTGGGGAGATTGAGGCCCCAGGAAGCTGCATGAATAACAATTGATGACTGTACAGTAAGGCTTTTCTAGGGAGGCTGAATTCAAGGAGGGTTTTGTTTTGACAAATCAATGTGTGTGTGTGTGTGTGTGTGTGTGTGAGTGTGTGTGTGTATTTCGAGTGAATGAATGTATGACTGCCTGACAATAAAAGGAGCTGTTATTGTCTGTTAAATAAATGCTACCTATATCTCAGTGGGGGCGGGCATTTGTTTCCCACATTCTTTCTTTACCTCACTGCAACCAGAGTTCCTTTCCCCTGACTGTGAACACAGTGAATGGGGCATGGGAAGCCAGGGAGGACAGGAGTCAGATCTCATTAAATTACATCGAGGATCTCCAGTATAAATAGCAGATGCAGACACTACATATTGTTCTAACTATTCTTTATCTCTAGTTTGCTTAGTACTGACAAACCTAGACAACATATTAAAATGCAGAGACATCACTTTGCCAACAAGGTCCATCTAGTCAAAGCTATGGTTTTTCCAGTAGTCATGTATGGATGTGACAGTTGGACCATAAGGAAGGTTGAACGCCTAAGAATTGATGCTTTCAAACTGTGGCATTGGAGAAGACTCTTAGGAGTCCCTTGGCTGCAAGGAGATCAAACCAGTCAATCCTGAAGGAAATCAGTCCTGAATATTCATTGGAAGGACTGATGCTGAAGCTGAAACTCCAATACTTCAGCCACCTGATGCGAAGGGCTGACTCATTAGAAAAGACCCTGATGCTGGGAAGGATTGAAGGCAGGAGAAGAAGTGGTTGACAGCGGATGAGATGGTTGGATGGCATCACTGACTCAATGGACATGAGTTTGAGCAAGCTCCAGGAGCTGGTGATGGACAGGGAAGCCTGGTGTGCTGCAGTCCGTGGGGTCACAAAAAGTCGGACATGACTGAGCAACCGAACAACAATGCTTTATCTCATTGAATCTTTACCAAAATTCTGTACTATTATTTCCATGTTGCACAGGAAGGAAAAAATGGAAGTTTAGAAGGTGACATACTTTGCAGGGTCACACAGTTAACGAGTGGCAGAGCCAGGATTCTAATGCAGGAAACTGATTTTAAAACCCATCCCTTAGCCACTGCTCTGCCCTGCAGGGGTCTGTGCACACCTAGTTGGAACTGCCTGTCAGAAGATGTCATTTGTTCAGGGTCTCTTGTACTTTCTAGAAATTCCACAAGAGGGAGGCCTTTCCCCATCAGTTCTTGGTTGCTGACAAACAACAGATTTAATTTCCAGTTTGACAGTTAGCCCAAGAGTTGACTAGTCATCTGTACAGAATTTGAATAGATTTCCTAACACAATGGCACATAGATACCCCAAATGGGATCAGACTCCCCAAATTAACTAGGAAATTCACAGTCCCAACCCATGTTATCCCTCTGCCAATCACTGTTCAAAACTGGAACCCCAACTACCCTAGTGGTCAGTGAATCTACCTAAGGCAGGGGACATGGGTTAGATTCCTGATCAGGGAAGATCTCACATGCCAGGGGCCGATGGGGAGGGGGTGGGGGCGGCGCAGACCAGGCCTATGCACCATAACTACTGAGCAGGTGCCCCAGAGCCCGTGCTCCACAATGAAAAGCCCATGCACCTCATCTAGAGATAGTCCCTGCTCACTGCAATGAGAGGAAGCTTGCATGCAGCAACAAAGGCATGGCACTGCCAAAAATAAATAAATAAATAGTATTTTTAAAAAACAACTTAAAATTCTCAGCTCAAATCCTGATCACAGGAACAAGGGGAGGCAGGATGGAAGGGGCAATTTCCTGGCTGTCCAGTGGTTAGGGCTCTGTGCTTTCATTGCAGAGAGTACAGATTCAATCCCTGGTTTGGGAGCTAAGATCCTATAAGCTGTGCAGCCTGATCATAAATAAATAAAGGGAGATAGGATAGCTGTTACCAAAGGAGACATAGGGGGATGCGTTTGGCGCCAGCTGATTCATTTGGGAGTCTCTTGATACTCCGCTGCTTTGCTCTGTTTTGATGGCCATGACAAGTGCAGCAGCTCTGACTTAGGAGAGCATGGATACCGGGGCTCAGATTCCTGAAGGAAAAAGTCTGGGTCACACCATCAGGTAAGCCACTGAAATCAACAGAGGTGCTAGCTAGGGGTGAAGGAAATCAAGAAGGTATAGAAGAGGAAAATGATGGCTATCAGTTGCTGTTCTGGGATCAGCTACTGGCATTTCCCCAAATGAAGCAAGCCCCTCACCCTATTTCAGAACAACTCTGAAGGGTCATCTCAGCTCCAAAACTCCCATGAAATCCACTGAAGCCTCTATGGAGACAGCATCACAGTTCAACTTGTCCCTCTGCCCAATGCTGCTACCTTCCCTTTCCTTCCACAGAGCATCTCCTAATAAGCCTCTTGCATTATTTTTGTTTGTTTGTTTCATTTTTATTTTTGCCGTGGGATCTTCTTTCCCCCACCGGGGACTCAATCCAGGCCCACAACAGTGAAAGGGCAGAGTCTTAACCCCTGGATGACCAGGGAATTCCCAAATCTCTTGCATGTTAATCTCTTTCTCTGAATTTGATTTCTGGAGAACAATGTCATCCATATCAGGGGAAGAGAGGTTTTTAACCACCTATCCATAAGAATAAGGACGTTAAATATGTAGCAAGGATGGTTCTATCAAAAGCAACAATATATGTGAAATCACTGTGAAAAAGGGGACTGGGCGAATGAAAAAGGAGAGAGTGATCAAAAACGATGTTATTAAGGAGATGAGACACAAGTGAAAGATAAGATTGTCAACTGAGAGAAAAACACACAATGTAAATTTGTGAGTTAAGTTTAATTGGGGGTCTTTCTGAGGACTAAGGAGGCTCTTGATGAAAGTGAAAGTGAAAAAGTTGGCTTAAAACTCAACATTCAGAAAACTACGATCATGGCATCCGGTCCAATTACTTCATGGCAAATAGATGGGGAAACAATGGAAACAGTGAGAGACTTTGTTTTTTTGAGCTCCAAAATCACTGCAGATGGTGACTGCAGCCATGAAATTAAAAGACAATTGCTCCTTGGAAGAAAGGCTATGACCAACCTGGACAAGATATTAAAAAGCAGAGACATCACTTTGCCAGCAAAGGTCCATCTAGTCAAGGATATGGTTTTTCCAGTAGTCATGTATGGATGTGAGAGCTGGACTACAAAGAGAGCTGAGCACCAAAGAATTAATGCTTTTGAACTGTGGTGTGGGAGAATACTCTTGAGAGTCCCTTGAACTGCAAGGAGATCCAGCCAGTCTGTCCTAAAGGAAATCACTGAATATTCACTGGAAGGACTGATGCTGAAGCTGAAACTCCAATACTTTGGCCATCTGATGTGAAGAACTGACTCACAGGAAAAGACCCTGATGCTGGGAAAGACTGAAGGCGGAGGAGACTGGGAAGACAGAGGATGAGATAGTTGGACGGCATCACTGATTCGATGGACATGAGTTTGCATAAGCTCCAGGAGTTGGTGATGGACAGGGAAGCCTGGTGTGCTGCAGTCCGTGGAATCACAAAGAGTCAGACATGACTGAGTGACTGGACTGACTAAACTGAGCGCTATAGTTCTGAGAAACTGCTCCAAAGAGGTTAGGGAGAAACAAGAATACATATGAGGTTTGTGTTGGGAAAACAAACATTTGGTTGAACATAAAAAGTTGCTGCTAATTACAAAGAACAGGTATTTCAAGTTATTTTAGTTCTTTTCCATGTATGGGAAGATGCAAGAATCTGGACTCATTGAAATTATTCTTCAGATATGCATCTTAACTATGTAGGCAACTGCAGTACATGAACCTCATAGATCTGGTTCTGATATATAAAATTTTTTGCTTACAAGACCTTAGAAAATAAGGTCTTGGAGAACAGATAGAATGTGAGCCTTAAGGGTCATCAGTATCCTCGTAAGTAAGGACAGAGACTCAGAGCAGAAACAGGTAAGGACAAATGGGGCTACTTGAACACCCTTTCTTGATATCCACCCTGTTGGGATGAGTTCCTTGCTTTCTCATCCACATCTCCCCATTCTCTTGTTAATTAATATAATGTTTTTATTAGCATCTGTAAGATGGATGAGAAGGAAAGATAACAGATCAAATAAGAGTTCTTGGACTGGTGATTGATTATGTAGCAGTGAAGTTACATGGGGCATCAACGCAACAGTGGTGTCCGTGCAAAATGAGCCTGCTTAACCACAGCATTTACCATGTCCTGGGTACTGGGCATAGTCAGGGTGAAGCAGGACATGGATGGGCTGCTGGCTGAATAACTTATTTTCTGTGGACAGAAACTCCATGAAAACAGGATGATGGATGAGTCTGGGCCCTGCCCAGGTAAGAGATAAAAGACCACATATTCCTCATTCTCAAAGTCAAGGAGACCTCCCCGACTGCATATGCACAGAAAGGCTCCTTGGAGGTCAGAAAGGGAGGGGACATCACTTCATAAGTAATGCCAAATACCCATAAGTCTCTTTACTAGAATCCATCTTGGCTAAGAGATGACACGCACATATGGGAGACTCCTGAGGTAAACCAAACACAGACTCAGAACCAGTCAAATCAAAACGACTGCCAAAGGAAACCCAGAAGAAATGCCCCATAAAAGTAACTCAAACTGCCATGAGGGTGCAACTCAGGGACTCTCTCTCTCCGAGTCCTCCCAGGTGTCCGTCTCATGTACTGTACTTCTTCCCCCCTAATAAATACTTTACTGGTTTCACTACTTTCCATTTTTGTGGGAATTCTTTTCTGCAAAGCTGAAGAGCCAGGGCCTTGTCACTGATCACTGGTCTAGTGGTTAGGATTCAGCGCTCTTACCACTGCAACCCGACCTCAATCTCTGGCTGGGTACTAAAACCCCACTTTAAGCTGCTGCCGGCCGAAGTCACTCAAGATCAAGGGAGTGAATATCCTGGTCATCATAAAATCCATTCCACATGGCCTGCACGTGAAGCAGATCAGCTTCGTGATCTGAAGTGTTCCACGTGACATTTAATGGGGGTTGCTGAATAGTTAACCTTACCAGGGTAAACAGACCTTACAGTGGCTTCTATCCAATCCAGCAGGCTGGCCATTTCCTCAGGAACAACTTACTATGCGTCTGGATCATGTATAACCACGGGTGATTGTTCCATAGTAAGCTATAGGTCCTGTATCAACCTAAACATGTTTTTCCATTCTGTAGCATTAAAAAAAAAATACTATCCCCAAATTAGTCATTCTCACAGTGCATTTCAGTGAAGGCTACTTAAGAAGTTGATGATACTCATCTATAAAATAAAACAATTCCTTCACATTATATCCCCCGGTTTTAGTGGTTTCTTGATTTTGTCTTCTCCCAACACAGACTATCTTCTTGGTGACCAGAGTCTTACTCTCTGTTTCCCTTTGCTGGTGGCTTTGGGGCTAGTAGCCGAAGCTCAAGCCAATCAAGGTCCAATCCAGCACTCTCTCTTATTTCATTTTAGCTACTACAGATATCAGTAACCAAGAGATTGCGTGGTTTGCTTTTTTCTCCCTAGTTTCCATTTCCCCGAGATTCTAGTGAACAGTGCCCCAGGAGTTGGGTCTATCTCTAAATTCTATTGGTAAAATTTACCTTTGGTAATTGACTACAGCACAGCTGCTGTTTCATATCAAGGATGACTATGTGGCCACCCAGAAATCTAAGGTTCCTCGTCCCCTGCTCTTCCATCTATCTCTTCCTGGATCACAAGATTCCATGAGCTAGGGCCAAGCTAGCAAATTGTATTTCTGACACCAATTCTGGAAGAGTTTTCTCTGACACCAACCAATTCTCCAACACCAACTAATTTTACAACAATTCAACTAAATTATGATACTATCTACCTGGAGTTAGGATCAGATCCCACAAATTAAACTAGTCAGTCCCACAAGATTGTCCCTACTCCAGACGCTAGAGAAAGCACTGACTGAAACCACCTGCCCTGGCCAGGCAAGGCAGTAGCCACTTGTGTGAGTTATCTTAACAGGAGGTCCTGGTAAGGAGCGCAGAATTAACAAGCTACCACCAATTAGAAGAATTCAAGAAAGGTCAAAGGGAGAAAAGAGACTCCAGTCCAAGTGTCCTACCAATCTCCCAGAATTCTTCTCAATGCAATCCATCTTGGCTGAGGGATGCGCATGCCACCAGGAAAGACCCTGAGTGAGAATGCCTGGCCAATTACCATGAGGTGGCAGGCCACATGGCAGAGCAGTTCTCCTGCGTTCCCTTATCCTGCTGCTCTCCACCCAGGCACCCCTTCCCACCCCCTCCCCACCCCTTCTTGCTTTGTCAGTACATGTGTTTCCTCCAACAGTTCTTTTCAGAGTGTTAGACAAGAGCCCATCTCAGGTCCTGTAAGAAGTTCCCCTTCCTGCAACATACCCAGTCACAATGTTACCAGAAAACTCAGTTCAGCTCTTTGTGGGTGTCAAGCCAAGAGATGCAAAGGAGACAGAGATTAGGAGAAATAAAAAAATTTATTACTTGTAACAAGTAAGATGAACATCAGGAATCATTCCCAAAGTAGTATCTCCTAAACAGCAAAATTGGGGAAGTTTTAAGCTAAGGATGCATACACATACAAGAAGGGGCTTGAGCAGGAGAATTCTGCAGAGAATAGAAGCAGAACTTGACAGAGTTCCAACTTTAGTTGACTGAAGTCCCAAAGGTCAGAAAAAGTCAGCAGCAGCATCCTTTAGGTTCCAGTTGATTAGGAATTGGGGACTCACTCAGAGAAAGGGTTTAAATTCTGAAAAACAGCTCAAGAAAGTGCTTCAGGCTAACATTTACCATTGAAACAGAACTGGGAGTCTTTACAACTGATTTTTTATTACCCTTACTTTAGTTACTTCTCCTGAAAAGTCTTGTTCTTTTTTTTCCCTTAAGATCTTTATTGGAGGCTTCCCAGGTGGTTCAGCAGGTAAAGAATCCGCTTGTCAATGCAGGAGACATGCAGTCAATCCCTGGGTCAAGAAGATCCCCTGGAGAAGGAAATGGCAATCCACTCCCATATTCTTGCCTGGAGAATCCCCATGGACAGAGGAGCCTGGTGGACTACAGTCCATGGGGTCACAAACAGCTGGACACAACTGAGCACACAGCACAAGAACTGTCCAAGGGCAGACGCTGTGTCAGACTAGACCACAAAATGGCTTAGGCCTAAAAGGGCTTCTCTTATGTCTAAAAGCTATATTTGCTTCTTTCCTTCTGGGGACCCCCTTTCCTACCTGCTTACAAAATGTCTCAGATTGCCACTTATACTTATGACCAACCAGCTGTGAATTCTAGGGTTCTGTGACCCTCTACTCAGTTTGATAATTGCTAGAACAGTTTCCAGAACTCAGGAAAACACCTTCTTACACATTCTGATTAATACTGAGGGTACAATTGAGGAATGGCCAAATGACAGAGACGCATAGGGCAAAGCACGGGAGGGGGACTACCACAGAACTTCCATGCCCTCTGCAGGCATACCACCCTCTCAACACCTCGATTGTTCACCAACCCAGAAGCGCTCTGAGAGTTTTTATAGAGCTCAATTCCCGCCCTCTTCCCCAACCTGGAGACTGAGAGTGAGACCAAAACATCTCACTCTGATCACTAGTTCTTCCCAGGGATCAGCCCCATCCTGAGGCTATTTAGGCACTCTACCTTAATTCACCTATTAACATAAATTTGGGTGTGATTGAAAGGGGCTTGTAAAAATAAAAGACACTCTTATCAGAAAATTCAAAGGTTTAAGGAGCTCTGTGCCAGAAACTGGAGACAAAACTAAGTATATTTCCTATTATACTATAATTACTCTATCTGATATGATACTCGTAGAAATTGGAGGCAAGGGTCACTTGGAAAAAAATTCTCAAGACTTCACTGGTGGTACAGTGGATAGGAATCCACCTGCTAATGCAGGGGACACGTGTTCGATCCCTGGTCCAGAAGGATTCCATATGCAGCAGAGCAACTGGGCTGGAGTGCCACAACTACCGAGCCTACTCTCTAGAGTCCGTGAGCCAAAACCACTGAATCTGTGTGCTGCAACTACTGGAGCTGGTGGGCCTAGAGCCTGAGCATCACATCAAAGAGTAACCCCAACTCGCTGCAACTAAAGAAAGCCCAGCACAACCAAAAATTAAAATAAATGAATTTTTTTGTTTTTTAAAGAAAAATTTCTCAAAGGGAAGAACTGACAGGAACCTGATAGTTCTGTGGATCTGGAGAAGCACTGAGATACAGTTCAGTCTTAATCACTATTCTCCCACTTAACTACCCCATGCCTCAGTTTCCCCATCTGTAAAATGGAGATAATAACAGTATTATACTAACTTTTTAGAGTTGTTTTTAGAACTGAGGATTAGTCATTATAAAATGCCTGTTTCAGTGCCTGGGACATCCTACAGCACTCGGCAAATGATAGCTTTCACCATCAAGGATACAGGAAGGTGGAAGACCCAAGTTCTAATTCATGTTCCTGGCTGTATGGTCTTTAATCTGTTCTTAGTCACAGATTGTCGTGTCTTTCTGAGCTACTTCATTTAGTATAGTAATCTCTAGATGCATCCATGTTACTGAAAATGAGTTGGACACAACTGAGCAACTGAACTCAACTCAACTAGCCACTTTACCATCTGAGCCTGTTTCCTCAAACATATAATGAAGGCATGGGTAAGTCTAGGGTCCCTTCCACTTAGAGAAGTCTGGGATACGACGACTAAAGGCAGGGCGACGACTCAGGGGTGCAGGGACCAGTGGCAGAACGTAGGCAGTTGAGGTTTGGTACCTTCTGGGCGGAGAGTAACTGACACAGTGTAAGCATCCCTGCCTTGCTGTGCTCCCCGCCACCACCACCAGCTCTTGCCCACTCCGCTTCGAGTTTAAAGCCCGGTGGGCCTGGCAGTTAGCTATTCCAGGAATTTGAGTGAGAGGAGTTGCCTAAGGGGCCACGGAGGAGCCTCTCACCAGCCACACTAGATGGGCTCCAGCAAGGGCCGGGCGGCGACAGCGGCCTCCAGCCGCAGTCCAGGCCGGGGTGAGCTCGCGGGCTCGAGCCTGGGCAGGTCCCAGGGGCGCCCCGCCCACTCCGCGTTCACTCCGCCTCCCTAGCTGCGCCCTGGCTTCCAGCCACCGCGATCAGCTGCTGCGGAACCCAGAAAGAGGAAGGGGTGGAGCTGCTTTGTGGCTTTTCTCCGAGCAGTCAGCCGACTGCGCGGGGGGTAATCGGTGTCCCTGGCACCACCTGGAATCCCGAGAGCCTACTGGGGCCTACACCAGCCGGGGCCGGGCAGGCGAACCAGCCTGTCTAGGAAGCAGGGCGATGCCCCGCCATGCAGTGTCTCCCGGCCAGGGCCGCCCCAGCTCGGGCGGGGAGCAGGCATCGGACAGGTCCTTAGGGGCCCCCTGTCTGAGGCTCCTGTGGTTGGGCTTGGCGCTGACGCTGGCACTGCCCGACTCCCCGGTCCTCTGGTCCGCTGCGGAGGCCCACCCTCTTCCTGCCCAAGGCCATCCCGCCAAGTTCATTCGCATAGCGCCCCAGCTCCAGGAGGCCTTTGGCTGGTGGAACCTCACCTGCCCAACCTGCAAAGGACTGTTCACCGTCATCGACTTCGGGCTGAGGGTGAGCGCTACAGGGGCTACTGGGGGTAGGGGCTGGGGCTAAGGCCTGTGCTCTGGGGTTTCCAAGACCATCCCTGATGGAGAGGCTGTCTTCCACAAGACTTTGCTGAATTTGCCATTCTTTGGCTGCACACCACCACCAACACATCCACTGTGACCTTGTGAAGTAAGGAAACAGTGCAAGTTTAATGCTGGGCACTGTGCTAGCCCTTTTATACAGGTTAAATGTTGCCTGCTAGGTGGTTTCATTACTGTTATCTCTGCTTTATAAATGAATAGAGGCCCCAGAGCTGAAGTCACTTGTAGGAGGGCCAGCAGGTGGTGAGGGCAGGACTCCCAGCTTGGTGTGCCTGACTGAATCCCCTCCACCTGACACCTAGCACCACTATGCCTAGGGCTAGCTACTACCCAAAAGGGAACCTGAATTAAGGAATATCCAGAGATGTGGGACTAGTTGGGTCCGGGCTGCCTTGACTGTCCCTCATGGGGTTATGATGAGGGCTGGTTGGTTGAGGAGGGGTCGGGGGGTGGAAGGTTTCCTCAGGGAATCAAGGCCCTATCCTCACGTGTGTCCCCAAATCCTGGTCAGTCTGTCATTCTGCCCAGTCCAAATTTCAGGGCACTCAGCAGACAGTGTCTGAGAAAGTCAGCGGGGCCAGCAAAGGCCTGAACTGCCACTGAGCTTTAAAGGAAGTACTGGCCTGGTGCTGCTTGAGTCACAGGGCCATGTCTGTGGGAGACAGGTGTGAACTGATATCTCTTTGCCATGGAGTCTATCCCAGCCCCACTGTGGGTATGGAAGCCCAAAGGGTCTTTCATATCCAGGGTGGTCTGGTCCCTGAGCTCTGTCTCTGACTCCTCACCACTGGTTTTCCCATGGCAGAATCAGGCCAGCGTGGCCTGGGTGGGCTCCGTGGCCATCAAGCTGTGCATGCTGCTGAAGATCGCGCCGCCTGCCGTGTGCCGGTCAGCTGTCCAGCTCTTCGAGGGCGACATGGTGGAGGTGTGGAGACGCTCAGTGCTGAGCCCGTCGGAGGCCTGTGGTCTGCTGCTGGGCTCTTCCTGTGGGCACTGGGACATCTTCTCCTCTTGGAATATCTCTCTGCCGGCCGTGCCAAAGCCGCCCCCCCAGCCGCCCAAGCCCCCAGCCCCAGGCTCCCCTGTCAGCCGCGTCCTCTTCCTCACTGATTTGCACTGGGATCATGACTACCTGGAAGGCACAGACCCCAACTGTGAGAACCCACTGTGTTGCCGCCGGGATTCGGGCCCACCGCCTGCCTCCCAGCCCGGTGCTGGGTACTGGGGCGAGTATAGCAAGTGTGACCTGCCCCTGCGAACCCTGGGAGCCTGTTGAGTGGGCTGGGCCCCGCCGGCCCTTTTGATATGGTGTACTGGACAGGAGACATCCCTGCTCACAACGTCTGGCAGCAGTCTCGTCAGGACCAGCTGCGGGCACTGACCACCGTCACAGCCCTTGTGAAGAAGTTCTTGGGGCCCGTGCCGGTGTTCCCTGCCGTGGGCAACCACGAGAGCACACCCGTCAACGGCTTCCCTCCCCCCTTCATAAAGGGCAACCAGTCTTCCCACTGGCTCTATGAGGCGATGGCCGAGGCGTGGGAGCCCTGGCTGCCGGCTGAAGCCCTTCGCACCCTCAGGTATTTAAGACTCACAGAAACCCAAGGAGGGAGGAGAAAGGTGGATGAGAGTGAAGGGAGTGGGGAACTGGCATTACGCGTGAGTGCTCTGCCTGAGCCCTCAGCTCACTTCACTCCCCTCCCAGTCTGACCCCACTTTCCATTTCCACCCTTATCTCCAGGCACCCTCCTCCACAGGGCTAGCGGCACTGTGTTTACTCATGTTGGCCCTCTCTAAGATGCCTTCCCCCTTTAACATCCCAATTTTTCCAGCTCACCTAGGCAGGCCTGGGCCCTCTTCTCTCTGGACGACCTTTGCTTCCTGTTCTAGCCCACTTTCTCTCTCCTCTGAGCTCCTAGAGCCTCTAGTCCTCTGAGCCACTCTCCAGTCCCGTGGGCCCTCTAGTCAGTGCTGTCTGACCTTCAGCCAGAATGTGAGCATGAGGGTAGGGATCATCCTGGGTGCCTCTTTCCTTCACACAGGTTCCTTGCACAGGACTAGGCACAGAGGGCCAAGACTCCGAATGCGTGCTGACCCGTGTTCACTTTGTTTCAGAATTGGGGGGTTCTATGCCCTTTCCCCACGCCCTGGCCTCCGCCTCATCTCTCTCAACATGAATTTCTGTTCCCGTGAGAACTTCTGGCTCTTGATCAACTCCACAGATCCTGCTGGACAGCTCCAGTGGCTGGTGGGGGAGCTTCAGGCCGCTGAGGACCGGGGAGACAAAGTGGAGGGTGGTGGGAGCTCAGCCGGTGGGCAGGGGCCAGGTGTGGGAGGGAAGAACAGGCACTACCCGAGCGGACTCCTGTCTGGTGCTGGAGCACTTGTAGGCAGAGAAGCTCTATTTTTCTGGCACTCACAACAGTGTTCCCTGGGGACTCAGCTCCACTGTCACTCTTAGAAAGTCCTTTCACTTGCTCCCCCTCTCTGCCCATGAATGCCAGCCCTTGTTGGAGACATGAACACCTGGCATCCTAGCTAGTGCTGCCTGGACCCCTCTTCTGAAAACCTTCCTTAACCCTCCCCACAGGTGCACATAATTGGCCACATTCCCCCAGGGCACTGCCTGAAGAGCTGGAGCTGGAATTATTACAGAATTGTGGAAAGGTAGGAGGGAGATGTGTTACAGGCGTGAGTGGTTTTCAAGAGTCTAAAGGTCAGAAATTCCCTTGGGCATCTCACCATCCCCCACTGCCCCCATGGGGTGGGGAGGCTACATCCTTGAACTGGATGGACAAAGCAAGCACCCTCTCCTCCTCAGATCCTCTTCTCCCCCACACTAGAATCTTCTGAATGTGATTCGTGTCTTCTGGCCAGGTATGAGAACACCTTGGCTGGTCAGTTCTTTGGTCACACCCACGTGGATGAGTTTGAGGTCTTCTATGACGAAGAGACCCTCAGCCGGCCGCTGTCTGTAGCCTTCCTGGCGCCCAGTGCCACCACCTACATCGGCCTTAATCCTGGTGAGTGAGGTGGAAGCAAACTGTTGGGGTGAAGGAGGGGGTTGAGAGAGAGGAAGGCGAGCTGGAGCCAGGGCCACCCAGGGGATAAGCTGCGCCTCCCCACTGGAGTGGCCTTGCCCGCTCCGTGTCCAGTCAGCCCTCCCTCCTTGCAGGGTACCGTGTCTACCAAATAGACGGCAACTACTCCGGGAGCTCTCACGTGGTCCTGGACCATGAGACCTACATCCTGAACCTGACGGAGGCGAACAAGCCCGGAGCCACGCCGCACTGGCACCTCCTCTATAGGGCTGGGAAACCTATGGGCTGCCCAACGCGCTGGCTACCGCCTGGCACGACCTGGTGTACCGCATGCGGAGGGACACACAGCTTTTCCAGACCTTCTGGTTTCTCTACCATAAGGGCCACCCACCCTCAGAGCCCTGCGGCACACCCTGCCGCCTCACTACCCTGTGTGCCCAGCTCTCCGCCCGCTCAGACAGCCCTGCTCTGTGTCGCCACCTGGTGCCGGATGCAAGCTTCCCCGATGTCCAGAGCCTGTGGTCAAGGCCACTGCTGTGCTAACACTCCTGGGGCCCAGAAGTGGGAAAGTGCTTGCCGTAGGAAAAGAGTGAAAACCCCAGAGGGCCACTGTGAGGAGAAGAACGTCTGGTGGAAGGGCCCATCTCTGGGCCCATGCACAGCTCGAAACCAAGACCTCCTTTCCTGGAGCTGGTTTAGCAAAATATGGGAGGGGAGTTGGCTGCTCTGAGGCTGCTGCCCTTTTGTGGCCATGGAGCAGAGGTCTAAGTTGGCACTGACCTGGGCAGACCAGACAGAAGTTGTCACCCCAGGCCTGTACTGGTCAGCCAGGAACCCTGTACTGCTGCTGCTGCCTGGTTGCCAGGCTGTTCAAATAAATACAAGGGACTTGGACTCGAGACCCTGATGCGACTGTCCCAGTTTCTTTTTTTGAGGCAGGGAGGGCAAGGGGGCCCCAGGAACAAAATCCTAATGGAAGGAGGGTTCTTGGAGTGATGGTGTGTTGCGGGCACAGGAAAGCACACAGCTCAGCAGGGCAGACTTTATTAGTGATATCAGTACAGCAGAGGTGCCCACAGAGCAGAGGGGAGAGGATCCATGCCTATGCCTGGACCAGTCCCCCCACTTCTGCCCCAGCAGGATCCTATGAAGATGGGGCCTGGCCTTGACCAGTTCCTCCTGCTCCACCTGAAACGTGGGGATGGAGAGCTGGGGCTGGCCTTGCTTCCTCTTTCTGCTCCTCTTCTCTCAATCCAATATTGTCACTTGCAGAATTAGATTTCCCTTCCCAGCCCCAGGTGAGGAACCCCAGCTACTGGGGAGGGCAACTCTGGGGGTGGGGGGGACCTGAAGTCTAATAATAGCCTGCAGGGCCCCTCCCCACCCCACACCCTTGAGTTCCCTGGGGCCCAACGCAAGCAGGTGGAGGGAGCACAGACGGCTTCAGGGAGTGTGGGCCCCCAGCCGTTTAGGCTTGAGGGAGCCCCAGAGCGACTGAACGCCCCGGCGGACGGTCCACCCCACACGCCGGGCAACAGACTCGGCTGGGGGCGCCGGGAGGCAGGAGGTGGAGGCCTGGGAGCGGGCATCCAGACACTTCTGGTAGCGGAGCTGCAAAGGCAGGAGGCGCAGTCACGCCGCAGCCTGCCCCAAGTGGGCTGGGCGCCACCGCTCCACCACCCTCCCCACTTACCATGCACGCAGCCTGCACAGCCTCCGAGAGGCTGGCAGCATTGGGCTCGCACCAGAACATGTGGCAGCAGAAGGAGGCTGGGCCAGCAGCCATGATGAATGCAAACGTGTGGACATCTCTGCCCACGGCCAGGAAGGACAGGAAGCGCACCCGGCACTCCCCCAGCACTGCCTCCGTCTGCGGGGAGGGGCACCAGATGGAAAGGGATGGCCGGACCCTCTTCCGCTGGGTGTGTCCATCTTCCTGGAGGCCCCTCCCCTCATTCCCGGTCTTCCCCTCCACGGCAGGGCCCTGCCATACCTTCTCCACCCAGGTCTTTACCTGCTGGTGCAAGATGGTGAGAGTGGCAGGGGCCACGCTGACGTGACTTGGGGTCCACTGCTCACGGCTACTGGAGGACAGGACGGATTCCAGGGCCCCATTTATCACATCTACCCCTGAAAGATAAGGACATGAACATGGCACTGCTGGTGGTGGACAGAGGACACCCCAGCTCTAGGCTAGACTGTCCGGCTCTGCCCGGTCAAGCCCGGGGTCTCTGCCCCATCCCTACTTCACCTGCCCACAGCCCTGGACCATGCTGCATAGATACCCTTCTTTGGTGCACTCCTCCTTGGTTTCATGACCTGGCACTTTTCTAGTCTCTTCCATCTGGAATCCTAAGCTTGCTTTGCTTCACTGACTCTGTCTCTTCCTCCAGCCTTCTAAGCAGACTGACCCCCAAAGCTCTATCCTCCCCATACCTTACATTCACACACGGCAGTGCTTCATACAACTCCTAAATCAGCATATAACTTCCTATAGGCCAGTTCTCGCCAGTCCTTAAGACTCCAAGATGCAAGCTTTGCTTTTGGCTTCTTTTTTTTTTTTCCATTTGAGCAATGTTGTCTCATGTGTCACACCACGTTAGGACATTATAGTGCACTGTCATACACAAGCTCACAATAGATCCCTTTATCACCATTTTACAGATAAGGAAACTGAAGCTTATATTGCGAAATCAGGTAATTGTCCTTAGGTCACAACCGAGAAATGAGGATCTGAAGACAGGCAGTCTGATTCCAGAGCCTGGGTTCTTAGCCAGGCCTTTCCCCTGCCCCTTGTCTACAGTCCTAGTCTCAGAACCAGAGGGGCTGTCAAAATCTTACTGCACTCAGTAATTTCTATGATTTATGCAAAAGCCGAGGAATCCAAGGTTCCTGGCTTTTAGATCAATCAACTTGCCCTTGTAACAATGTTTCCGTTAACTCCTAATGTTAACTGCCCTTAAACACTTCCACCCATAACATTTCTACCCATGCATCCGCCATCCCACTGCCACTGGTACTCAGCAGAGAACCGGGGCAGCAGCACATGGCATGGGGCATAGGTTCTGCTCCCTGCACTACTCATGAGCTGGCAGCGTCATCTGTGTGTGGTTGTAGTGAAGACGTTAGAGTGACCAATGTCCATGCAGAAGCACACACTGGTCCGTCCCCAGGCCCGCTTGTCCCTGTCAGTGCCTCTGGGCTCCCACTGGGAACCGAACTTGTGGACCCTTTGAGGGCAGAAAACACGTCTTCCCCTACACTTCCACCCATAACATTTCTACCCATGCATCCGCCATCCCACTGCCACTGGTACTCAGCAGAGAACCGGGGCAGCAGCACATGGCATGGGGCATAGGTTCTGCTCCCTGCACTACTCATGAGCTGGCAGCGTCATCTGTGTGTGGTTGTAGTGAAGACGTTAGAGTGACCAATGTCCATGCAGAAGCACACACTGGTCCGCCCCCAGGCCCGCTTGTCCCTGTCAGTGCCTCTGGGCTCCCACTGGGAACCGAACTTGTGGACCCTTTGAGGGCAGAAAACACGTCTTCCCCCAAAGTCCTCCCTCACCTTGGCCTTGCTCATCTTACCTCTGACTGGATCAAAGCCAAACTTCTCTCCTAAGCATGAAGTCCTCCAAAAACTGGCCTCATCTGACCTGTCAAGCTTCATATTTTACTGCTCCCTGAGCTTCAAATGATTTATGTAGCATTATCAATATCTAATCTTAGCAAATGCCCAGCTCGGCAGATGGGAAATACAAAGTAAAAGAAGAGGATGCCCTCCAGGGATGGACTGTAACTGAGGGAAAGCCTCCCTCCAGAGCGCTCCTCCTCTCTTGACTGTCTGCGAAACTCCCAGTTCTCACACATCAGGGTTCACCTAGGCCCTCCTGTCTGGGAAGCCTTCCCTGCCGCAAGCAGACAGGGTGCTGCTGAGACAACTCTTGGCACATCTTGTAACTGCTAGGAACTTCTCCATACTAGGCTATGGCCATCTCAAGGACAGATATCAAGTTTCACTGTCAGTGTTCCCAGTCCTTGCACAGGGCTTATTGACTGAAGGAATTCCAGATGTCTGAGAAAGGCAAATGGGCAAATGTACCCAAACTGGTATAGTAACCCAGCAAGCCAGAAGCTACAGAAGGGTGATGACACAGGGAGCGGGTGGGTGAAGGCAGCCTGCAGAGTGCTCAGATGTGAATGACACTGATGCCAGTCATGTGGAGACAGACATCAAAGTCAGACTGCCTAATAAGCAGATGGAGCTGTGGGGGTGGCACCTGGCCCCAGAGTGGGGAGGATCAGCATGGAGGCGGGGACAACAGTGGAACTAGGTGACCTGGAAAGTCTGTCATATGTGGTGACAGCTCAGGACTGAAACCTACACCTTGACCCCAGCCCCAAACTCCCAACCCCCCTCATCCTTGTTCAGTCGCTAAGTCCTTCACAATCTCCCGGAGTTCGCTCAAACTAACGTCCACTGAGCTGGTGATGCCATCCAACTGTCTCATCCTCTGTTGTCTCCTTCTGCTGCCCTCAATCTTTCCCAGCATCAGGGTCTTTTCTAATGAGTAGGCTCATCGCTTCAGGTCTCAACTGTAGCCTTCCAACATACTATATAATTTACTTATTGCCTGTCTATTCTGAATAGAATGTCAGCTACTTAAAGGCAGGAATCTTGGTTTAAAGGCAGTTTTGTTCATTAACATATACCAAGAATCTAGACCAGTGCCTGGCACAAATCAGGCACTGGGTAGTCATTTGTTGATGGATGGATGATTAATGAGTGAATACTGCAGCTTCAGGAGGGGACAATGTTAAACTTGCGCAGGGTAAAAACGGAGCATAAATAAAGCATGATCAAGTGAGTTTAGGGACTACCGTGTGAAACTCTTGGCTTCAACAGAGCAGACCTTCTAAGCTGATAGACAGCAGAGGATCCATCAAGGGCTACAGACAGTTCCTTCATTGCACTGAGAAGCTACGTGAATGGCAGGTCGATAGGGGAGTGATGCAATAACTGGAAGGGTCAGGAACTTGAGGGCGAAAGGGAGGAGGAAACACCACAAAGCGGAGGGCGGAGTCAGGAGTCCTTCCTGCTCTCCCACGAGGATCCCTCACCTCCAGCTCCACAGCTGTGGCAGTACCTCTGAATCCAGTCTACTCCTCTCTGCAAATCCAGGCCTTCCTTCAACCCCAGCTCAATCCCCACCCTAAGAAGGGTTTCCTCACTGACTGTAATGCTGCCAACATTAGTCAGCATGGCATAAAGGGAAGGACAGGGAACTGAAGATGACCAGGGTTAGAGTCCTCAGCCCACCATCTCTTGGGCTCTCACCTGAGCATTCTTTCATTTCTGTCTTTGTTTATCCATTCACCAAATACTGTTGAGTTCTTTCCAAGTGTCTCTTGGCATGACACCTGACCATTTCTTGAAGCCATCTCTTTTCCTCTGACCTCACACCTGCTCCTCCACTGTCCATTAAATGTTGGAGGGGCTCACAGCCAGGCCTAGCCTAATAACCCTGCTCACAGTGGCTGCCCATGTTCCAGGGTCAATCTTCTTCAGACTCATAGCTTTGATTACCTCTCTAATCCAACGATGCCCACATTTGTATCTCTAGCCCAGTCCTCTCTTCTGTGAATCCAGCTGCCAATTTGAGTTTGCTACTCACCTTCCCAAAGACACACCAAACTGAGCATGCCTAAAATTGAACTCAAATCTCCAAACCAAAACTGGCCTCTTCCAGTACCTACTACCTTTAGAGAATGGCACCACTATCCAGTTAGTGCCAAAAGCCAGGAAGCCAGGGGTCATCTTTAAGGCCTCTGTCCCTCACCCCACATCCAACCAAGGCATGTTGACTTTAATCATGTAATAGCCTCTTGAATCCACACACTCCTCTTCAGCCCCAGCACAGTGCAAGATGCTCTCATTACCAGCCACAACTACTGCAAGGTGCTCCTGAGGCCCCACGTCCACCTCCACCTGCTTAACATCCTTCTCCATGGGATCACCAAGGTGCGTGCATGTGTGCTTACTCATATCCAACTCTGTGACCCCAAGGACTGTAGCCACCAGGCTCCTCAAGCCATGGAACTTTCCAGGCAAGGATACTGGAGTGGGTTGCCATTTCCTTCTCCAGGGGATCTTCCCGACCCAGGGATCAAACCCATATCTCTTGCATCTCCCACCTTGACTAGAGAGTTCTTTACCAGCTGAGCCACCAGGGAAGTCCTCACAAAATTAAAATGATTATGACAAGTGCACTCAGAAAACTCTCTGATAGCTTCTTAACACGTTAGGATGAAGAACAAATCATAAACATGGCCTATGAGGTTCCGCAGGGTCTGACCACTGCCAAGCTCCTAGCCTCACCTGGCACCGCTTTTCTCAATGCCTTTGAAATACTAAAGTGTCTTTCATGATGGGTCCTCACACCCAATCTTCACTCTGCCTGGAGTGATCTTTCCCCACTTTATTCCTGTCTCCATCCCATTTGGGCACATTAGAGCCTATTTATCTTTTGATCTCAGTTCAAATGTCACTTTCTCAAATCTTTTCTGACTTCGGAATGAAGCTCCTCTGTTACATAGTTCCATGCATCTTGCTACTTTCTTTCAGTAAAATGACTCAAATTGTAATTACGCATTTATTAGTGCGACTGTTTGATTTAATCCTCTTTTTTTCTACCGTAGTTTCCTATAACCTCCATGAAAGCAGGGCCGTGGCCATTGTTCTCTCAGGACCTGGTACATGGTAAGCCTCATAGTTATTTGCTAAGTGAATGAACACGTAAATAACAGGTACTGTGAAAGTACTAGAAAAATCAGAGTGAACCTAATAGTCTCTACCCTCAGTTTTCTTAACTATAAAATGGGTATCATCGTAATCCAAAACTCACAGGATCCTCAAGAATTAAATGACGTATAAGGAAGTACTTTACCAACACAAAGCGTGTTGACAAATATGCTCACTGCTTCCTTTCTAGACGATCACAGTCCATAGTTGGTGCTGTAATACCAAACACAGCTCCTGGCCGCTCCAACGCTTTAGTCATCAAAGACCTGCCTCCCAACCTAACCAAAGCTTTTCAAGAATGGGTCTCCCTATATGCCTGGTTCACTGGTTCACACTCAGGGAAGCTAAGACTCAGAGTGAAGCTGGGACAGAGGTACAGAAGGTGGGATGCACTCTGAGGAGCAGGGTGACATCAAGCATGAGGAAGGTCTGGTGAAAGAGGTACTGGGAGGTGGAGGGTGGGGGAAGGGCTTTGAGATCAAGGTGGTGGTCCTGGGTGGAAAAGGACACACATACCAACAGGTTTAGCAACAGGCACATTCCCCAGGTAATAGACTTGGAACTTTTGTACCAATTCATTCTTAGGTGCTGGGAATTCCACTGCAGGAGGAAAGAAGAGGATCAATGACAGGGACAGATCTTGCTTCTCCCAGTCCCCATCACCAGGGCATGAGCTGAACACTGACTCAGCCAAGGCCCTACCTCCACTCTCCCCTGCCTCTCTTTAACCAAAGTCCCTCCACTTATTTGGCCCCAGGAACTGAATCCCCATTTTTCTTTTTGTTTTTGGCCACTCTGCAGGGCTTGCAGAATCTCAGCTTCCTGACCAGGGATCTAACTCACACCCCCCACATTAGAAGTATGAACTTCTGGACTACCAGGTGAAGTGCTGAGTCTCCATTTTACTATCACTCGGCCCAGGAACTCGTGCCTCTTCTTGGGTCCCCCCAGCTTTGCCCACAAAACTGAGACAGACCTGGTGGGATTGTGACACTGACCTTGGAAAGGGACGTCCACAAGTTTAGAGTGGTCCAGAGAGAGTCCGTTTACCAAGCAGCGGGCATTGCGCCTTTCGGCCATGATCTGAGAAAGGGAGGGGAAAGGGGAAGAGGGAGGGCGGTCCATCAGGGCTTTGTTGCCCTGGAGCGCCCCCACCCCCACTCAAAGACCCCACCCACGTCCTTGTAGAGCAAAGGTGGCAGCTACTCCAGGGTGCGAAGGGGGCCGTGCCTTAGAGCAGATCTCATGCAGGCTGGTGGCGATGTTCTTGGCGGGTGCCTCACAGCGAAACACGTGGCACTTGAGCATCTGGGTCAGCTTATCGCGAGCCACGTAGGCAAAGTCCCTGTTGGGGGAGGGGCGCCTCAGTGTCTCCTAGTGCCTTCCAGTGCAGAACCTCACTCCTGCCCACCCACGCCCTCCCCATCCGTCTGCCCTCGGGTCGCTGTCCTGTGGGCACTGCCTTCTGGCCGGAGGGTAGACAGGCAAGCATGCCGAGGTCGGGGAGGGGAGAACGGGCG
>SJXQ01010754.1:168563-202019 GCA_006408695.1 Aepyceros melampus
ATACGCGGTGGGAGGGCCGCCCGCAGGGATGGGGCCTGGCCGGGGGACGCGGGCCGCCCCGGGGTTCGGGCTGCAGGATCCGCGGGCCGCTGGGCGCAGGGATCCGACAGCCCAGGGCGGGCCGCGTCGGGGGCAGCTCCTACCTGCGCGGGGAGGCCCCAGGCCCAGGTGGCGGAGGTGGCTCAGGCTGCGGGGCTCGGGCTCGGCGGCAGCTCCTCCATCACAACATCCCCCGCCCAGGAGCGCGCGGGCCGCGGGGCCGCGCCCGGAGCGGCGGAGGCGCGCGCGGGCAGGGTGGGGGAGGGGCGCCATCCTGGGCCCCTCGGCGGCCGAGCGGAGGGCGCCCCCCTGCTGCACCCTGCGGCCTCGAGGAGCCCCGCGCCCCGCGCCCCTCGCCGGCCGCCACCCCGCGCCCGGGTGGGTCCCCAGGTCCCAGAGGGCTGCCCCAGCATCCGCCGACCCCCGCCCAGCCCGGCACCACCCTCCGCCAGGGGACCCCGGACTCACGCTGCGCGCCCCGCAGGGCCCTGGCCCCGCACCGCCGCGAGGTGACGCTCAGCCGAGGTCGGAGCGGGAGCCGCGGTGGCGGTGCCCGGGCCGCGGCCGCGCGGGGAGGGGCTGGAGGAGGCCGCCTGCTCGGCTCTCGCGGCAACACTCCCTGGCGTCCTGGTGGTAAGCGATGAGGACACAGCGTTGGTGATAATAATAGCTCGTATTTATTGACCGCTTTCACGGTGCCAGGCTCTGTGTTAAACCCTTTGTACGCCTCCGTGCTCACACCATCCCTGTGAAGTCGCTGCGCTGGTTATCCTCGGTTTGCAGACAAGATGCTGAGGTTCAGAAAGGTAAAGCGACTTGTCTGCGGTCACAGGTAAGTGGGGGAAACAAACTGGAACCCAGATGTTTCTTCACACCCTACCCCTGCGGCTGGACATGAGACTGTGACACCAAGGCCTTGCAGACATGAAGAATGAATAGCTCCCTGGCAGAAATTCACGGGAGGGCAAGAAGAAGGGGAGAATGCAGATGAAAAGTGTGAAGGAAGGAATGGTGGAGCTCAACACTGCAGACTCCCTGGATAGTGAGTTGGTCCTCACTGGTCAGGTCAGTGGCCCAGAGACCATCAGAGCCAGTGAGAGGGAGTGTCACCATCCAGAAACCCTCCCCTGACTCATTCCTCTAAGGCAGAGGTTTAATTTATTGTACCTGCAAACTATTGAGCAACTGACTAAAGATGCCTTTGGGGTGCCTAAAACTAAAAATGTCCAAATCTAAACTCATTGTCTCACCCTATTTTTTTTTTTTTTTACCTTTTAAGAAGTTACACTGGGGTGAAAAAGAATTCTCTCCAGTACATGTATCTGAGAACACACAAACACACATGACTGGATGTAGCCCCATTTCACCGTCCCAGTGAGTGGCATCACCATCTACTGCTTGCCTAAGCCAGAAGTCTCAAGATCATATTTGACTACACTTTCACTTGACTTGAGGTGAATATAAATGTTTTAATGTTTTGTTATGGAGATTTTCAAATATATATACAGAAAGATAACACAATAGTATAATGAACTCTCATATACCCATCATTCGACTTCAGAAGTTATCAACTTCTAGTCAAGAGTTTATTATGATTTGACAAACTTCTATTATATACCTTGTACTAAGCCTCAGGCTAGGTCCTAGAGTCCCAAAGAAAAATCAGATTTGACTGTCACTCAACTTGGAGGGTATAACATATGACTTTTGTCTTTGAAAGATGAGTAAGAGTTACTCAGAAGAAGAAAGATGTCCTCGTTCATTTGATAATTCTCAACAAATAATTATAGTGTGGGAGGCACTGTCCTTGGTGCTAGGAACTTGTTAAGAGACAAGATTCAGTCCCTACCCTCATGAAGCTTGAATAACAAAGGAAAGTGATACTAAATATGTGATTAGAATTGTGATGAGTGTTTTGAAGGAAGTCTGTAGAATACTATGTGAGTAGACTAAATTTTACCTGGGGACATTTGGAAAGATTTTCACAAGGAAGTGGCACTTAGGTGAGGTGAAAAAGAAAGAGGTCATCCAGGAGAAGAGAAAATGATTCCAAGTCAAAGGAGAAGTACAAAAAGGCCAGGATGGGTGTGATAATGTAGAAGAATGACATAAGGTGCGCTGGAAAGGTAGACAGGTGCTAAATCAAGGAGAACCATGTTATTAGGGTTTTGGACTTTAATTTAAGGACAATGGGAAATCATCAAAAGGTTTGAGGCAGGGGAGGGACATGTTCGTTCACCTTTGCAATTTTTTTTTTTTTACATCTTTGTCATTGTTCAGTCTCTCAGTTGTGTCCAATTTTCTGCAACCCGTGGCCTACAGCACACCAGGCTTCCCTGACCTTCACTGTCTCCTGGAGTTTGCTCAGATTCATGTCCATTGAATCGGGAGGCTATCTAACCATCTCATCCTTTTGCTGCTTGCTTCTCCTTTTGCCTTCAATCTTCCCCAGCTTCAGGGTCTTTTCCAGTGAGTCGACTCTTCTCATCAGGTGGGAAAAGTATTGGAGCTTCAGCTTCAGCATCAATCCTCTATTTTTAAGAGGTAAATTTTTTAAAAGATTTTTTTTATGTGGACCATTTTTAAAGTCTTTATTAAATTTGTTACAGTAGTGCTTCTGTTTTATGTATGTGTGTGTGTGTGTGTGTGTATATATATATATATATAAGCTGCGAGGCATGTGGGATCTTAGCTCCCCAACCAGGGATCAAACCTGCACCCCCTGCATTGGAAAGCAAAGGTGTAACCACTGGACTGCTAGGGAAGTCCCACCCTCGCATTTTAGAAGATCACTTCTGGCTGCTAAGTAGGGACTAGATAGGAAGAGAGCAAAATTGGCAGGATAAGGACCAACTGGAAAGCAATTCTAGGAGATGACTATAGTGGTGGGATTAGAGATGGAGAAGATTGCATAGCTTTAATAAATATTCAGGAGAAAGAACTCAACAATTAGTGATTAATTGATTGGCTAAGGTAGAATGAAGGAAAGGATGACTTCCAGATTTCTACTTGAGCAAATGAAAAGAAAATCCAGAAAGAGCACCCATTTACAGACAGCCCACCAGAATACTTGTCTTGCCAATCTCATTAAGCAGGATGGCTGTAATATCCAGGGATGTCTTTTCAGGTAATCAGAGATGATAATCACAGGTAGATGGTGAAGATGGGGAGAGGCATCTAATTAGTTAAGATGCAAACATACAGTTAAGTGTAGTTAAGATGTACATATGGACCTCTCCTTTGGGATCTCCACCCTCTCCACCCTCACGCCTGGGGGGTGTACTGTCCTTTGTTTACTGAAGAAAATTTTGAGCTGTAACTGAGCTGTTAAAAAAAAAAAAAAGATGTACAACAGTTCAGTTTGATCCACACACAGTTTTCCTGAATCCCTGCTCTCCAAGTTCTGCAAACCTCCTGATTGGTGGGGTGTCAACCTGTACCCTTCATCCATCCTTTCTATGTTGTATCTCATCCCCCTTCTGGTGGTTTCCAGAACAACCAGTAGCTTATGAGCCATCTCAGATAGTCTATGTGGTTTTGACCAATGTGGGTCCCTCTGAGGCAGCACATTTTTCAAATTATTACCTTGGACTTACCAGGAAAAACATTAGAAGCAAATCCACCCAGAGTCATTTACCAGGAGTACTGACTCTTTGATTTAATAGATCAGCCTGGTGAACATCTGTATCATCTATAGGTGACTTGGTTGCCAAGTCACCTATAGGGAAGAATAGAGCTTGCAACCTTATTAGCAGCAAAGACACTTTTGGAGCAAAGATGATCATTTCTACTACTACATGTAAATATTGCTTTGATATTGTAATTTTTCTTGTAGTTGGTACAATAAACCCTCTTTCTTCAGATTGGTTGTTATCATTTGGGAAATCCATGAGTAAAATCTTACTACATATTATATGCTGCTGCTGCTGCTAAGTCACTTCAGTTGTGTCTGACTCTGTGCAACCCCATAGATCGCAGCCCACCAGGCTCCCTCATCCCTGGGATTCTCCAGGCAAGAACACTGGAGTGGGTTGCCATTGCCTTCTCCCATATATGTAGTGGATCTCAAAAGTCAATTGCTAGGTTTAGCAAGGACTTCCTCAACACCATTCTTCGACAGGACTATTCTAGTACATTCCTAGGAAGACCAAGTAGAGAAAGAAAAAAGGATAAAGGACTGAACTCTGGGAATGCTAGCATTTGGTGAGCCAGCAGAGGAAAGCGGAGAAGAAACAGAGAATAAGAGAAGATTAGGAGAGATCTAATGTCATGGAAGAAATCCAAGGGAGGAAAGATTTTCAAGGAGGAAGACGTGATCAATAGCATCAAATGCATCAAGGATTTCCAGCAGGTCAAGGTCAAAAACTGTGCCCTTTGAATTTGGCAATATGGAGGTCATGGATCCCCCTATGATCTATATTAGCAGAAAATAAGGCAGAAGCCACAGTGCAATAGTACTTAAGCAAATGAAAATAAGGAAGTAGGATAAGTAAGTGCAGGTCCCTCTTTAAGAAAGTTGGAAGAAAGAATAGACAGTAGCTGAAAAGTGGTACAAAGTTGCAGATTCTGGTTTTATCTTTTTTTTTTTTCTTAAAGATGACAGAGACTTGAATATGATCTGTGTGCCTACATACATACTAAGTCGCTTCAGTTGTGCCCAACTCTTTGTGACCCTATGGATTGTAGCCTGCCAGGCTCCTCTGTCTGTGGGATTCTCCAGGCAAGAATGCTGGCATGGGTGACCATGCCCTTTTCCAGAGGATCTTCCTGACCCAGAGATCAAGCCTGCATCTCTTACGTTTCCTACATTGGCAGTGTTCTTTACCACTGGTGCCACCTGGGTATAAACTACAGAAAGATACCAAGTAGAGAAGATAGATTTGAAAGGAAAGAAAAAAAAAAAAGATAGATTGAGATCCTGGAGGTGATGAGAGGAGGTGGGATCAAGGGCTCAGATAGAATTGGACACCTGAGCTTTATAGGCTGAAGGGTCGGGGTGAGGATAGAGGGTAGATAGGATAATTAATAAGGTGGGAACCAGGCAGGAGATTAAGGTATTTCAGGCCTAGTGATATCGATATTTCTGAACTCTCTAGCTGAGGAAAGGAAGGAGGATTGGCTGGAGAATATGGAAAGCCTTGTAAGTATTATCCTGTCATGAACAAGTTGCTGTTGCCTTTCTTGTTACCAGTGCAGCGTCTTTTCCTCCTCTGATTGGTAACAGCACATCAGTTTTCTTTGAAGACCCATCTCCTCCGCACCCTTAATCTGTGGGGTTCAGATGGGAATCACTCAAACTCTACAACCCATTTCAGTGCTGGGATCTTATCCAGGATCAAGTCAAAATGATCAATTCAGAGATAGGCACATGACTAATCTGAGCCAGTTAAACTCAGTTCCAGGAATTTTCCTTCAACTTTTGGGCTAATGGTGCTGGTAGAATATAAGCCTGGTCTTATCTTGCCACAAGAAGGGATAAGCCTGCCTGAAAATGAAGCTAATGTAAAAAAAAGCAGAGCTAAAGGATGGAGAGAGACAGATGCTTGATAAGATCCATTTAACACCTTTGTTTACCTTTTCCTGAAGTCACATTAGTTGATCAATATTTTTTGTTTACACCACTTTGAGCCGGGTTTTATAGCTTGCAACCAAGAGTTATGACACATATATGAGGTCAATATTGCTTATTGGTACTCAGCCCTACATCCATTGTTCTGTAACCTCCCTGGTAACAAGGCTGGAGATCTGCAAACCACATTTCTCAGGTTCCTTTGTCGCTTTGTTCCAGTTAGATTGTGCCAATGGGAACCCTCGCTTGAGGTAAGTGGGAGGAACAAAGAGTCACTCTGCTTTTGGCAGGGCCTCTGGCAAATTCAGGAGCAATGGCTCCACCCTAGCAAACATGGAGGCTGTTACAGTAGCATCAGCCATACAAGCTCTAGCTGCATTCGCTCCCAGTGCAGATTTGTGGGTTCCACCTCCTTGTTGTACTTTGGGCAATACCTTTCCTGCATTTTGCTCCTTTAAGTCAAGACTAGTGGTAGTTTCCTGGTCTCTGGGTAACTCTGTTTTCCTTCTTATGCTTCTTCAGACCTCCCCCACAATTTTGTAACAAATTCCTTGCTGTCAAATCCTCCTCTAAGGTTGATCTATGGCAGAAACCAGCACAACATTGTAAAACAATTATCCCCCAATTTAAAAATAAGTAATTTTTTTTAATGCAAAAAAAAACCACCACAAATCCTCCTTTACTTGGAATATCTAGAGTGCCCTCTGTATCCTTATGGAACAGTGATTGATACATAGTTTCCTATTTTGCATACACATATACACCACACACAAGGCTCAGAAAGGCTGAGTTTCTCAAATCTACAGAGTTAGTAAGTGGGCCAACTGAGTCTGGAGTTTAAGCATGTCTGACTCAAGCTCACATTCTTTCTCTGCCCTAAAGTTGGCTTTTGTTGTTTTTTTCTTTTCATGGTTAGATTAAATAGAAGTTAAGGGGAACAGAGAAATAAAGCCATTGTTAAGAAAATTGTTCAGTTGATCAACCTTGGTGTTCAATTTGGATGGGAAAAAAGTCAGAGAGCAGTGAGAGAGAGAATGAATAAGGATAAAGGTAGGAGGTTGTGGTCACAAGGAGGGTGTTGGAATTTAAGGAATTGCTTCACAGGTGGAGCAGTTGTGAATGAGGACTAGGGTCTGAGTTTGGGTGACTAAAGTAGGGTCTTCAGCAAGTGAGGACGTAGTCAGGAGGTTAGTAGATGGGAGCCATAAGGATAGTATGGCTCATTTGCTTGATGCCAAAGAAAAGAATTTAACCTGCATAGAAAGAGGAAGAGAATAGCATAGGCATGTATGGGAGTCTTGCCAATGGTGAGCTGCTTCCCTTCCACTGGGACAGCTCCAGGGGAAGGAAGAAGTCCCTGGGGCAGAGCCTGATCTCTTCATTGGAGAGAAAGAGAGAAGTATATTAACCACGGAGTGTGTAAAGAATATAGAGAAGCTTATTGACCATGGAGTATGCATTTGAGAGGGCACCATGGAAAGTTTGGGAAGAAGTGGCACAATGATGAGCAGGAAAAAAGGGGTCATGTAGACGTTCGGTGGTGAAATTCTCACTCTATCACCCTCCCATCCTGTCTATGAGCAAGTCCTGCAGAATGTCTTCTTTTTAATTAATTTATTTGGCTGCACCAGGTGTTGGACTTGGTTGCATGTGAACTCTTAGTTGCAGCATGTGGGATCTACCTCCCTGACCAGGAATCGAACTCAGTCCCCCTGCATTGGAAGTGTGGAGTCTCAGCCAGTGGACCAGCAGGGAAATCCCCTAAATGATTTTTAATCTGCCTGCTTCTCTTCATCTCCATTGCACCAGTGTCCGGGCCTCCATGATTTATACCTGGACCACAGCATTGACCTCCTCAATGACTTTCTCACATCCACAGTGATCTCCTTTTACTCAAAATCCACTCTGCAACAGTCAGAGTCATCTTTCAAAATGTAAATCTCATCAAGTGTGAGGACTCCTTGGTCTAAAATCCCTCAGTAGGTTTCCATTTCCCCAAAGATAGACAAAATCCAAGCTTCCTAGCCTGACGGGCGAGCCCCCCATGAGCTGAGAAGCCCCTGGCTCCTTCTCCAGCCTCACCTCCAACCAGCCTCTCACTCATCCCCTGTACTCAGCCCTGCTGAGTAGCTGTGGTTCCCACTCCTGGCTCTTCTTTGCTTGTGTTGCCTCTTCTGCCTGTAATGCACCAGGCATGGTAGTGCATAGCAGGCAGTGAATATATATTTGCTAAAGGACTGCATACATTCTACTCATCTTTTAAAATTCAGCTATAAAGGCTTTCCTAACTTGCTCCCCATCCAGGTATTGCTGGCTCTGATTTCATTTTCATATGTAGTCTTCCATCTTAATGTCTGTCTCACTCTATTGCATTTATCTGATGCCTTGTCTGCATTCCCCCCTAACCTCCCTCCACCCCAACTGTGTAGAGTGGCAGACCTTGGGGGAAGGAACTGTTCAACCCATCTCTTTTTCTACTGCCTGACACACTGCCCTGAGCATAGGAGGTGCTAAGAGGGTGGATGGAAGAATCATGAGTTGACCTTTTCTGAAAGTTCCTTGAACACAAGCTTAGAGGCTTCCCTTCAACAGAGCAGTAGGAGAAGAGAAGAAAGAGGAGACTTAGTCCTCCTTTCTCAGTAGAGAGGAGGAAGTTAGCCTCCAATAGCACAGTTGCTGGATAACTGTTTAGAACACCTCTAGGCATCCTGACATGATGCCATGTTGGCCCCAGATGTGGCACATGGACTGGACGAGACCCAGAACTAAGACTCTGGCCTTGTCTTCACCCCTCAGGCTGAAGGAGAAGAAGCGAACCCCAGGAGGAGAACCATCCAGACATCTTCAAGGATGGAAGGGAAAACTCAAGACACTTCTTGGAAGTGGATCCCACAGCCCTGGTGCCTGGCCCCTACCTCTGTTTCCAGTCCCAGCCAAACTCCAGTCCTGGAGGGCCGTGATCTCAGGGGCCTGGGTTCATCACCTGCTTCCCCTCCCAGCCATTGAGCCTGGGAAAGGAGCCTGGGGCAGTTCTCCTGAACAACAAGGGCCTGGTGCCTATTGGGAACCACGCTAGGGCCTGGCCTTTTATGCCAGGTTTGTCTGTCTTCTCTCCTATTTAGACTCCAAAGCCCCACAGAGGATGGGGCCACCAGGTCAGGAGGGACCATGGACCAGAGTGTGGTTATCCTTCCAAGGATCCTCTGGAGTGAATCCAAGAGGTGGGCTTGAGTCCATACTCATTGTCACAGGGAAGTGTCCAGTATTGTGCCCATTTAATGGAAGAGGTCACTGAGGCTAGCATATGGAAGCTCAGAGTGAGGGCCCCTTGCTAGAGTCTGAGGCTTTTTTTTTTTTTTCTTTTGAGCCTAAAATAAGTTTTCAACCTCAAGTGACGTGGAAAGGTAGAGGAAGAAAAAGGTCTCACCTTGAGACCCAGTTGCCTATAGTCCAGGCCAATCCCCAATCAAATGGTTGTCAGTAAGTTTGGACCCTAAAGTCTTGGTCAGCTTATGACCAGAAAAGAGCAAACCACTGTAACCTCCACCCAGATGACACTGCTGGCCTAGATGGTGCAAATACCCAGGGGACGCCCACGAGGCTGTGTGACATTCTGAAAATGTGTTTCATAGTGCAGGTCCCGAGTCAGTCCTTCTTCCATTTTCCCAGCTTGCTTCAGGCAGGTGAAACACTCATTTTTCATTCTGCTTGTTGTGCCTGACTCATAGCAACCAAGCCTCATCTTCTGCTGTGATGCTGCCTGAACCCCATGGACCTACAGTTTGAAGACTGCCACAGCCCTTCATGGCAGCGCTGGGCCAGTCCACTTGGTGCATGCATAGCCACTTCCAGCCCTATTTCCCTATGTCCTGGGGCCAAGGTGTGGTCAGTTATTAGCAGGGCAGAGTCCCTCCTCTGCTTCTTACTTGCTGTGCCAACACAGGGGTTCCTTTCTCTACATTTTTTCTCTGTTCCCTCTTTTTTCTAATATTGTTTTTCAATTGGAGGATAATTGCTTTACAATGTTATGTTGATTTCTGCCATACAACAACATGAATCAGTCATAATGAGATATATATATATATAGATAGATGGATAGATGTATATATCCCCTACCTCTGGAATCTCCCTCCCCTCTGTTTCTCGGTCTGTGATGATAGTCTGGAAGAAGCCAGTTTATGACTGGGATTCAGAAATCACCTGTAAAGAAATGAGGTTTGTCCTTCAGCCCTCCCCTCCCTTATCTCCTGTAGCTTTAAGAGCTTCAAAAAGAGAGGTTACAAGCTTCTCAACTCAAAGAAGTGAGATTGCTCCATAACCGGGGTCCTTTGATTCAAGTGAAGCACTCTGGCTTTATTGTGAGGAAACTGGGAGGAGGAGCCAGGCCAGACATGTGTCAGGAGTGCTGGGAGGGCGCACAGCCCAGGAGGCTGTTCATCCTCTGGGCCTGGGGAAGGTCCTTGGTCTTGCTCAGTTCCTCCACGTCTTTGTAGCAGTACAGATTGGGGCCTTGGATGAGGTACAAGCCCAGACCATTGGCGGAACATGAGTGGGGGCCCAGAGACTTCTCTGTACACAGGGCCCCATCGACCTTCGTATGGGGCCAAGGAAGCTCTGTCCACGTGGCGTGAGCTCCTAAGTTCAGGTCCAGCCACCACAGCTTCTGGCCTGGGAAGAGACACCGGATGTAACGTGGCTTCCATATCATGGAGATCTGCACCTGGCCTTTCTCACGCCCTCATGGAGAAGCACAGAACCAACCACCCCTCAGCACGCAATGCCGCTCACCTGCCATGATGTGGAGCCGAGAAGATCCAGGACAGGTAAAGGCTGCATCCACGGAATGAAGGCTGACCCCTTGAGGGCTCCCGAATTCCTTCTCCAGCTGCTTTGGATAATCTTTTACGAGAGTGTAGCCTGCCCTTGTCAGGAAGATATATACCTGGGTACCCTGGAGGACAAAGGACATTCATCAGCACAGAGCAGGGAATTCTCCCAGTCTCTACCTCAGGCCGCTCTCCCATCACACACCTGGATCAGATAGAGCTTATTATCCCAGAGGAAGGCAGCATCCACTGTTGAGGGGCCTTGGGGCCACAGATGCTTGATGGGCCAGCTGTGCCATCCATCCCGGCTGCTGTCCAGACTCCAGTAGTGGTTCTCTGTGGGTAGCAGAGGAAGCTCTAGTGCTGGTGGTAAAAGTCCAGGCCGTGAAGAGGCAAGTGACAGATGTAGGGATGAGTCCTGAGAGAGGGGAGAGCGTGCACCCAGAGGCCAGGAGGGAAGAGGCTAGGTGAGAAAGCAGAGCAAGCATGTGGTTGGAAAAGTTAGGCATGGTGACCTGATTGGAACTGGAGGCAGTAGGGGCCTGATGGAAGGGCAAGCTTGGAGAAGAGTGGCCGGGTTGCTAGCTCAGGCCAACATAATGAAGTTTGGTGTGGGCTCCTTATGCATCTCAGATGTCCATGTGAGGAGGTGCTACAGTGAGACGGTGGCCAGAAGTTAAAAGGGAAGCAGCGTGTGTGACCATCCCAGACTCACTAACTGTCCCTCCCCCCTGGCAACCATAAGTCCACTTTCTATGTCTGTGAGTCTCTTTCTGTTTTGTAAGTAAGTTCATTTGCGTCATTTCTCTTTAGAAATGCTTTATTTTAAATGGATAACCAACAAGGACCTATCACCTAAAACACTGCTATATTTAAAGTAGAAAACCAACAAGGACCTATTGTATAGCACATGGAACTCTGCTCAGTGTTGTGTGGCAGCCTGGATGGGAGAGGAGGTTTGGGGGAGATGGATACGTGTATATGTATGGCTGAGTCCCTTTGCTGTTCACCTGAGTCTATCACAACACTGTTAATCAACTAAACCCCAATACAAAATAAAAAGTTCAAAAAAAAAAAAAAAGAAAAGAGAAGAGCCCAGTAAGCTCCCACTGGGTGTTCTCACACGGACTGTGTTCTCTAATCCCTTGAGATGGTCAGAGACAAAGGGAGTAGCCACACCAGCCCCCTAATTTCCTCTCCCCTTTTCATAACAACTTCCTAAGGAAATTGTCTAAACTTTTATTTACCTTTCCTTCCTCAGTCCACTTCATTTATGTTCCTGGTTCTCTCTACCATTGAAATTTCTCTCTTCAGGGTTAAGTATCCTCCAACTTGCCAAATCTAATGTCTTCTTCTTACTCTACCTCTTAGCAGCATTTGACTGCTCACAGCTCCCTTCTTTAAATTTTTTCTTTTTTTTAAATTTTGGCTCCTGTTATTCCAGACTCTTCCAGTGTTCTTACCTTTTTGATGCCTCTTCAGCCTGGTATCTCACATTAGAATCCTAGTTTGGGCCTCCACTCTATCTGCCCTCACTCTCTAGGTGATTTTACCCAGTCCAGGGTTTTAAACCCCATCTGCATACTGAAGACTTTTGATTTGTTCTCTTCACTTCTGATGGACCTTTTCTTTGAGTGTCAGGCTCAAACTCAGCTGCCTACCTGACATGTCCATTTGGGGCTACTAGATACCAATACTCTAATGTGTCCAAACTCATTTCTGCTCCCACCAAACACATACACCTTCTACCCTAGTCTTTTCCAATCTTAATAAAAGGAACCATTTGTCACCTAGTTGTCCAGTTCCCCAAAGCTAAGTCATTCTTGAAACCGCTCTTTTCCCTTACCCACTCTGACCAATATCCAAGGCACTGGATAATGCTATGGACTCGACTTCCAGAACACATCATGGTGACTGCTCACCACCTTTGTGCTGTTTTCCCAGTCCAAGTTGTCATCACCTCTAATCCAGACAGCTGCAAGAACTCTTCGCCTGATTCCCTGCTTATACAATTATAGCTCTGCGACTTACATTCCATAAGAAACCAGGATAATCTTTTAAAAAATTAAGTCAGAACAGATCATGGCCCAGCTCAAGATCTGCTCCTGGCTTCCTTTTACAGTTGGAAATCCTTACCAGGCCCATGATATAATCTTTTTTCTTTTTTGGTTGATCCATACACAGCTCGTAGGATCTTAGTTCTCTGACCAAGGCAGAACCCTGGGCCCTCAGCAGTGAACACGTAAGAGTCCTAACCACTGGACCACCAGGGAATTCCCAGACCCATGTGACCTGGCTCCTTCTCCCTCTTTTGAAGCCATTCATCTGCTCTTTGCCAGCACTCAACACACTGGCCTCCTTTCTTGACTCCTCAAATTATTTGCTGTTCACCTTCCCTAAAATGCTTCTCATCCATTGCTTTATGGGGCTAATTTCTCTTCATCACTGAAATCTCAGCTCAAAAGTCATCTCTTCAGGATTTCTCTGGTGGTCTGGTGGCTAAAACCCCATGCTTCCTATGCAGGAACCCGGGTTTAATCGATCCCTGGTCAGGGAACAAGATCTTACATGCCGCAACTAAGGTTGGTGCAGACAAATAAATAATAAATAGAATAAATATTTTTAAAAAATCATCTCTCAGAGAAGGGGCCCATCATTCTTTTCACCTCTATCCAATTATTCTGTCCTATTTCCTTCACAGCTTTTTGACACTTAACATTTTTTATTTTATATTTTAAAACATCAACAACTCACAAATCCATTTATACTAGCTTCAAATGGTATTTGGGAATAAGAAATATTCTAATGTTCCCAGGACATTTCACAGCTATTAACACTGCCTGAAAGTATTCTCTTTTATTTTCTCTTTTTTTTTATCATCTCTCTCTCCAGCAGGCTCTATGAGGGTAATTGTCTTGTCTGCCACATTGATCACTGTATTCCAGTGCCTAGAACAATGCCCAGTACCTATCCGGTGCTTGATAAATAGTCGGTGTTCCCCATGCAGCCACAAGCTCTCTTTATGGGTATTAACCAGGCAAGTCTCAGTGACCACATGTCCACCTTTCCCTCCTGATAAAACCACCCTGCTCATGGCTCCTATTTTGAGAATCAGAGCTATGTTGCTCTTTGGGCAGAGAAAATAAGTGCTGAGCCCCAGTCCATCAGTAGCCAATGCAGAGGCCAACCAGCAGCCACTTTAATGTGGTCTGGAATAAAACTATGGGGCTGGGCCGTCCCATTCTCTCTCTGGAAAGCCAATAGGAAAAAGAGCAACTGAGGCAGTTACAAGTTGTATCTGAGGCTAAAAGATCATAACTAGAGAAAATTGAGAGGACATAATGGTCCATGTGTGAGCCAAAGTTGGGAAAGCAGAAAGAATGGATTAGAAACCATGAGCTAGAGACAAGAGATTTATCAATAAGGGAGAGGGGAGAACTGGCCCTTTGCTGAACAGCTGGGTCATACTGGTGTTTTTGCCAACATAGTGAGTTCCCACCTTGGCTGGGTATTTTTAACATAATGGTGTTCTCTCAACAGCTATGGAACATCTCTAATACTCTTGATTTAGGATTTCAGCTGCATTCTGTTTATGCGCACATGGCCTTGAGATTCCACGATCTCGCCATGGGTGAGTGTTCTCTATCTCTGTGTGATCCCTGTAGCCCTAGTTTCTTAGTGCTTCTATCTCCATGTCTTTCTATCGATCTCTATCTCTATTTCCATAGCTATCTCACTTTGTGTGTGTGTCCTCCCAGTGGTGCCTTGCTCTCACCATAGCTGCATATTCTCCCGATCCACAGGTGTTCTTACTCCGGCATGTATTCTCAGTACAGATCTACCTGTTCACTGTAGGTGTGTGTTTCATCATGGATGTATGTTCTCATTACAGCATGGGGATATGCTGTTATGTCATATAGCCCCCTTGTTATGGGGATATGCTCTGCTTGTGGCTGCATATTTTTCATTATAGCTTGGTAGTCCGATCTGATCGGATTTGTTCAGGGGTTAGGAGTAAGGAAGGATTTTTCACTCTGTTGTATTCTAAACCACTGTTTCACACTTGTATCCTGTCATACATATGTCAGGCTGAGTGTAATGGGGTAGGTCACTCTCTTAAAGCTGTCTTCAAGTATAGATCAAGACATTCTTAGGTAGCATTAGATGGCTTCTACTAATTAATGGCACAGGTCTGGGGAGAAGGGTCTCCCCTGGTCACTCAGGGGAGAAATCTTATCAAGCTAGTGAAGGTATTGCTAAAGATCTAAGGAACTGAACACTTCTTGGCTGATGCTCAGCAACGTGAACATCTTGTTTCCAGGTAATGCTATGCCCAGAGGCCTGGACATAGGAACCAGGCACCTGGAAAAAGATGGAGCTCCTGGAGATAAGCTTAAGGTAGGGGGGTGGGGAGAGGGTCAGAGACATGCAGGAGCAAAGGGAATATGAGGAGTCATAGGTTCAGGGGGTCCAGGGAAGACACAGACCTGGCATGGACAGTAGTGAGAGGCAGACAGGTGGAAGAAATTAGAGGCCTGGACAATGAGATAGGTTCCTCAGATATGCATCTGAGGAAATGAGAGGTGAAAAGGAGCATGCCAGGGTGAAAGGATGGGAGCCTTTCATAGGGGGCACAGTGATGAAGATGGAGGAAATATCTCAGAGATGAGAGGCACACACAAAAGAGTTGAGAGGTATGGAGGACAGAGATGGGGGTTTGGAGGGCATCTCTTACCGCTAAAAGCATAGGTGGCACCATGGTTGTCAGAGAGCAGTGCAGACAAGACTAGGTGTGGGCTACAGCGCGTATCCATGTGCTGGGTTGCATTCCTATGTGCGTGGCCTTAGGGAAGAAATAAGCAAGGCAGAACACAAGAAGGCAAGAGGTCAGAATGAGGTCTGAGGTGGAAGAAACCGCTGGGGGTATTGGGGGTGCAGGTCTTCCTCATATGAAGACAGTTGGGAAGAGCCAGAATGAAAGTGGGGCTGACGCAAGGGCCAAGGTATCATTCCATAGGTGAGGGTAGGAGCTGGGGTGCATGGCATTTGCAGATTCAGGGAAGGTGGACATGTCTCCAGGGGTCCCAGGGCTGGGGCTTTCTCACCTCTGTTAGGGCAGCGCATAAAGTAATCTCGGACATCCCGAGGGTAACTGGAATTCACTTCTCCCTTGACAGGGTCGAAGCGCAGGAATTTGTTACCCCGGAAGCAGTAGTAGCGGTTGAGCCATCGTATGGCCGAGGAGCAGTTCCCAACGGCCGGCCAGGAACGTTTCTTTAGGTTCTTGTAGAGAAGTCCCAGAACCACGTGTGGTTGCCTTTGTCCAATCAACCAACAAGCATTCGGTGAGGCCAGACTGTGCCCTCTCTTGTGCTTGCACTGGGCCCCAGGATGGACCAGATGTGGCCCCCATCACATGGAGCTCACAGCCCAGCAGGGAAAGAGTTGAGGAAAGTAGTCATATGACAGAATTCAGCAGCAAAGTATACATGATCAGTTCAGCAAGGGCAGAGGGAAGAGTCTGGGAAAATTTCCCAGAGAAGGTGATACTTAAACTAAAATCTGAAGGAGTTACAAAGCATTCAAGAGTGGGAGATGGAAGCCTAAAACATGAAGCAAATTGGGTGTCTAGGGAATAGCAGAGAGTTTGGGGGGCTTCATGTTCAAGGGAAGGGATTGAGAGACTAAACACTGGAGGGTCAATAGGCCGGAGGGACTTGGAGAACCTTGTATGTAAGGTCATGAAGAACTTTGTGAGACTAAAGAACATAGATATGTCCTAAGGGTCATGGAGGACATGAGGGACTTTTAGCAGAATTATATCTAGTTAACTTCCCCAGAATGACTTCCTCTTACTTCACCTACTTAAACTATGCACACCTTAATTAGCTTCTCTATTTCTTTCTTGGGAAACCATATCATGCTACTACCAGCACCACCCTCCCTACCTCTACTCCCTCACCACCATCCCACCACTACTCCACGCTCTCTTATTCCAGCCTGCACTGACCTTGGAAGAAGAAGACACCCTCATCAGAGCATTCTCCGCGGTGACATTCCACAGCTGCATCCAGTGGGAATGGGATTCCAGGAAACTTCTCTTGGAGCAACTTTGGATATTCCTGCCCCTTCTCGGGAGGATATACCCAGAATTTGTCCTCCTACAAACAAAAGCACGCTGTTTTTAATATGCACGCCAGACACTGCCACTCTACTCACACAACACCTTTTATCTATCGAAATTAACATAATATTCTTCTGCAGTCCCCCATACTCTCAATCCATCTGTGGACAACAATGTCTGAGCCCTTACACAAATATATACCTTTAGTTTGTGCAAATCCAATCATTGTTACTACACACAGACACACCTGACTATGTACAACTAGCACTCCCATGGTACAGTTATCTGCAACACCAGTGGTTTTGGCAGACACATCCACAGTCATCCTGCAATCATCCATCCATTCAAACATTCATTTGTTCACTTATTCACCCAAGAAACAGTTGCTGAATGACTACCATATGCCAAGTATTGTGAGAAGCACTGGTCATAAAGGGGTGACAAGACTCTACCTCTGCCTTCAAAGACTTCATATTTTTTTCACTGTACAAAAGCAGAAAATGAGACCGTAGTGAGTCCTAGCCATGTGAGCTCCAAGGTGGAGGCATATGAAGTGCATTGGGAATAAAGGAGAAGTGCCTAAGTCAACCTAGAGAACTCCTCGAAGGCTGCATAGAGGAGGGAACATTTGGGCCAGGTGTTCAAAACTGAGCAGGAATTTTCCAGGTAGACAAGTGTGGAAAGAACATTACTAGCAGAGGGAGTAGCATGCACACAGTATACTCATGTGGCTGGCACACAGTGAATGTGGCCGGGGAAGAGACCAACCTGAAGATAAGCAAGGGCCAGGTCTCATGACCCGTGTGCACCTGGCTGACAGGATGCAGCACGTGGTGGTGCCATTTGCTGAAACAGGGGACTCGGGAGGAGAGGGATTTGTACAGAAGATACTGCGTTCCATTTGGGGGGTGTGCATCTGAGGTGTGTACCGAATGTCTAAGTTGAAGATGTCAGCCAGGAAATTGCAAAGAAATGTCTGGAGCTCTGGGGAGAGATCCATATCTGGTATCCACAGCATGGAGAGTCTCAGAGCCATGGAAATGGTTAAGATCATCCAGGGAGGGTGAATGGAGAATCTGGGAAGGATCCCCAAGGAACATTCAGGGAGTGGCCCAGGATGAGAGGCTAAGAAAAGCAAGGAAAAAAAGGCAGGAGGGAAAACAAACCCAGCAGTGAGGGCCACCCTGCCACACGGCATCTTGTGTGAATCAAGAGAAGGTGCCCAGAAGGAGCAGACACAAGCTGGGCCAGGACATGGGACCTGATGAGCACAGTGGGGTGGATTTCATCCTCCACTCCCCACTCAGCCAGGTACCACTGTGCAGTGAACAACCTGGCAACCACAGGAAGAAGACCAGATGCGGGGTCATGGAAGCCAAGGAAGAATTTCTAGGAAGGAAAGGATGGTCAACAGCTTGAGGAGTAGCAGAGAGGTGTGGAAGCAGATTAGGACTGAAGAAGAGCCTCTGGATGTGGCGCCTGTCAGGACCGAATGCACACACACACACACACACACACACACACACTAGCCTGACCTTTCTCAGGAAAGGAAGGCCCAGGAGGAGGAGACCTGGAACCTGTTGGCAAGGACCCCCTGGGGAAGGGTTCCTCGTGTTGCCGCCAGCACTTCTAGCCTGGCCCTGACCTGGGTCCAGTCATACCTTGATCAGAAGGACACTGTTACGATCATAGCGGAAAGCAGCATCCACGGGACTGGGGGCATCCTTCCATCTCTCTGAGATTAACTGCCGGGCCCAGGCATGACCCTTCCACACAAACTCCCCTGCAAAACACACAGTCACTGAGGGACCCAGAGCAAACTTTTGGCCTACTGAGATAGTTACAAAGAAGCCGTGGCTGATGCTCTTAAATAATTCCTAAGACCACCAGGACACATCCTGGTGAAGGAGACCAAGTCTGAGGTCCCAAATGCCCCAATCCTAGCCCCTCCTACCTTTCAAAAACAGCATGTTCCCATCCTCATCCAGGGTGGTAGCATCAAAGCCCCAGCCATCCGAGCAGCGTTCTGGGGAGGAGGTAGGGAGGCAGCAGGTGAAAGACTAGTAAGAGGATACAATGCAGAAGCAGAGAGACAGACGCAGAGAGTCAGGGCCTCACCCATCACGTCTGGATCTGGCTTGGCCACATTCCCACCTTCAACTCCGTGTCCAAGCTCAGGAGCTCTAGCCCTAGGAAGAAGACACAGAACTGTCTTGGCTCCCAGCAGCTAACACCTCTCCCTTAGCTCCTGACCCTAGACTTGAAGAAGTGAAGTGAAGTGAAGTCACTCAGTTGTGTCCAACTCTTTGCAACTCCAGGACTGTAGCCTACCAGGCTCCTCCGTCCATGGGATTTTCCAGGCAAGGCTACTGGAGTGGGTTGCCATTTCCTTCTCCAGAGTATCTTCCCAACCCAGGCATCAAACCCAGGTCTTCTGCATTTAGGCAGATGCTTTACTGTCTGAGCCACCAGGGAAGTCCCAAGACTCCAGACTTACCCCAGACCTAAAAGCTGGCCCTATCCCACTCTAATCGCAACCCTGGTCCTCCTTCTCCAGCCTCAGCTTCACTCACAGAGGGTGGGCTTTAGCCAAAGACCAGCACAAGCCCAACAGCCACAGTGCGACTGGCGCTCCCAATGCCCGAGCCATGGTGAGCTGGAGAGGCCCCAGGACAGTGCTGGGCACCTGGCTGAACCCCCTATATAGAGAAGGCAGCAGCACCACCCCCACTCTGAGCCTGCTGGGGACGAGCTCTCTCAGGACTGTGCCAATATTGGCTGATTACATCAGTGCAAATAAGGTCAGGGTCTGAACAGAAATCGGAGCCCAAGACTAACTCTTCCCGGCAGGAGGCCCCATCCCCCCCTTCAGTGACTTGTTTTTAAACTTTTTATTTTATATTGGAGTATAGCCAATTAACAATGCTGTGATAGTTTCAGGTGGACAGCATAGCCCTTCAGTGACTTGTGAGCAGTGACTGGCCCAGGCCATTGACGTTCAACATGACTCTTCACCTTGTTGATGCGTCTGGGTACCCATAAAGGGTAAGAAGGGGTTAGATTGATTGAGGACCACTTGGCTGTGGTTGGACTTACCTGAACAATGCAGGAGGAGAGAAGAGGAAAGTAATATTTTTGTGAACTGTGCCAAGCCCAGCTCTGAGACTCTTAAAGAGTCTAACACTTACTTACATATATTTAATAACCACACACACATACAAACAAACTTAGAACTACTCAGAGACAGTTTCTTCCAAGCTCCATCAGGGACTTGCTGGGGGCATTCCCAAGTCTCTTTATCTTTGCCCTTGACAGGTCAATAATATTTCACCATTGCTGAAAGTCCAAGTTCCGCCCTTGCCCCCACCCCCACAGGCTTTGCAAAAATCACTTGGGATGGAAGGGCTGGAGGAGGTGTCTCTTTCAGAGAGACCTACTGGTAATTAGACTTTCTTCATAGTTTCTATCTTAAGGGGAAAGTGCTTTGTTTACCTATCACAGAATAAATAAAACTGTACTGGGGTTTCACAATATTTATAACTGATTCTTACTTAAATGCTGTCTTTTCAATGAAACCTTTCTTGTCCACCTCATCTAGCTATTTCAGAATCTCGGTGGTTTCCTCTATGTTGCTTAATAAAACTTGAAATTATTTTATTTGTATATGCTTTTGCTTCTGCTAGTTTATGCTTTTTTTCTTTGCTAGTTTTGATCTGCCCGTCTTATGTACTATTATGTATTTTTTAAATTTTTAAAATGTTTTTTGGCTGTGCCCTGTAGGATCTTAGTTCCCCGAGACATTGGAAAGGTAGAGTCTTAACCACTGGACCACCAGGGAAGTTCCTGTACCATTACATTTTCTCTACCTAAACTAGTACTGGGCATGTACAGGCATACCTCAAAGATATCTAGAGTTTGTTTCTAGACCCTTGCAATACAGTGAATATCACAATAAAATGACTAACACAAATTTTTTGGTTTCTCAGTGCAAATAAAAGAGAAGTCACTGCAATGAGAAGCCTGCACACCACCGCTGGAGAGTGGCCCCCATTCACCACAACTAAGGAAAGCCAGTGTGCTGCAATGAAGACCCAGAGCAGCTAGAAATAAAATAAAGAAATTAGTTTTTCTAAAGTTCAGTTTAGTTCAGTTGCTTAGTCGTGTCTGGCTCTGTGTGACCCCATGGACGGCAGCATGCTAGGCTTCCCTGTCCATCACCAGCTCCAGGAGATTGCTCAAACTCATGTCCATCCAGTCGGTGATGCATCCAACCATCTCATCCTCTGTCGTCCCCTTCTCCTGCCTTCAGTCTTTCCCAGGATCAGTCTTTTCCAATGAGGCAGCTCTTCGCATCAGGTGGCCAAAGTATTGGAGTTTCAGTTATAGTGACACTATATTATAGTCTATTAAGTATGTAATAGCATTAGATCAAAAAAAGTACATATCTTAATTTTCTAAAATAATTTTATTTACCTTTGGCTGCGCTGGTTCTTTGTCACGGTGTGGGCTTTTCTCTAGTCGCAGAGGGTAAGAGCTACTCTCTTGTGGAGCACGGGCTCTAGAGCATGTAGGCTTCAGTAGCTGCGGCTCAAAGGCTCAGTAGTTGCGGGTTGCAGGCTCCAGAGCACAGGCTCAATAGTTGTGGTACAGGGCTTAGCTGCTCCACAGCACGTGGGATTTTCTCAGAGCAGGGTCTGAGAATCTGTGTCTCCTGCATTGGCAGACGGATTCTTTACCACTGAGCCACCAGGGAAGCATCTATACCTTAATTTAAAAACACTTTATTGCTAAAAATGTGAACCATCATCTGAGCCTTCAGGGGGTTGTATCTTTTTGCAATAGTAACATCATAGATTACTGGAACAAATATAATAAAACTGAAAAGTTTGAAATATTTCAAGAATTACCAAAATATGCTACAGCAACATAAACTGAGCAAATGCTGTTGGAAAAAAATGTGCTAAAAGACTTGCTCAACCCAGGGTTGCAACAAACCTTCAATTTGTTACAAAAAAAAAAAGGTGCTATCTGTGAAGTGCAATAAAGCAAAGTGCAATAAACTAGGTACACCTGTAATAGATGTTAAATAAATATTTGTTGAATGAAAAACATTAATTTCAAGTATTGATAGTGTTACCAATGTTGCTAAATTTCTGACAGTTTTTCTCCTTCCCAGGTAAGGAGAATATCAGGATTGGGGGTGTTTTATTTTGGAGACATACTGTGATCTAGGGGTCATAGGTCTCTGTGGCACTGACCTTCTTCTTGTGGTCTTGTTGCATTCTCTGTGTCCAGCCCTACACTCCTCTCCTCCTCTCAGCTCTGCTATCCCTAGTGTCTGCTATCTTCAGCACTCACTGGGGTCCGCCTGTTTCTACCTGAGACGTAGCTGCAGGAGACAAATATGAACAGTCAGCTCTGGGCCAGGCTGAGGTTCCAGGATCCCTGTTCCCCAATCCAGCCTGAAGGGCCTCTGATCCCTCTCAGATGCCCTTGACATCCCCTTAAATAACCTCAGCAAAGGCCTCAGCTCCCTTGTCTACTCTGCAAAGGTTCCTCCTGACAGGAAGTCAGAGATTTCTGGGACCCCTGGAACGTGTTACCAGGCCTCTGCCATCAGGTTTAGTGTCCTCTCCTGACTTGCCATGAAAACATGTCATGTTAACATTGTTCCTCCTCTGAGGTTAGTGGACAAAGCTGGACTCCTCAGGCCCTTGGCAGCATGGGTAGCACCTCGACTCCCTCAGCAGATACCTGACACCCATTTCTCCCACTGCAGGGTATCTCTGACTGGGCCCGCTTCCTCCCAGCTGCTGGGCACTGGGGGCTGCTACTCCCAGACTCCCCTTCTCCTTGTCTTCAGCCTCTAAAATCTTATATAACCTTCCTGGGATTATCCCCCCCTTGAGCACCCAGTGACCTTTCATCACCAACCCCTCAACAACCATCTCTAGCTCCAGAATTGTGTCCACGTGTCCTACAGGTTTCACTGAGCCTGCCTGGGGAGTGCTTACACCCAGCAGGAACACCCGCCGGAAAAGGCACTATGAGGGTCTTCAGTAGTACCGGCAGGGCCCTGCATGGACCTTCTGGTCCAGGAGCAGCCTCCCCTGAGGCCTAGCAGGGCTCTCTGCTGGGAGACAGCAATACACTGGATGGTGGCTTCTCATCTTGGCCTCTTCTTTCCCACACAGCTTTGGTCCCCAGCACAGCACCCCTGGATCTACCTATCACAGAAGACTCATCTTTGGCACTTTCCCACTATTGTTTCCTAATTTGTTTGTCTACTCTAAGGTGTTTTAGATGGCATATTGGAAGCCTTCCTCCTTCTTCCCGTCCACCCCCAACCCGACCACCTCGGCACCCCTGCCCCGACCCCCCTTCCCCAACCGCTCAGGGACTAGGCCAACAGAGTCTTCTGCACATCAGGCAGCTCGCATGAAAGTTCACCTCCTGAGCAGGGGCTGAGAGGGCATTTGAGAACTCAGGTGTGGATATGTTGGCCATTTCTGCTTCTCCTGAGTTATTCCCAGCGCTGTGTCCTGGGCTGTGTCCAAACTTGGGCCTGAGCGCCCCCTGGAGGCCTCGGGGATCAGTGCACTCCCACCCTGCAACCAGAAGCCACAGCCCCAGAGATTTCCTCCCTGAAACCAGCTCCCCACAGTTTTTCCCTTTCACTCTTCTCAGCCTCGCTGTGGGGCCTTAGTGCCACGTCCCCTCTTTCTGATAATTTCCGCTGCCCCGAGCAGGTGTAGGGACCTTGGTCCCTTGCTTGATTTCTTGGGGATTTCAAGCCCGGAATTATCCAACCATCCCCTTTACCATGTACTCTTTCTTCCCAACCCTCCAGACCAACAGCTCTCTGGCTTCCCCCTAAGGCAGTGTGCATTGGGCCTGCAAACATCTTCATGGATGGAGCTTCCTCTGGCATCGCGAGGGCTGCAGTTAAGCTGGACACTGCCCTGCTGTCCCTTGGACTGGCTGTGTGCAGCCCTCTCTGCCACTGAGTTCTCTCATCCCAGTCACTTCTCATTTCCATGAGTGCTGCGTGTGCTGAGCAGGCAGCAGAGGTGGGATTCTCTCTTCTCTGGACTTAAAGAATTGGGATGCAGCTCCAGGTACCCAAAGTGCTCGCTGCTCTCAATCAACTCCTTCAAGACTTTCCTTGTCTATACTGGGCCTTCCTGCATACTCCATTCTTACCTCCCTCTGAATGTGTGTCTGCGTGTGTGCTCAGTCATATCCAACTTTTGCGACACAATGGACTGTAGCCCGCCAGGCTCCTCTGTCCATGGGATTTCCCAGGCAGGTATACTGGAGTGGGTTGCCATTCCTCTTCCAGGGAATCTTTCCCACCAAGGGATGAAACTCAAGTCTCTTGCATTGGCTGACATGTTCTTTACCACTGAGCCACCTCTGGTCCCTCCCTATGAATGATTATAATAATTTGCTTGTATTTATTGGGGACATGTATGTGCCTGGCATTGTGCTTAACACTTAATGTGATTATTTTATTAAATCATACATAACTGAGACTTCCCTATGGTCCACAAGGTGTCCTTTTGATCTCTGAAAAGCCCCTATTGTCTTCCAGAGGTCCACGAACAGGCCCTCCCACTCTAGACCCAGGAATCATGCTCAGTTCAATTCAGTTCAGTCACTCAGTCGTGTCCGACTCTTTGCAACCTCATGGACAGCAGCATGCCAGGCTTCCCTGTCCATCACCAGCTCCAGGAGCTTCCTCAAACTCAGGTCCATCGAGTCAGTGATGCCATCCAACCATCTCATCCTCTGTCATCCCCTTCTCTTCCTGCCTTCAATCTTTCCCAGGATCAGGGTCTTTTCCAATGTCAGTTCTCTGCATCAAGTGGCCAGTTTTGGAGCTTCAGCTTCATCATCAGTCCTTCCAATGAATATTCAGTACTGATTTCCTTTAGGATTGACTGATTTGATATCCTTGCAGTCCAAAGGACTCTCAAGAGTTTTCTCTAACACCACAGTTCAAAAGCATCAATTCTTCAGCACTCAGCCTTTTTTACAGTCCAACTCTCACATCCATATGTGACTACTGGAAAAACCATAGCTTTGACTAGATGGACCTTTGTTGGCAAAGTAATGTGTCTGTTTTTTAATACGCTAGGTTTGTCATAGCTTCTCCCAAGGAGCAAGCATCTTTTAATTTCATGGCTAAAGCAGTCACCATCTGCAGTGATTTTGGAGCCCAAGAAAATAGTCTGTCACTGTTTTCCATTGTTTTCCCATCTATTTGCCATGAAGCAATGGGACCGGATGCCATGATCTTAGTTTTTTGAATGTTGAGTTTTAAGCCAGCTTTTTCACTCTCCTCTTTGACATCATCAAGAGGCTCTTTAGTTCCTCTTCGCTTTCTGCTGTAAGGGTGGTGCTCCACCAGGGTAAAGTCTTGAGCTTCCCCATAACCTCTTATACTCAACCTTTCCAGATCCATCACTCCCCAAGTACTGTTGAGTGCATTCTCTGCCAGTTACCATGCTGGGTGCAAGGGGCCTAAGAATGAATGAGGTGCTACAACTTACCAGTTAGGAGTATGACAGCTCCAGATTCAGGACTGGGCTCTGCTCTTACTTAGCAATAAAGAGTAGCTTCAGCCTTTTGTAGAGAGGGAGAAATCCTAGACCATACCTCCCAAATCACTGAGGGCTGCTGGTAATTATCTTTGGAATTGGCAGCCAAACCTTGACAAATAGAGCTCAGAGGGGGTGCCAGGACCCTTGTTCCACTGTAGGGAAAGGGCAGCAGTCTTGGCTCAAGAGCAGGAGGATGAAACAGAGCTCAAAGTCTTCGGGACTGAGTTTTCAAATGCCCCGAGTTTCCCATAGCCTTGGCTCGTTCCAGGTCCCTAAACCAGGCCTGCGCCTCAAGGATTGCTGTCATCTTTACAACTGTTCTCCCCACAGCTGCTGGTTGCGTTTGGGTAAGGGTCCTTTCTCAGCCCTAGAGCAGAGAACCAAAGACCTTCCTATTTCTGCAGATGTGGGCCTGGGGATAGGCATTTAGAGGTAACTGAGCCAGGGGCACTGCCTCTCTGCTCTGGTCTCCTGAAGCTTCAAAACATCAGGGCACATTTGGAATCTGGGTCCCCTAACCCAGCTGCTTGCCCTTCTTTTCATCAAGAGCTGGTTGTACCCTCATCTCCCCTTCCAAGCCCCATCCCACAAGAAAGCAACAAAACCATCGTGGTGAACACATTTATTTAATATGAGGGGTGGGGTATTGCTGCCTCTGTCAGTGTGTATAGGGTGGTAGGGAGACAACCAGAGGGACTCTCGCCCTGGAGTAAGAGGCTGTTCTGGCCCCAGGCTGGGGGGTGGGGAGCAGACTGAGGAGACGGGGAGGTGGGAGGGGGGTGCACGGGGCCCAGCGGGAAACCTCAGCCTCGTGCCACCCAGCGCCTTCCTCACCTGGATGCGGCTGTTGCCCCAGTCGGCCACGATGATGTTCCCATTGGAGTCCACGGCTACCCCCGTGGGAGCGTTGAACTGCCCGTTGCCCTCGCCATGGGAGCCAAACTTGAAGAGGAATTCCCCGTCGGCACTGTACACCTGGCGGAGGAGAGGTCTGGGGGCTGGGGACCCGGCCTCAGGCAGAGGGCAGGGCCCTGGAGGAGGATGGGGTGAAGCCCCAGGGCGGAGGACCCCCAAATCTGCAGCTGTAAACCAGTTTCTTCTCCCTGGCTTCATGTCCACGCATCCCACTGCCTACTGGACACCCTCGCTGATGTCCCTTGGCAGCTCATCTTCCCTGGGAAAGCAGTTCATTCTCCTTCCCAGTGACTGGCAACACCCTGGTGGCCACAAGTCACTCTCAACCCCACCTTCTCCTCTGCTTGACCTCCAGTGAACTACCATAAGCCGCGGAGTCTGTGTCAGATCTGTACCCTGTGCATACAGTGCCACTGCAGCGGTGCTCAGCTGGATTACCGCAGCTGATCTTCCTGCCTCTAGTCTCACCCCAGCCAGAGCGCTCTAAGACACACCAGACTGCATCACGTTCCTGCCTGCAATCCTTCAGTGACTCCCCATAACTCTTAGGAAGAGAGCAAGCCCCTTCAGGGAGTGAGCAAGCCTCATTTCCCACCTGGCACTACTCCCCCGTCTTCAGACCTCATCTGAACTACCGGAACTACATGGGAAGAGTTTCCGCCTGCTTGGCTTCTCCTGTCCCCCTGTCTTCTGGTTAATTCCCAGTTGTGCTTCAGGTCATTCTCGGTCTCACCTAAATCAAGGGCTCCTGCTACGCCCTCACCTAGTTTGCCTGCATTCCCGCAGCACAGCATCTGCCACATCAAATTACAATATCCTGGCACCTTTTTCTCAACCCCACTAGACCAAAATCAAGAAGACAGGGAACATATTTGCTTTAACGCAGTGATTATTCCCAGCTTCGAGCACAGTTCCTGGGACAATGCAGCCATGTCACAAACATTTATTAAGCAAAGGAATGATCTCAGGGGAGAAAGCAGGGAGGTGAGGGAGAAAGGGGTCTTGTGGAGGAGGAAAGGATGCTGGGACAGTGGCCATGGAGGGAGGGGGGGCACTGACCTTCACTGAATGGTTATGGAAATCCGTCACTACAATCTCATTCTTGTTGTTCACAGCCACAAAATGGGGCCCTGAAAATACAAAGTGGGCTCTCTGGCAGTAAGCCAGGAGACTGAGCGGAGTGGGGAAGAACCTCTGTGATGACAAAGCTGGCTGTGAGATGGTGGGGTCTCTGGGATGATGGGGCTAGGGTACAGTGCAGGGACGGGCTCCCCTAGGGCCAAAATGTAGGAGAAGGGGTCTTTAGAACTGGGGCATATAGGGGAGTTCTCTGGGGCTGCGGTTTCGAGAACTAGGTCTCTAAATCCTCCTCCAATACCTGCAAAGTGGCGGTCAGTGGCCCCGCGGCCCCCAAAACGGCCCACCAGCTTGCCATTGGGCTGGAAGGTGAAGACACAGCAGGACTTGTTGTCGACCACAATGATATGTCCGTTCCGGTCTACAGCCACTCCCTTGGGGCCCATGAGGCGGCCAGCTCCTATCTTGGTCTAGAGGAAGGGGTTACCTATTAGGGACTGCCTGGTGGGGAGAGCAGTCCCAGCCTGGCACCAAAACAGAACCTTAGGCTGAAGATGGATCGGACAGTCCAGGCCTTGGCCACCAGAGGCACTAGAATGGTCACCACGGCTGGCCACCAAGGCTGCAGAGTAGAGTGACAGTAGACCTCTCACCTTGAACTTGCCCTCAGGGGAGAAGATGCTGACCCAACGGTTGTCATAGTCTGCCACGATAATGTCTCCATTGGTGTCCACGGCCACACCCGTGGGGCGCTGCAGCTGCCCGGGCGAGCGCCCTCGGACCCCAAAGCGGAACTTGAACTGGCCTTCATTGGAGAAAACCTGGAGCAGAGGAGCGAGGGAGGGAGAGGGCAGGAGGGGAAAGACTGTGGGCACAGAGGGAAGGGAACGGGAACCTGAGGGAGGAGACCCCCCCCATTCATTCATCATTCAACCAGCACTTCCTGACACCCTGCTGGGGGCACAGGGCAGAATCAGACATGGCAGACCTTAGGGGACATGCAGCAGGGGTGTGACTGGGATCGTGAGGATGTGAAAGAGCTGAGGGGTGGTCAGGAAAGGCTCCAAGAGCAGGGCAGTCTGAGTTAACAGCCTCATAAGGATGCCAAGAGATGAGTCAGAGCTGGCGAGTAAAGACAGAGGAGAAAGGTGTTTAAAGAGTCAACAGTATGCAAAAGGCACAGAGTTCAATATGTACACTACTTGAGTCCAGCATGGGCTCTACTTGTCCAGTGTGGTTGGACTGCAATGGGCATTTCCGTAAAGGACAGAAGAAGGCTTTATTCTGGATATGATGAGGAGTCACTGAAAAGCTCTGGGCAGGAGAATGACAAGATAAGATCTGACTCTGTGCTATAATATGAAATACATTTGGTCTTTGTCCCCAGTGCCTGGCACAGAGCTCTTCAAACTCTGAAAGAATTTCCTGATCAGTAGCAGTGTCTTTTGTCATTCACAAGGAGCCCCTTGTGAGTTTATGCTAACGAGGGACTTAGAGTGGGACCCCCGTATAGCTTCAGGATGAGGCTAGTCGCCAGAAAGACCATCTGATTAAAGGGTCAGAACTTTCAGCTCTGCCCACCAACCTCTGGGAAGGAGAAGGGGTGGGGAGCACACATTAAGCTCTATAAATCCTCTTGACCAACAAGATTCGATGAGCTTCCAGGTTGGTGCCAGGAAGGTGTGTTCCCCAGTTCCACAGGGATCAAAGCTCCCATACTAGGAGACCTCACCCTATGTACCTCTTTTCTGGCTGTTCACCTATATCTTTTATAATACGCTTTATACTAATAAAGGATATGATAAACATAATTAAATGTTTCTCTGAATTCTGTGAGCTGCTGTAGCTAATTATTTGAATCCAAGGAGTGGGATGTAGGAATTTCCAATTTACAGCTGGTGGGTCAGAGTATAGGTGACAACCTGAACTGTCAATTAGCCTCTGAAGAGGGCCATCTTATGGGGCTGAGCCTTTAACTTGTGGGGTGTGATGCCATCTTCAGGTAGTATCTGAATTGAGTTAAATTTATAGGATCACTGGTCAGTGTCCATTGAGAATTGCTTAGTGGTGCTGGAAAAAAGCCCTTGGGAGCTTTTTAAGTTATATCTTTTATAATACGCTTTATACTAATAAAGGATATGATAAACATAATTAAATGTTTCTCTGAATTCTGTGAGCTGCTGTAGCTAATTATTTGAATCCAAGGAGTGGGATGTAGGAATTTCCAATTTACAGCTGGTGGGTCAGAGTATAGGTGACAACCTGAACTGTCAATTAGCCTCTGAAGAGGGCCATCTTATGGGGCTGAGCCTTTAACTTGTGGGGTGTGATGCCATCTTCAGGTAGTATCTGAATTGAGTTAAATTTATAGGATCACTGGTCAGTGTCCATTGAGAATTGCTTAGTGGTGCTGGAAAAAAGCCCTTGGGAGCTTTTTAAGAAAGAACACACTAGGGATTTCCCTGACAGTCCAGTGGTTAAGGTGCTGCGCTTCCACTGCAGGGGGTGAGAGTTTGATCCTTGACTGAAGAAAGATCTCGCACACCACATGGTATGGCCAAAAAAAATTTTTTTAAGGAGTTAAAAAAAAAAAAAAAAAAGAGCACTCTGGCTGCAGGGAGAAGTCAAGACTGGAAACTGCTGACTAGTCAGAGGTGCTGCAGTGATCCAGGGGAGAACTAATGCTGGCTTGGACCAGGGCACTTGCTGGAGGGAAGTAGATGGACTCAAGATACATAAGGAGGAAGACTCAACAGGACTTGGTAGCAGACAAGAAACGGTTAGGTGAGGGTCGGGGAAGGGACAAGGATTAGCCCCTCCAGGTTATGAGGCTGATAAAGTAATCTGGACAGAATAAACCTTTCAACCTCTCACCCCTGCTTCCACCTCCCCGACCTTAGCAACATGGTCAGGTCTCCCCATCCTTAAAACACTACTTTAATGCTCTTCTTCTCTATAGCTAAGCCTTCCTGCTTATTCCTCATAGCCAAAACATCTCTCTCTGCCTAAGTCTTTGTTATAACTCTAGGGACACAAGGTAAATCAGAGCCAAGAGCAGCCTTGCAGAACTCAAGTTATAGGCCTTGGCCTTGCTCTTGATCCAGACTTCTTCCCTCTTTAGTGGACTGAGGTCCCCACGTCTGCGTCATCCCCATTTTTCAGGCCTGCTGGGATACTTGAATTGGTCCCACCTATGGACATCACTTCTTCCTGAGATGGACCTTCCATCATGCCTCCTTATCTGATCAGAACAGCCTCTGGGTTCTGCCCTGGTCCCTGCTTGGGTGGCACTTGCCAGCACAAGAAGATAGGCACTACGGGCCGAGAAAGACGAAAAGGTGCAACCAGATTGGCAGTGAAGCATCTGCGTCCATCACTCCAAGCAGCTTCGTTTCTATCTCAACACTGAGGCTTTACGGGGGTGGTCTTACTCTTCTCATCCTATCTTATCCCACCCTTTACAACTGGCCAACTCCAATTCATCTTCCAGTTCTCAGAATTCCCAGGTCATTTCTTCAGAGAAGCTTTTAATGATCAATTCTACTACCTGAACCAACATATACATATAAAGTTAGGTCTCCATAATACACACTTTTTAGCTCTTTTCATAACCACTGTCACTTCTATAATTAAATCACTGCTAAGTAGCCTTGTTCCCTTCTAAGGATGTAAGCCCTACGTGGGGCATGGACTGTGTCTGTTTTGTTTGCTGCTGCACTGCAGCACTGGTATAGCAACTGGCACACAGCAGACATTCAACAAATGAATGAATCCATCAGCTTACTCCCAGACCAGAACTGGACACCCCTCCTCGGGTACTGCACAGTTATGTCAAACTCACCACACATCAAAGTGTGAATTCATCAACTTATTCCCAGGCCCATTCCTGAAAGGCAACACCACCTGCCCAGGGCACCAAGCACTGCAATTCTTGATCCCTCCCTCTCCTTTGATATCTGATGGCTCATCAAAACCTGTCATATTTACTTGCTTATCTCTAGAATCTACCAGTGCCCTAATTTGACCCTTAACATCTCTCTCTTGTGCCACAGTAGCAGTGAGCAACTGGACCTGAGTCTACTTGGGCGAGAGACTAAATAAAATAAAACAAGCAAACCAGTGATTCTAGTAAAGAATGAAAAGGGCCATGGCAAAAGGCTGAGGGAGCTCAGAGGACAATGTGATTAACATTCTGCCTGAAAGAAATGACGAAGCTTTCACAAAAGGGCTGATAAAACTTCTGGACTCAGACAATTATTACACAAGGATATAATATAACCAAATCAAACCCTTCATTCAAAAACCACAAAATGTTTTTTCTCTCCTGTCAGCTGATGCGGATTCAACACAAGGAGATTTGTCTTGGCCACCACCATAGCCAGCTCCAAAGGAGGAAAAGTTCACGAGGACTCCAATCCTCATGAACCGAGGTGGGAGTCACAGTCCGTCTGGAAGCCTGGCCCATACCAGACCTGAGGACCCCAGAGTGAAAGCAGCTGAAACGCAGCTTTAGAACTGAGAGCCAGGCTCCTAGCAGCTATGAGGTGGCTGTGTGGGTGGGGGCAGGGGCCAGGAGGATTGCTGCAGGGGAAGTAAGTATTTGGAGCAAGGAGGGGGCTGCACTAGGCCCTCCCTCTTAAGTTCCCACCTGGAAACAATGGACAAGCACAGTCCCTTGTTGGGGAGACAAAGTGACATGTATGTCCACCCCAGGAGAAGTTTCCCCAACCTCAACTTTTGTGCCAAAAGGCATACGGAGGAGGAACCGAGTTGGAAGGTGGAGGGCACGACAGCAGGCCTCACCACCAGCCCTACCCATCCACCTTGCTCCACTCCAGGCTATGCAGGATGGACCCAAATGCCTCCCTGTGCTGACCTGAGCCTCTCCTTTCCGCTGCACTTAGCAACAGGGTGGGAACAAAGGTGGGCTAGACAGGCTGGGGAACACACTCGTGCAAGACTCCCTGGCTCCTCCAGTCTGCTAGGAGGAAAGCAAGGGCCAGGTGGAGCTAAGCCTAAGGTGACAGACCTTTGGGAGAGCCGTATCTGTGACAGGGGTACTCAGGCAGAGGGTTGGGAAGAAGTTTAAATGTACAGATGTGAAGTAAGGCTCAAGGACAAGTTTTGCTGTTTGACAAAATGTTTTCAGGAACCAAAACTTTATAGCAGTTAGAAGCAATCCTGTGCAGTTATCAAAATCAAAATCCCATAGCTTCTGCTCCCAAACCATTTACAGCATGACCTCAGATACTTCACTCCTAATATAGTCTCCCTCTAGCCCTCTCTCCAGCTCCCCGAACAGCCTCCTCCAGCACCTTCCCACCTCCTGGCTTTTGTTTACAGCCCCGACCTGGACAATGATATTGTCAACAGCTAAGGTTAGAAGGTTCACTCAGTGTCAAGCACAGCACATTATGTCAGGCAACCCTCTGAGGTATTCTTTTCCTAATTTTACACAGGAGTTAACCAAAGCTCAGAGGGGTCACATGACTTGTCAGTAAGTGGCAGAACTAGGATTCAAGCCCAGGTGTCTGGTTTCAGACCTTTGAACTGCTCTGCTGCGTCTAGCACCCTGGTGATTACCATAGGCTCTGCCCACTCCTAGGCTCACTACAAGGAATAGAGAGAGAAAGCCACGTTTTCTAGTTTTCTGGAGCCCAGAGTGCAGCAGAGACCACGTTCTCTTGAGTGGTGGATGCTCCACTCAGGTGCGTGAAGCACTAGGAGGGCCAGGGGCAGGAGCACCTATGAAATGCATTACGTTCTAGCCACTGGAAGGCACCGCTTTCGCAAGTTACCCTTGTTTGACCGTCTGTCTAGTCAACTGGACATTTGCAGAGACTAGCACAGGTGATACACAGGCACGTTGGAAGATAGCAGGGGAGGGCAGAGCCTGCATCCTGATCTCACGGTGGTGAAAAGGGCAGGATGTAAGCCAGCCAAGTGGAGCCTCAGGTGGAGGCAGAGGGAAAGGAAGAATGAGCCAGATCTTTGGGGCCCAGGAGCCGGTCCGGCCTGACCATAGCCTGGGAGGTAGAGGCTGCCAGCTCAGTAAACCCTGGTGCCTAACCGTGAAGTTGCTGGTTACTGTTGTGGACAGTGAGCTTGGGATGGCAAGTGGCTGGGTAAGGAGTGGTGCTATGATTCATTGTTCTTTAAGGAAAGGTACTATCTGCAGGGTTTCACCTTTCCTTCCAGAGATACTCTGTTTCTGAGTAGGCTACAGCCTGAGAACCTCTATTTGGTGTTAGGGGAGAGCTTACCTGGATACATTGGTTGTTGCTGTCTGCTACCACCTGT
>SJXQ01010754.1:205719-241706 GCA_006408695.1 Aepyceros melampus
TTGTTCTGCAACGCAGAGACGCCCTGCTCGGGGAGGATGGACGTCTGCCGGCACACCGGACAGGACAGTGTCAGGCTCTGGGCAGGGATGTAGTTCTGGAGGCATCTGGCCAGGGAGGAAGGGGCGTCAGGAGGGGTGAGGTGGGGTCAGCACGCCCCTCCTCTCACCCACTATGGGTGCCAGTCCCTCTCCTTTCAGGCATGCTGTTACATTCATTTGGAAACCACTCTGGCTGGCACACGCATCCTGTCCTGCCAGCAGGTGTAAGAGGCCTCCTCTCTCACAGCTGAGTGGGAACACACCGCTGACGTCTCTCACAAGAGCAGACGTATCCGCATTCCTCACAGTGTGTACAAACACAGGTTCACCTTTCACAGGTATTTACAAACCCTTCTCACAGCAAGTGTGTGACTGCCTGTCCCCACCTCCCTGCCACTAATTCATTAAACATTTATTGAGTGCCTACTATTGCCAAATTTGTGCCAAGCTCTGGGAATACAAAGATAAAGCACAGTGCCTACCTCTAAAATACTTCCAGTTTATAGAGGGAAAAAAGTAACAAAATTAGAGTTTGTAGAAGTAAACAGTGTGATGATTAAAAGCATGGGTCCTGAAGTTAGGCTGCCTGGGTTCAATTCCCAGGTCCATCACCTATTACACTATGTGAGCCCTGACAAGTTACTTAACTTTTTATGTACTAAGGACTCCTCCTTTGTAAGATGTAGACAGTACAGGCTTCACAAAGTATGGAGGATTAAATGTAAAGTGCTGACAATGCCTGACTCACAGAAAGTGCTATATATTGTAAACTATTAGTATTGTTGTTTAGTCACTAAGTCATGCCCGACTCTTTGTGTCCCCATTGACTGTAGCACACCAGGCTTCTCTGTCCTCAGTTATCTCACAGAGTTTGCTCAAATTCATGTATGGGTATTAGTATTACTGATCACTAATATAAGGAACACAGGGACTTCCCTGGTGGTCCAGTAGGGAGCCAGGGTTCAATCCCGAGTAAGGGAACTAAGACCCCATATACTGCAACTAAGCAGGAGCACTACAGCTACTGAGCCTGCATGCTCTAAAGCCTGCACCCACAAATGGAGAAGCCCATGTGCCAAAGAGCCAGCACAGTCAAAACAAATAAACATAAGGAACACAGAAGATGTAGTAATAAGGAAATTCACAGAAGGGGCATCTGGCCAAGGGTGGGTGGACTGGGTAGCCAGGAAGGGCAGAAGAGGAGGTGCCATAAGCAAAATCTTCAGGGACAAATAATTGTTTGACCAGAGAAAGCAGGGAGAGGAGGAAGGGAGGTGCAGATACAGAAGGGGACTAGAAGCAGCACAGCATGACTAGGACATTATAAGCAGTTCGAGGGGGCTGGAGAGGACTCTGAGGCAAGGAATGGTAAGGGAAGTCTGGAGAGAGAGGCAGGGGCCAGCTCAGGGAGGGCTCCCGGGCCACACCAAGGAGCTTAGAAGTTATCCCAATAGCAAGAGGGCATTGCAGGAGCATGGTAGAGCCAGGTTTACACTTTATCAAGCTCCTCTTCACTCTCTCTGTGTGGAAGGTGACTGTGATATAAGACAGCAGACAAGGGGTGGTAGCATCTTCCTCCTTAGCACCCAGCTACCATTTATTAGGTGCCACGTGCCAGGCACTGTACACTTGATGCTTGTTAACAGACTCAGAAAGGCGAAGTGCTCCAAGATGACAAAGCTAGGGAACACGAGAGGCAGATCTAAGGTAATGCATGTGCTTATGCAAGATACTCTTGTAATAGTCTCGGCAAGAGGTGAGGAAGACCTGGATCTAGGCACTAGCAATGCAGACCAAAGGACAAAAGAGGATGAGATGGTTGGATGGCATCATCGACTCAATGGACAGGAGTTTGAACAAGCTCTGGGAGATGGTAAAGGACAGAAAGTCTGGTATGCTGCAGTCCATGGGTCGCAAAGAGTCAGACATGACTGAGTAACAGAACAATAACAATGTAGACCAAAATGGAACTAATTTGAGAAGTGTTTAAGAAGTGCAGCCAGTGGGAGGTGTTGTCTGATTAGATATGGGGAGTGAAAGATGAGCCTGGGTTGACTCCCAGGATCCTAGCTTAGTGACTAAGTGGATGGTGGTGCCATTCACCATGATGAGAAACACAAAAAGAGGACTAGTTTACAGGGAGGTTCAGCCTTGGCCTGGTTGAGTTTACTGTAACACTGGGACATCCAAGCAGAGGGGATCAGTAGACAGCTGGGGAGAAGGCAGGGAGGGAGGGAGGCCACCAACATTCAGATGGCTCCTGTAGCCATGGGAGAGGATGTGATCACCAAGAAGGGGATTACAGTGCCAAGAGCAGGACCCAGCAAATACTGAAGGAGGAGATCAAAGAGGAACGGGCAGAGAGACAGAAGGAGAGATGGTGCCAGGGCAGCCGAGTGGAGCAATTCCAGAAGCAGGGAATGAGTAGTCATCAGTGTCAAAAGCAGCTGAGTCAGGCAAGGCAAGGATGGGAAAATGTTGCCAACTGAAGAGTGAATGGGAGTTTGGAAGTTTGAGTAAAAAGGAGGTTGAGGGGTTGGATGGCAGCTGGGAAGGACAGAGGGACAAAGGAGAGTTCTTATCTGTAATGGGAGGCTTGAGCATGTTTATAAATTGACAAGCCAGCAGAGGAGGGAAGGAAGAGACTAGAAGACATGGGACAAGGTCTGGGGATGGGAGAGTGGCTCAGGTTGGCTTGAAGAGGAGGAGTGGATGGATGGAGGGAGGGGGAAATGGAGGTGGCTGTACTTGAGCACCGGGCGCCAAAATTAGGATGCCTAACTTGCCTCTGGCAAGGTTAGCGGCTGAAAGCAAATGAGTGGGCGAAGGCGGGTCCAGAAGGACAAGGACACTAGGATTCAGCGCTGAAGGGAGGAGAAGGGTCTTACTAGAAACAGACTGATAGCAGCTGCGTTTGCATGCGTGCTAAGTCGCTTCCGTTGTGACCGACTGCTTGAGACTATGGACCATAGCCTGTCAGGCTCCTCTGTCCATAGAATTCTCCATGCAAGAATACTGGAGTGAGTTGCAGTGCCCTCTTCTGAGGCATCTTCCTAACCCAGGGATTGAACTTGCATCTCTTAAGTCTCCTACATTGCAGGCAGTCTCTACCTCTAGAGCCACTGTGTTTGGAGACCACCAATTTGTGAAGGGAAAATCTGACTAGTGCAAAGTTTCCCATATCCTCAATCTCCCCTCTTAATGTTGTCTACACCTCTTGATCTGAATTAACTATCTTATTTATTTAACAAACACTATGTACCAGGCACAGTTCTAAGTGTTTCACAAATATTAACTTATCAGTGACCTAGTTTCCCCTTCAGTCTTCTCGAATTGAGGGTGGTTTTGGTCTCATACTCCACATTCCTTGGGGCTAGAAGGTGGGGTTGAGTCCTCCCCACACTCAACTGGAACACTGCTAAATTCTTCTTGCTCCTTGGAAGCTCAGGCCTTCTGTCTACAACATCCCACCTTGCTGTTGTCTCCATGCTTCCCCATTGGCTGAAGTCTTCCTCCTGGCTCACTCTCTTCTATTACTCCCCTCCCACCCTAACACACACTCCTGCCCTTATTCTCAATGACTCTGACATCCACAGAGTAACCCACCCACCATCAAGATTTCTTAGTTCCAGGGACTTCCGTGGTGGTCCACCGGTTATAACTTTGCATTCCCAATGTAGGGAGCATGAGTTCAACCCCTGGTCAGAGAACTAAGATCACACATTTGTACATGATGTGAGAAAAAAAAAAAAAAGGATTTCTTAGTTCCTAAGCCTCTTTATCCCCTTACCCCCAGGATTTTTTCCTCTACTTAACCTCAGCTATCTACTCCCATGTTTCCAGCACCACTATGTCTCATCAACTCTGAAGTCTGCATTTCAACCATTCCGTTTAGTTTCCCCTGTAGCTCTCTTCCAAGCTCGCTGAATCTGGGGTTTACCCTGCAGAATACCTTTGAACTCATCAAGAACCCCATCCTGTGTGTTGCTCATGCTTGGCTTATGAGGGCTTCCTAACTGGTTTCTGGTTTCCACTCTTGCTTCTGTAGAACCCACTCTTCCACAGCAGCCAGAATGAGCTTTGCAAAACCCAATTTATGTCACATTATTTCCCCGTTAAGACAATCCTCAAGGGTTTCCCACTGCATTTAGAGCAAACTTCAAACACTTTCCTAAAACTGCCAAGCTCCCCCATGAACTGTTCTGACTCTTTCCTACCTCACTTCACCCTACTTTCCTCCTTACTCATGCACCGTGGCTTCTCCTCCGGTCTCTGAACATGCCCCAATTACTCCTTCCTTAAGGCTTTTGCATGAAACAGTGCAAAGATACTCCCCATGGCTGGAACAATCTGTACATTCCTGTTTCCTTCTCACCCTCAGGTCTTGGATCAAACATCACTTCCTTGGGGAAGCCCTCCCTGATGAATCTCTGTAGACTAGCCCCTGGCCCAACCACCCTCACCTGCTCCCTATTTATTTCCTGGAAAACAGTCCAAACTGTGACTCTCTTGTTTATTTGCTTACTTACTGTCCATCACTTCTCACTAGAGCATAAGTCTTTGAGAGCAGGGACCAAGGGATAAGTGAATGAGCGGTAGTTGGGAGAGAAGGCTCTGCAGTCAAATCTGGATTCAGACCTTGACTATTTAACTTGCTGCAGAGCCTTGGAAATATTTCTTAATTACTTAATGACTCTGAACCCTAGTTTCCTCTTCTCTAAAAATGGGGATAATAAAGTATTTGTTGGAAGGATTAAGTAAATCAATACATGTAAATCACTTAGCCAGTCTCTGGCAAATAGTGAGCAATCAATATATGGTAGCTATTGTTATCATTTCTCAGGCACTGATTTTTTCCAGGAGTGCTCAGTGATCTGGGTGTAGGAGAAGGTGTGGAGATATCTAATTACAGCTCAGATCCAGGATTGGGCTTCTGCCACATGGGTTTGGAAGAGGACAAAGGTATAGGGTCTGCAAAGGATTCAGAACGGGTAGGAAAGACAGGGAGTCCAGGAAGGCGCAGGTGATTGGGAGAAGAGGGAGCCGTCAAGGGCATTAGACATCTACATCCAGTCAAAGCTGGTGTACTGAAAGTGGTGTGATGGAGCCAAGAGTGGGATGCTGGAGCTTGTGGCCACAGAGAAGTGGCATTATTTTGGGTGATGGCAAGATCCAGGGTGTCTTTGGGAGGGTGTCTGACTGAAGTGGTATGGAGGGCATCCCTGGAGAAACAGTCAAGAACTAAGGGGCATAGGTAGGTAGAGAAGTCAGCCAGGTTGATGTAAGAATAGACAGGAAGGCTGAGACTGTTTCCAGCTGATGAAGAGGAGAGACAGCAGTAGAGCTGGAACCTGAAAGAGCAGGGCTGGAAGGGAAGAGCATTGCTAGGGCAGAGCCGGGTTCAGGGAAGGGGTGGGGGTGGGCAGGCTGGAGGCAACGGTGACAAGACCCAGGGATCTGGTAACTCACCTCAGAGCAATAAGGGATGAGGCTGGAGAGGGAATACTGTCAAAATACAGATGTGATCATGCATGAAACCCTTCAGAGGTTTCACGTGGCTCTCAGGCTAAGAACAAAATTCCCCAAGAGGTCCGCAAAGCTGAGCTCCAGGAGCTCTGTCCCAGGCCACTCACAACTGCAATGGCTATGCTCCAGCCTCACCAGGCTTCCTCTAGAGCCTCTCACCCAATGCAGTGATTCATGCCACGTGGCCTCCTCATGTTCTGCTTTCTGCCTGGAAAGCTCTGACCACTCCCTTCACTCAGTTAACTCCCATCCAGCCTCTGGACCAGACCTCAGGGAAGCCTTCTCTGATTCTCTAAATTCTAACAGATCCCACCTTAGCACTTTATTTGCAGCACTCATTCAGGGTGCAATATTACATTTATCTCTATCAATATTACATTTATCTGCAATATTACATTTATATCTGTAGTCCGGCTGTATGATGATTTGATTACTATCTTCCTCCTTCACTGTACTGTCAGCCCTTCAAGGGCAAGGATCATATCTGTTTTTGCTTATCACTGCTTGCCCAGCACCTGGGACAGGTCTGGTTCGTAGTAGTTGCTGGATAAATAAATATTTGTTGAGTGAATGAATAATAGATAGAAGCCCAGAGGCTGGGAGGGGTTGCCTTTCACTTAGTGCCTCAGGACGACATGAGAATGAGCAGGGAGGATAGACCTAGCTTTGAACATGCTCCCACTGGTCAGAAATTTCTGGTGCCAGAGCTGGTTGAGAGCCTCAGTTCTGTTTGATTTCTCTGGTGATGTCGAAGGCTGCCTCAGGGTTTGGGCAGGGGCACAGAAGGCCCTGTTCTAGGCAGGAGGTGAAGCCCAGTGTTAGGAAACCACTGGACCTCTCACAGGCCCAAACCTTCATCTCCTGTAGGTCAGGGTTCATCTGCTCCCCTCCACGTGTGCACACATCTCCCTCACCTCTTAAAGGTTTACACACGCCACTCCCTTCTCCAGAGGGCTTGCAAGGTCCTCATCCCTCCCTGGTACACACCCCCTCACCTTTCACAGAAGGTGTGCAGACAAGGCAGGACTTTGGGGCACCGGTACCGATCCAGGCAGATGCTGCACACCAGGAACTGCTTGTCCATTGGCTGGACCTCCGGGCCAGGGCTGTCCTCCCTTTTCGCCATGGTGCCCACGGGTGGCTCCTGCCACTCACACCAGCCTGTACCCAGAGAGATGGTCAGCACCAGGGAAACCAGCACTCCCTTCCCCCACAGGATCCCCACCACCCCCAGGCCCTGAAAAGCACTAGCCCCTGCCAGGCATGGAGCAAGGTGAAGGAGGTGGACTGGGGGCCCTCTGAGCCTGCTGCTCTGGTCAGAAGCACAGGCATCAGGCTAGACTGGACTTCAAGCCCAGCTCAGCCTCTTCCCAGCTGTGTGAGCTTGGACAATTCGCGTATCCTCTCTGTGCTTCCGTCTCCATAATTTGCAGTTATGGGAATACTAATCCCTACCTGAAATGGTTGTTTTGAGGATTCACACTTGTGTCCGTCAAGTGCAGTCAATTGCACAGTACAGGGATATCCACTTTCACGGACACACCCACCCTTTATCTCCTTTGCCTCCCCTAAACCCTCCCTCAGGAGGCTTTTCTGATAAGAATGTCTCTCCTCTGGCCACCTACAGCCTTTCTAGCAGTTCTCTGACCCACCTGCCACACAACTTCCCAGGGGCACATTCTTCTCCACATCCAATCAGTATCCAGGTCTCATGGATTCTGCCTCCCAAATATCTTATCCCCTTTACTCCAAATGCATAGATACCACCCTCAATTCATGCTGCCACCAGTTCTCTCCAATGATACAGCAACAACCTAACTGGTGTCCTTGTCTCCTTGCCTGTTTGTCATCAACCCCCCTAGCAGCCAGAATGAAGCTTCTAAACACAGATTCCATCTAGTCACTAACTCCCTGTTTAAATTCTTTCAATGGCTCTCCATTGTCCAGAGGACAAAGTCCAAACTCCTTAAATTGGCCAACAAGGCTTAGCTTTGTCTGGCCCATACCTCCCTCTACAACCTCACATCTCATGATTCTGTGAGCAGTCACACTGCTTTCTTTTTAGTTCCTGGAAAACTCCTTGTTCTCTTTTGCTTCTGGGCAGTCACACATTCTGTTCCCTCTGCCTGAGAGCCTCTTCTAACCCCTACTTTGTCTGACTAATTTCTAGCTTATCTTTCAGGTCTGCGCATAAATGTCACTTCCTCCAGAAGGCCTTCCCTGATTTCCTGAGGTCTGGATGAGGTGCCTTTTCATACTGTTCATGGGGTTCTCAAGGCAAGAATACTGAAGTGGCTTGCCATTCCCTTCTTCAGTGGACCACATTCTGTCAGGAAATATCAATAACCTCAGATATGCAGATGACACCACCCTTATGGCAGAAAGTGAAGAGGAGCTAAAAAGCCTCTTGATGAAAGTGAAAGAGGAGAGTGAAAAAGTTGGCTTAAAGCTCAACATTCAGAAAACGAAGATCATGGCATCTGGCCCCATCACTTCATGGGAAATAGATGGGGAAACAGTAGAAACAGTGTCAGACTTTATTTTTCTGGGCTCCAAAATCACTGCAGATGGTGACTGCAGCCATGAAATTAAAAGACGCTTACTCCTTGGAAGAAAAGTTATGACCAACCTAGATAGTATATTCAAAAGCAGAGACATTACTTTGCCGACTAAGGTCCGTTAGTCAAGGCTACGGTTTTTCCTGTGGTCATGCATGGATGTGAGAGTTGGACTGTGAAGAAGGCTGAGCGCCGAAGAATTGATGCTTTTGAACTGTGGTGTTGGAGAAGACTCTTGAGAGTCCCTTGGACTGCAAGGAGATCCAACCAGTCCATTCTGAAGGAGATCAGCCCTGGGATTTCTTTGGAAGGAATGATGCTAAAGCTGAAGCTCCAGTACTTTGGCCACCTCATGCGAAGAGTTGACTCATTGGAAAAGACCCTGATGCTGGGAGGGATTGGGGGCAGGAGGAGAAGGGGACGACCGAGGATGAGATGGCTGGATGGCATCATGGACTCAATGGACGTGAGTCTGAGTGAACTCCGGGAGTTGGTGATGGACAGGGAGGCCTGGCGTGCTGCGATTCATGGGGTCGCAAAGAGTCGGACACGACTGCGCGACTGAACTGAACTGAACTGGATGAGGTGCCCCACCTTTGCATCATTCTGCACCCTGTATTTCTTCCATCCTGGCCCTTATACACTACACTGTAATTTTCTTGTTGTTTCTTGGTTTCTTCCACTCTATGCAGAGTTCTTGAAGAGTGGTATTATATTTTATTCATTTTTAATCCTAGCATTTAGCACAGAGTCTGACATAAAGATTGGTTTGTATTTATTGAAGAAATTCAGTAATTCAATAACTATTAAGTGCCTACTTTGTACAAGCACTGGGGATAGAGTGATAAACAGAAAAGATATGGTCACTGTCCTCGTGGTGGAGAGGTGGTGACAGATATTTAAAAAGTAAATAAATGAATATATACATATAATTACAAATTTGGGGAAGGGAGTGCTATACAGAAGAAAGGGTGCTATGAGAAAGTTATGAGGTTTCAGTTGGGTGACTGAGGAAGGCCTTTCCAAGCAGATGACTTTTAAGCATAGCTTTGAGGGGCTAGAAGGTAAATGGCAGGGATGAGTGTAGAGGCATTAGGGAGTGAGGGAGAGAATTTATTCCAGGCTGAAGGAACAAAATGAAGGAAGCTCTTAGGCAAAAAGGTCATTGAGAACCCGAAAGGACCACATGGTTAGAACAAAGGAATAAAAGACTGGAGGTAATCTGGGAATGAGATGACAAAGGACCTTGATGTTAAGAATTGGGTTTTATTCCAAATTGGGAGGGAAATGATACAGTTTATAAAAAAAAATAAAAATAAATTAATAAGTTACTCTGGTGGCTACGAGGACTGAAGAAGAGCCAGGTGAAAGCAGGAAGACCCCTTGGGAGGCTATCCCAGTTCTTTAGGTAGGCTGATGTTGGGTATTAGCAGTGTGTTAGTTGCCCAATCGTGTCTGACTCTTTGTGACCCAATGAACTGTAGCTCTCCAGGCTCCTCCATCCATAGGATTTTCCAGGCAAGAATACTGGAGTGGGTTGCCATTTCCCTCTCTAGGGGATCTTCCTGACCCAGGGATCAAACCCAGGTCTCCCAGTTTGCAGGCAGACTTTTTACCATCTGAGCCACCAGCTTATAAGCAAAAAGGTGGACTGAGCTGAGAAATAACCATAAGGTTGAGTCAAAAGGATATCATGATTGACCAGATGTGGAGGGGAAAGGAATAAGGCAATAAGGACTCACAGGTTTCTCCCCTGAACAGATGGTGGACTGTGCCCAGAGACAGTGAAGCTGAGGAACTGATTTGGGCCGTTCCATTTTAGCCATGTTATGTCTGAGATGTGATAACCCAGGTAGAGTTGTCAAATAAGGAACAGAATATAGGAGCTCAAGGGAGAGGTCTGGACTGGTTTTGGACTTGGAAGCACTGGCATATTAATGATACTTAAGGCAATGGTGGGGCTTCCCAGGTGGCTCAGTGGGTATAGAATCTGCCTGCAACTCAGGAGATGCCAGAGACTCGGGTTTGATCCTTGGGTTTGGAAGATCCCCTGGAGAAGGGCATGACAACCCACTCCAGTATTCTTTCCTGGAGAATCTCATGGAGAGAGCAGCCTGGCAGGCTACAGTCCATAGGGTCACAAAGAGTCAGACATAACTGAAGCGATGAGCATGCACGCACGCACGGCAATGATAATGGACGGGACCCTCTAGAGACAGAGAGTGAAGAGTGAGGAGAACCCAGAGGAGTGGGAGGAAGACCAAGAGTGTATGCTGCTGCTGCTGCTGCTACTAAATCACTTCAGTCAAGTCTGACTCTGTGCAACCCCACAGACAGCAGCCCATCAGGCTCTTCCATCCATGGGATTTTCCAGGCAAGAGTACTGGAGTGGGTTGCAAGAGTGTATGGGATCAAGGAAATCCAGGAAAGAGATTGACTCAAGAAAGAAGGAGCAGTGAAAGAAGATAAAGACTGAGGGTATCTAACAGATTTGGATGTGGTGGAATGGAAGGGGCAGAAGCCAAGTCAGAGTGATGGAAGGATGACTGGAGATGAAGAAACTAACACAGTGGATGTAAACCATTTAAGAGAGAAACATGGCCATGAAAGGAGGCAGAAAGATAATCAGACTACTTCAAAACAGGCAGTGATGAGGAGCAGGCCATCCTTTTCTGTGCCCAGCTCAATGTAGCATGGGCCTCTCAAAGACAATGAGAGAATGAAGAATGAATGACTGCAATGGGGCCAGTCCAGAGCCCTCTCCAGGTCTGTGGAGGGGCAGGAGAGAGGCTTGGCTGCATGTGTCTCATGCTTATGTAGGGGTGGGCATGGGTAGAGTGGAAGGCATCCCTGTGAGCATCCTCCCCTGATGTGGGCACTGGGATTCTGAGGTTCCTTCTCCAGAAATGATGGGTTCTGAATCTGGAGACTTAATACAAAGACAACAACCCAGCAGGAAGAGGACAGATTGAGGGTTGGCGGAAGGAACAGGAGGCCAAGGCCAAGCTGATGCTTCTGTTTGGCAAAGGGGAGGGCTGGGAGGAAGAGTAGGAGTGGTCCACCCGGCCCTTCTCGGGCAGCTGGAAGTCAGGCTCCGCCTCTCTCCAAGCCCAAGGGGCTCTCCCAGCCTGTCACACAGGGGCGGGATTGGGCTCCATCCAGGCACTGACAGCTCCTCCCTCCCTTCCCTTCCTGCTTCAGTTCCCCACCCAGACGTGCTGGGCACACAGCCGCTTAGGTCATACCCACTCCCCAGCCCCCCCCAGCCCCCGCCCTGGCCTAAATCACTAGGCCCGCTTCCTCTCCTGGGCTTCTGCTCCCACCACTCCCATCCCACTGTCCCCAAGGTCCTATAGGCCATGGTTTAAATGAACTGTTTATCACAGCAGACGCTTGGAAGATCTTGAACTCAGAGCTGAGATTTCACCCTGCTTCCTCAGGCTGCCTACTGCCATCTCTGCATCCCTTATCCTTCCCATCTTTTAATTGAGGTTCTAAAGGTTTCCTCTTTCAGCATTCATTCAGCACCTCTGCTAAGTCTGGGGATACAAAGATAAATAGTCACAGCTTACCCTTCATGGATTCCACAATCTAATAAATAAGAGTAGGTAGCCGTTCCTTTCTCCAGGGGATCTTCCCAACCAAGGGAACGAACCCAGGTCTCCAGCATTGCAGGTGGATTCTTTACCGTCTGAACCTCCAGGGAAACCCAATAAATAGATTACTGCAGTACAATATGGTGAGGGCTATGATGGGGAAGGACAGATTGCTAAGAGTCACCCAACCTAGATCCTGGGCAGGGGAAGAGGGTACTAAAGGTTGGAGGTCAAGGGAATTCTCCAGAAGAAAAGGCCATTCAAGAGCTCCAGGATGGGTAAGAGTTACAGAGAGCATGTCTTTTGTAACAGGAGACTGAATCAAACACTGTGACAGGGGAAGGCTAAGAAATGAGATGGAGTGGTAAGCAGCAGTTAGATCACAATGTTTTGTTGGTCTTATTAAGGAATTTAGACTTTACCCTACACTGGTAGGGGGGTAAGCCTTTATCCAAAGAGCAAAGGAAAGCTTTTAGGGGCAGGGTGGGAAGGTGGAGAGGGTTTAAGTACAGGGTGAGGGAGAGAGGAGAGTAAATTTTTGACTGCAGTGTGGGAAAAAGATGAAGGGTGTCACAAGTAGAATGTTAAGAGACTGCCATGATATTCTAGAGGAGGATGAGAGTGACCTTGATTAGTAGAGTTGCAAAGGGGAGGGGACAGGAGTGGATTTCCTAGCAAGAAATCACAGAACTTGGTGACCAGTTATTAGATATGAAGAGTAGAGGGAGAAGAAAGAATTAGAGATGATTCATAGTTTTCTAGCTTGAAAACTCTGAAAGACATGCAGTTTGAATGGGAGGGTGACAGGCTCAGTGTTTAGTAAAAGGAACCTGAGGTGCTTACAGGACTTTCAAGTGGAGAGATCCAGCTAGCAATTGGAAAGATAAGCTGGAGCCTAGGAAAGAGGTCTGGTCTGGAGATAATGAATTTGGAGTCCTTGGTGTAGACATGGTGCCTAAAGCCATCGAAGTGGATGACATCATCCAGAGAGGGTATAAGATGAGAAAGGAGAGCCTGTGACTATGCCCCAAGGAACTTCAACATTTAAGGAAGCAAAGCCTACAAACAAGCTGAAAAGATGTAGCCAAAGAGGCAGGAGAATCAGGAAAGATATCCTGAAAGCAAAGGGAAAAGACAGCTTCATGGATGAGAACAGTCTTCACTGTGAAATGCTGCAAAGAGTTCCCATGATCTAAAGCTCTAAAAGAGCTGGTATTAGCCCCAGGGAGTGTGGTTTCTAAGGGCTGAGGAAAGGAAGCCAGATCCAGGGGGCTAAGAGGAAGTTGATTGTGAGCAAATGAAGACAGCCAGTGCAGATTCCACTAGATCTCTGACATCTGCAAAGGATCTATTTCAAGGCTTTTCAGTTTCTCCAAATTCTCAAGCAGCATCTAATTTCCTCCAGGACTTCCTCCTACAACCTCACGGGAGTCCCAGTATACATTACTTACACAGCTGTGAGTAAAGGTGGGTGACCAAGGCATTGTTAAACAGTGGCTGCAAGAAGCCAGTTAGGTTCACTCACTTCTGAAAATGACTTTCTCCTGTTCACTAGCCTCCAAGTGTACTTGATCATTTGAAGCCTCCGCAAAATGACAAATGCTGCAGGTTACTGCCTCTGGGGTTTCTCTGGAACGTTGAAACCTTGGAGGAAGTAAAATTCTCAAAGCCAAGGAACCCTTGCAGTAAGATTGGCAAGGAAGGAAAGTGATGAAATTTGCAGTACCACTCTCCTCGCCCCCTACTGCTAGACTGAGTAGGTGAATGAACCATTCAATCACCTGATCAACCTATCAAGCAATCAAATTTCCTGGGCACTCTGGACAAGGCCCTTAAAACAGTTACTGGAGATACAATGCTGAAACAGACACACTCCCTGTCCTTTACAAGTTCTCAGACTAGGGTGGGAATCAGACTCGTAAATATATAGCCTACAATGTGATAAGTGTCATGATATCAACATATTCAAACTACAGTGGCAGCAAAGAGGAGGAAGTATCTAACTCTGTAGGTAGGGGAGGAGAATAAAGAAAACTTGAAGAAGAAGGTATATATGAACTGGATCTTGGGGGACAAATAGGATAAGTACATTGGGAAAACAGTGGGTCAAGGAACAGAAGCATGAAAAATTAAGAAACACGGACCAGTCGGGCAAGAGAGCAAGACTCAAAAAGGCAGTGGCTGTACTTGATGTTATCATGACCCACTTGATGTCAGTTCTCTACTTGCCTCTCTGGCTGCTCCTTCATTGTCCATTCCTTATCTGTCTAGTTCCTCAGGGCTTTGTTCTAGGGCCTTTTCTCCCCTCACTTTCACACTCTGGGAGATCTCACCATCTCCCATGGTTTCAGTTACCATCCACTTGCTATGCTATGCTAATGCTAAGTTGCTTCAGTCGTGTCCGACTCTGTGCGACCCCATAGACAGCAGCCCATCAGGTTCCCCCGTCCCTGGGATTCTCCAGGCAAGAACATTGGAGTGGGTTGCCATTTCATTCTCCAATGCATGAAAGTGAAAAGTGAAAGGGAAGTCGCTCAGTCGTGTCCGACTCTTCGAGATCCCATGGACTGCAGCCTACCAGGCTCCTCCATCCATGGGATTTTCCAGGTAAGAGTACTGGAGTGGGGTGCCATCACCTTCTCCAAATCCACTTGCTAAAACTCCCAAAGTCTTATCTCCTATGCAGAAAACTTTCTTGAACCCAGACCTATATATCTAGCTGTACCTAGGACATCTGTACAGGGATGATGCTAGAGACTAGTCTAAAGCTGACTTCACTTTCTCCTAACCTATTCATCTTGCTGCATCTCTCATCTCAAAAAAAGCCACCACTATCCATCTTGCTCCGTCAGCCAGAATCCTGGGAGTCTCCTCAATTCCTTCTCATCCTTCAATTTTCAGATATAGGCTATGACTATATCCTTGCTTCTGTTCCTAAAATGTGTCTTGGTTAAAGGTCAGGAGATTCAGGGGCTAGTCCTGACTCTCACTAACCTCACTAATGCAAGGTAAGACTCTGGACAAGTTCCTATTCCATCCCCTTGCAAATTGTGTCTGTGTGGCATATCTTTCTCTTCCCCAAATCTGAGATTCCCAAGGTTCTCTGTCCAGCCAAAGGTCTCTACAGATTGTAATATGTGTCCATGATCAGATTCAACCTTGTACAACCTTGAGTATTTGATTTCTGGTTTTCACAGCAAGGCTAGGTGTGTTAGACAGTGGTTGTAGTTGTCTACCTCTCTTGCTGAATTGAGGGCACCAATGACCCTCCTTCTGAATACCCTGTACCCTAGCCTAGCAAAATGATTTTGCTCTGTTTTCCTGAACACAAATACTATACAAACTATGGGCCTTTGCTCAGGCTCTTCTCTCAGCAAGAATGCCATTGTCCCCTGAGTGGCTGAGGCAGCACCTGGCACACAGAGGTGCTCAGTATATGCTGGTGACACAGAGCCATGTTTAAATCACTGCAGTTCCCTCTCACCAGACAGAGAGACAAAATCAAAGGCAATAAACAAGACAAGGGAACAAAGTTCCAAGGAAAAAGACCTCCACTCAACATAAAGAAGCTTCCCCATTGCAGAGGGTAGTAAGTGCTCTGTCACTGGAGGCATGCAAGCCAAGGGAGGCAGGGCACCTGTCAGGCCTGCAGCTGATTCCAATTCTGCAGCAAATCACAGCCTGCTTAGGGGATGAATGGGCACTGATGAGCTGGACAGACAGGCAGGGAGAGACTTGTGGAAAAGACCTCTGCACCTGCTCCAACCTCCCAGCTCTCATCTTCCTCCAGGGGCCAGTCCTCATTTATGCTTTCCACATCAGAGACCCTCGCAGAGGAACAAGCCCAGGACTCGCCTTTAGCGGACTGACCTCCCTGGGGTGCAGCCTGCCCCTCCAACCTGCAACCATCTGTCCCTGCAGGATTGCAGCCCATGATCTGAAGCCAAGTCCAGAAGGGAGGAGGCCAGAACCAGGGAGGAGCCTGGGGTCCTCCAGGCGGGGCCCTGGCTGCATGGGAAACAGAAGAGTCCTTTCCTACAAGAAACAGCCTCCAGATGAGGCTGCCCGTCCTGAGGCCAGGGACAGGGGAGGAAAGGGTGTCCTCTATACCCGCTGATGGGCCTCTAGGAGCCTGAGGACGGAGAGGGTAGCAAGGGGTGGAAGTGTCTGCACCAGGGAGAAAGGAACCCTCCGATAAGCTGGATTCCAGAGTCCCACTCAGCAACCCCACCCGCGCCCCCACCCCCCATCATCCTCGGCCGCACCGTTCGACACCCTCCGCCAACATACACAAGCTTCCAAACCCTGCGCTCTTCCAAGGAACCATCACCCATCCACCCGCGCCTCCCCCCTCAAACATGGACCTCACGTGAGCAGCCACAGCCCGAAGAATCCCCCCACGGCTCTCACGGACAGGGACACGCCTCACGTGGACAGAGACAAGCACAGCTTTCGAAAAGCATCCATGCCCCCAGCCACAGCCACTCGGACAGACACATCGCCGCTCCGACCCAGACCGGGACCCGGGCAGACAGAACACAAACGCACCCCTGGGGGCCGCCCGTCGCACTCACCGCGGCCAGGCAGGATGGGAGGGCCGAGACCAGGACTGCGGCCACTCTGAGGGGCCCGCGGCGCTGCCCCTGCTGCCAGCGCCCGTCCGCCCGGCCGTGCCCGCGGCGCCGCCCCACGTCCCGCGTCTTCCAGATCCCCCGACTCCCCTGAGGCTCCCGCAGGAGGTGCCTCTGCGGTCGGGCTGGACAACCCTTGAGCCAGATCCCGGACCCCGGACCCCGGATCCTCGATCCCCGCCAGCTGCCTCTGACTCCCGACGGTTCCAGGAAAGGGCAGCGTAGTCGGTCTCAGGGACTGGGAGGACGCTTCATTACGAAAAGGCGTCTGGGCAGCAGGGTTTTCGGACTCTGGAAAGCGGTAAGGGCTGCCTCCTGGAGGTGCCCTTCCAGGCTGTCTTGAGGGGCTCCTACGGACTATGCTAGTGTGGTCTCTGCTGAGCGGGGGGAGACAGGGATCACCTGTGCCTCGGCGCGGATCTCTCGGCGACGGAAGAGCCCCAAAGTGGAAGGGCAGTACCCAGAGCTCTGGGAGAAGGGGCTGACGGCCGAGAAAGACGGGGCTTGATTTGGCTCAAGGTGCCTGGCTCTCCCTCAGGAGCCCCCTCGCGAGGAAATTATGGTTCAGACCATCTAGCGACTCCCTTTCACCATCCAAGACCAGAGCGATTCTCAGAATCATCGCATTGTGGAAAACCAGTCCCGGTGGAAAATAATAAAAAGTGTAACTATTAGCAGGGACTGCTTATTATGTGCCAGACACATAACGCATCACCTTAAATATATGATCTTAATACTTATCATCTTAATAGGTAGCTTCTTTCATTAGCCGTGTTTTGCAACGAAAAGAACTGAGGGCTCTCGGCTCCCCAGACAGTAACCCTGTTCACTCAGGTAGAAAGGGCTGGAAACAGGGTTTGAGTTCTGCCTGTAGGTCTTGGCTCCAGTCACTTGGAGCCTCAGAACATTTCATGTTGAAGTTTCCCAGTCACCCACAAGCTGGGGGGCCTGTACGGGGACCACCCCTCAATAATCAAACTTGTCAGATAACTGCACCTTTTGAGGTAGAGGACAATGTTGAATTCTGGAGCATTCCTTGGCCAAGGGATCTAGGGCAATGGTACCTGGACCCTCACTAAACGAAAATGCTGTTAGGAGCTCTCTTGCAACACACAAAGTTCAGGTTTGGGCTCAACATCTGGGTGCAGCAGGGACCCTGGGAAGTGCCTTTTCACCTGCCTCAGTCCTGGCACAGGTGCTCTGGTGTCTGTGAATGAGCCTCAGGGTTCATGATTGCTCTGTAATTTGGGGCCAGGGCTAGGAGACTACCCAATATGGGGTGACTTGGGTCTGTAGAACACTATTTTAAGCCTCACAGACTTCTTTCCTCAACCCTAAATGTCTCTCATGCCATCAAATTTCTGCTGGTAAGGCTTCAACAGCTCTCTGTACAAAGGGCAACAGTCCTTAAGCAGCCTGAAAACACTCAGCATGATCTGCTAGCTTGCCTCTATAGTCATCCTCTAGCCATTCCCCCTTCATTTCTGCCAAGCTAATTCCTCCCATTTCCTACTCAGAGCCTTCACATACATTGACGTCTTTGCCTAAGATGCTCTTCCCCTTACACTTTACCTGCTCATTTAGTTACCCTCAGTTCTCAGCTTTCAAGTTGACATCCCCACCTCCATCCATCTAGGCTCCATCCAGCATCCATCCTCTGTGCTCCCATAGCTCCCTGCACTTCTGTATCCTAGTATTTATCACTGTATTGTAGTTGCCTGGTTACTTGCCTCTATCCCCCACTAGGCCGTAAGCACTGTGGGCAGGGACCGTGTTTTATTCCCTGATGTCTCCCCAGGGTCTAGCAGCAGCAAATAAAAGCATTCAGTACAGTAAATATTTGCTGTATGAATGAACAGATGATGGAGGTCGGTAGGCCCAACCTCCTCTGGGCCCTGTGTTTTAAGATACATTGCTATCCTGGCATGAGCCTAAAGGGCAAATAAAGCTTTGGCTCCTACTGGGGCTGGGGGAGGGGACTAGGCTCTCCAGAAACCTGTGACTTCAGCTATCTGGCCCCAGCTCTCCTGAAATGGCAGGATTTTGTTGTATGATTAGACTGAGCATTTATCCACCCAGACCACCCTCCTAGAATCCCCCACAAATCGACCTCACTGGCCTGCTTTTATGAAAGGTTTATTCCTAGTGCTAGGTCCCAATCTTCCAGGGCTCTAAGCACAATTAAACTGGGTGGGCAGGTGAGGGGAGACCCATTTAGATGCACGGCCAAAAATGGGGCTCCCCATATCCCCACCCTTTTGGTCCCAGTCCCCTTCTCTGCAATGGGCACGCATTGAGGAGGGACAAAGGGTACTGGAGGCAACATCATTGGCCCAGGGGAGCCCAAGAAGAGCTGCCATTGGCTGACAGGGCCTTTTGAGGCTCTGCCATTGGTCAGGGGGCACACCCCAGAAACTGGGGATAGGCCTGAGGAGTGATGCCATTGGCCAGGGAGTGGTTTTGTCATAGCCTTTGGCTGTGGAGTGAAAGGAAAAGATCTGGGAATGAAGCCCAGCGGCCAGGAAGATAAAGGACAGGGCTGCAGCTGCTGGGCCTGCAGGCCCCCTGTCAGGCCCCAGCCAGGGAAAGGGAACCCAAGCCAGAGTGCAGGTGGCAAGGGATGTCCCATGTCCAAATCTCCCCCACCCTGGGACTACCCCTCCCGATGTCCTTCTTGATAGCCAGGTTGGGCTGGAGTGGCTCACTGCTCCTCTAGCCAGGAGGGCTTCTCAGCTCCTGGAGGCCGCAGCTTGATGTTGAACTGCTGCAGGGTCTGCTCCAGTTGTTTCTGGTTCCCAGCAAAGTAGGCGGACACAGCATTGTGGAAGAGCAGCAGCTGCTTGTGCATCACCTTGATCTGGGGGTCCAGCAGGGTCAGCTGAGACTGGACTCAGACACCCTTTCTGAGGGGCTATGATCCTGAACCCAGATCAGGGGCACATGGACTCTGCTCTGATGGTGCTTTTGGAGTGGGGGCTGAACTCCACCAAGAGAGTCAAGGGATAAAAAGCCTTATAATAGAAGAAACCTAACTTGACTGGCTGCGCCAGGGGTTCCAGCACCTAAGCTCAAGGGGTGTTTTTTTCCCAGTTGTGTTCCTGGGATCAGCAGCCAAATCTTCTAATAGAAAAGGGCCAGATCAGAGGGAGGGTGATAGGGAAGGTCCAGGGATTGAGTGGGCTGGGGGATGTTCCCAGTCCTTGGCCAGGATGCATTTCCCCATTCAGTGAGAGGGAGTTTGAGGGGAAGGTCAGTGGTACAGATAGAAAGGTGGGCTGGGTCAAAGGGGTGGGGTTAGCACCTTATTTTCTTCCAGGAACTTGAGCTTGATGGCCACATCTCCCCGCAGCTTCTCATACTTGTCCCGATGGGCCTGGAAAGTGGCCTGGGCACTCTCGAGTCGACCACGCGTCCCTGCATCCCGGGGGCCTAGGCTCAGCTCCTCTAAGTCTGTCCGGTAGGCATCATATTCCAGCCTGGGGAGGGGGTGATATGGGCTGGTCTCCACCCCTTTGCCCTCCACACATACTCTCCTTCTTTTCTCAATTCTTTTGCCCCTAAAGCTCAAACTTTCACCCATGCCAGCCAGCTCCCAAAACCCTAGGCCCTGCCAGTGCCCACACCTGGCAGCCTCATACTGTTTGACAGTCATGAGAGTGTCTTCCATGGTCTTGGTTACCAATGTGTTGATGCTAGAGACAAAGAAGTTCACAGCCCCTAGCAATGTCTCTCCGTTCTTGCACAGCAGCTTCTGCGTCTCTGCATTGTAGCCAAATTCCTCCTGGCAGAAGGAAGGGGACAGCCCTTGAGTAACAGTCACCACCTGACTGGAGCTAAAGGGCCCTTCCTCCCTCACCTCTCCCAGGAGGAAACAGCCAATGACACTGGAACAAGTCAGGACTGTCTCCAGCAAGGCTCTCTTAGCCAGAAAGTTAGTGGGGCCACCCTGGGGCTGGAATGTGGGAGTGGGGGATCTGTTCATAGGACTGGAGTAGGGAAAGCTAGTGCAGCAGGCAAGGAAGGGACTCTGATTAGGCTGAGCACAGAAGGCATTCTCGTCAATGCAGAGAAGGGTTACTCGTGAGGCACCTAGTGTGCCACCTCCCCCACCACCTCCCACTTCTGGGCCTCTGTACAAACCCTTAGGCTGCCTCCACAGGGAGTGCTGCTGGGGGCAGGGCTGGGCCCACCCTGGAGGGGTTCTCCCTCTGGGCTGCAGGAGGGAGGGAGGGAGGGAGGCTGGGGGTGACTGCCTGGGAGGGCCCGGGCCCAGTCCCCCCACCCTCTTTGGCCTGGCCGAGGCACCTGGAGCTCTGGGGACTTCTGGCTGAGGTCAGCAAAGGCGTCCCCCAGTGCATGCTGGGTCTGCAGCAGGCTGTAGAGATGGGCTGTCAGTGCCCGGCCCAGCTGCAGGACACTCTCATACTTGCGCTTCGTCTCACGCAGCAGCTCAATCTGCAGCTCCAGCTCCAGGTCCACAGTCCGGGAGCCTCGGCCAAATCGCTCTGATAACAGCTGCTTTGTGCACTAATGGGAAGTGGGGGAGCAGGTCAGAGACCCTAGTACCCTGCCCCCGCAAAAGGCACCTACCCCAGCATCCTCAGCCATAGCTGGGATATTAGGATCTGGAAGATGGGGAAAAGGTACCAAGGCCAGTTTGGGGGAAGGAAGAGGTGCTTGAATCCCACCTTATATGTATTGATGCCCCATTTCTTGACGATGTCGAACTTCTCTCCAGCGATGCCCCGAGCCACCTCATCTCCAGGGCCAGCAGGAGTAGCATTATGAGATGGATGGCGGCCAGACCCTAGAGGACCAAGTTCTCTGACACCAGTCTCTCTCAGATACAATCAGACACCTCTGTGGTTCCCCCCACCACTCCCCTCCCAGCACATAAAAATGACTTCCCTGAAGGAGCAGAAGCTAGAGACAATTAGATCCTCTTACTCACTAGGAGAAACTTATACTTCGTGCTCTGAGACCCAAATCCCAATACACATTGGCCTTTTCTTAAAGTGAGGGTTGGAAAAGGGGAGAAGGGGGAGTGGCATGTGTACAGGGGTAGAGTAAACAGCGGGAAGTAGGCCCAGTATGGGGTGACTGATCATAGATGTTGAGTCCAACAAACAGAAAACCCGGTTGACAATTCCCATGTTGATTCTAGTCGTGAGATTCACAACTGTTGTTCTTCTAAACGTTAAGAGTAAAATCAAAACTCTGAGAAGCCTCAAAAAGTTCCAAATCAGATTCAGGCTCTAGAGCAGGTTAGGGGGAAGGAGAGCTGTGAAACAGAGTTCTTTGCTTGTCTTAGGCAGTGACAGCAGGGAAAGGTACAAGTGGGGCTAAACTGCAAGTGGGAGCAGAAGGACAACTCTGGGAGCTGGCTTTGGGCTGAGATTCCATAAGGTTCATACTAGTAGAGGTTCCAAGATCTCCAAACAAAATGCAAGCCTTCTTAGACATAGTCTATGCTTCCATAGTCTAGGGCTTCCCTGGTGGCTCAGATGGTAAAGAGTCTGCCTGCAGTGTGGGAGACCTGGGTTCAATCCCTGGGTCGGGAAAATCCCCTGGAGAAGGAAATGGCAACCCACTCCAGTATTCAAGCTTGGAAAATTCCATGGACAGAGGAGCCTGGCAGGCTACAATCTATAGAGTCTGAAAGAGTCGGACACGACTGAGCGACTTCACTTTGAACTTTTGATGCTCCCTGGAACCATCCCTCTCCCCTCTCCGCTCAAGCACCCTGTCTTGTTCTGATCATTCATACCTGTGGGGATGAGTCCATCACCAGAGCCCCCATAGCCACCAGACACAATGCTGGTTTCATTGAGGTTGGGTCCTGACACCATCACCTGCTGGAGGTCCTATAGGCCAGAGAAGAGGGGGCTTCAGGAACATAGGGGCAGCTGAAGCATTTTGGGGGTGAAAACAAGCTTGGATTGAAGCATCACAGAGAGAGCACACAAGGGAAGTCTGCACAGAATCAGAACAAAAATTTGTAAAAAGATTGAAGGGAGTTAGGTAAGTTAGGGGAAGGCTACTGGAACAGAGGTTAGAGTTGAGGGTTTATGAGTTGGGATTCCTCAATTGAAACAATATGAAGAATCAAACAGAAGCACCTGCTCCAGCCCATCATCCTCAGGAAGCTGCCCAGCTTCACCGTTCCCATGGATGGGGATCTCCATTGTGGCTGCCTTCCCTAGGTCCCGTCCGTCATGGCGAGCGAAGGGACTGGAGTCAAGGTCTTCACCCCAGCGCCCTGCAAAGCCCAACACAGACAGCTCTGGAAACTGGCCAGTACTCCAAAGAGGAAAGTCTCCTCTACCATTTCAGAGGTTGTCCCAGGGCTTCAGAGTTCTGGGGTTTGGCCACCACTCTTCCCTGAACTCTGTGTATTTCTCTCCTCCAAGCTGCATATTTGTACACAGGCAAACCCAGGCCTCAAGTGTGCCTGACCTGAGGTCATGTCCCCATGAACCCCTCACCCTACCAGAACTCCGCTGATTATTCACGTACTCAATCACTCCACAGACATTTAATGAGTGCCTACTATGAGTCACACACTATCTCAGACAATGGAGATACAGCAGAGAACAAAAGAGATAAAGTCTGTGTTCTCAAGAAGCTCATCCCCATGCAGGTGTTTCTCGCCATCAGGAGATTAACCCCTTTCCCGGAGCTCCAGTGTCTACTCCCATTCAGGTATGTTCACCACTGTTTGGCTGTTCACACTCCTTTCGTGTTTCTTCCCCTTTCCAGCAGGTGGTCTCCCCCTCCGCCATCCTATGCACCTCCTCTTCCTAGGGCCCTGCCCCCCCAGGCCTTAGTTGAATCAGTTGGTCTAAGTACTCGACCTCTGGGAAAAACCTCTTTTTTCCCAGGACATAGGTAGGTGATCCCTTCCAAAGCCAGTTTAGTTTCCCCAGGTGTGTGAGTCTCCGCCCTCCGCCCCCCCCCAAGCACCTGGGCATCAGGTGTGTCCTCATCCTTCCCCAGGGCTCAGAGGCATCTTGCCCTCTGGTCAGGTTCGTGCATTCAACTTGCCCTCGCCCACGCATGTCCCTCTCACCTCGGGCCGGGCCGCTCTTCCCCTCAGGGCGCCAGGCCCGGGCCGCGCGGGGACCTCCGGCTCCAGTTCCCGTCGCGATCCTAGCAGCAGGTCAGGGACTCGGCGGAAGTGACGTCCCCACCCGGGCAGAAGAAGCCGGCCACGTCGCAGATTATGAGGCGGAAGTGATGTTGACATCTGGGGCGGGGCGATCCTGGAGCCAACCCTTCTGTCCCTGGGGAGCTACGAGACGTCACTTCCGGGGCGTTGCCAAGAAGCTGAAAAGGAAATGACCTAGAGCTCACGCTGGTGGCGTGATGGAGCAGCAACAGCAGCAGCAGCAATTGAGAAACGTGAGTGGGAGCTAAGTCGCTTTAGGGCCATGCGTTCGACTAGCATCCTTGTCTGCATAGCGGGAACCCCAAATAGCCAAGCATCTGAGGGCTGGGAACGTCGGGCCGTGGGGCGCGATCCTGGGAAAGCTCGAGCGGCGCGGCCTTAAATTAAGATGTGGCCTCTCTTCGCTGAGTTCCTTGTCCCCCTTCCTCTCAGCTGCGGGACTTCCTTTTGGTCTACAATCGGATGACGGAACTCTGCTTCCAGCGCTGCGTGCCCAGCCTGCACCACCGAGCTCTGGATGCTGAGGAGGTTAGGTGGGGAAGTGAGTAGGGCAGTTACCCTCGATCCTCAGAGTTAACAGTAGACTGCTTCTCTCTTCCGCCACTTCCCCTACCTCTGGCCCCGGCCTTTCTATGACCCTCGCCCCTAGGCTGGAGTTGCGGCAGGACCTGACAGGACTCCTTTGACTTTTGCTTCCATCCTGTCTTCCTTCCAGGAGGCATGTCTGCACAGCTGTGCCGGGAAGCTGATCCATTCTAATCACCGCCTCATGGCCACTTACGTGCAGCTTATGCCTGCCCTGGTACAGCGCCGCATGGCAGACTACGAGGCTGCCTCAGCTGTGCCACATGCTGCTGCTGAACAACTGGAAACCTCACCCTCCGGCAGCTTGCCATCCACAAACCTCGGGAAAGGAGGCGCTGGATGAACCCTCAAATTAAAGGAGCCAGTGGACCTAGGGCTGGGTGCAGCCTGTGAATAGCAAGTGAGGAGTCGTCCGAGATCTGGGTACTGTTGCTCCTTTTCCTGGAGCTAATAAACCCACTTTTCCTCTGTTTGGTTTATATTCTGGGCAAGGAATTTTGCCCACATTGTTGGCACCATCTTTATTATTCTGTCAGTTAGTGCTTCAGCCCTGGAAGCATAGAAATTGCCTTCTGTATGTAGAAGGAAAGCTTATAACCAGGCATCTGATTAAAGCAAGGTCTGACGGTAAAATTTTAAGATTGGTAATAGCAACAAGTTGGTTGCCCCGATGAAAGAAAATGGGAACTCTGTCTAGCTGTCCTTAAATCTGTCTGACTGAATGGCTCATTTGGAGATATCTTGGAAAACAGATTAAGAATCCACAGGGCTTTAAGGCATTACCTCCTGGGAAGTCAGAAGTGTCAGACAGATGAAACCTTGTAAGAATTCAGGGGTGTTCTGGAACATCAACTACTTCCTCAAGATGTTACTCACTTAATATTTTCTGTCTTCTTAGGACGAGCAGTTAAATCTTTAAATAATATCTGTGTCCTTGTCTTCAGGAGCAGTCAGAAAGGGGAAAACTTGTCGAACCATATTCTGCAATACACTCAGACTTGAGGGATAAGAACCTGAGGGAGAAGTAGGTGGTGATGGTTTTGAAAAGAAAAGGGAAGAAAGCCAAATCTTCAGGACTTCTTGAATGTTACCTTATGTCTCACTTCTTGCCTATAATCTCCTAACTCCATCTCTTCTTCTACTCCTACGTGTTGCCACTGTGCCTGTTCTGTGATTTCTAATTCCAGCCCCTCTGTTCTTTCCTTATGATTGCCCTCCGTGGAATTTACTTCTGTATTCAACAATCTGAATGGCCTATCACTCCGTCACCGGGTTTTCTTGCCATTCTTGTGTCCTTTCTGTGTCATTCTAGCTGTTTTAACTTTTCTTCTGTTTCTCCATATCAAGTGACCATGTTTTATTTTTAAAATGGAAGTAGTTCTTAGACACTGGCTCCCACGGTAACCTTTTTTTTTTTAAGTACAACCACCCACAAAGCAGATATTTTCACCCCTGTACATATCAGAATGTTGAATATGCAGATCTGACTTTAAAATCCATGTTTTCTTTACTCCACCGGCTGCCTTTCAAAATATCTTTTGAGTACCCATTTTGTATAAGTTCTGATTATAGGTATTACCCTCACCTAACAGGTGAGGAAGCAAGAATTCAGTATGTACCAGAAGTCCACCTTATACACAGTTACCTGTGGAGAAAAGTAGCTCTCTTTATTGGAACAAATCTTGTACAAGTTTATTAAGAACCTTTCTTAACAAAAAAGTTGTTGACTGGGAACTTTCCTATTGAGTGGCCTCATGTTTGCCCAATAAAGTGTCTTGGAAGGTATAAATGCAGATTAAACCGCTTGTGAATTTCCCAAGTCTCAAAGACGAGAACAGGGACCTGGAATACTGTGGTGATGGTCGAAAGATTCTTCCACATCAACATTTATGTATATCCTTGCAATAAACTTCTGATGTGAATTATCTGTGTTCCCATGTCACGTAATTGAGTAATTGCTGGAGAAGGGTTAACAGCACAGATCTGACTCTTAACGCCTATGTTCTTTTTTTGCCCTTCGCTGGGTTCTTAGTTCCCTAACCAGGCAGTGAACCCCTGACCATAACTACTAGACAACCAAGGAATTATGAAGTCTATATTCTTCGAACTTCCGAAGTTTGTATTTGTTTGCTTATCTGCAGTCATCCTTTCCCTAGGCATGGAAAAATAAGTGTTTCTCAATCTGATCTACCAATCAGTTCCTTAACTATTCAATCTCTTCTGTGTATAAATATGTTCAGTACTTATTCAGTAGGAAAAGAACCTTATTCCTACTATCCATCTTCTATTGTCACTGAAGTCTCCCTCAGGTCTTGGCATAAAAAGTGTTAGCCACTGGCATAATGAGAGCAATGTGACATTTCAAGCACAACACAATGATAAACATTGATAAAGCTTTATCATTTTTTCACAAATATACTTGAGACAGGGTTATTCTTGCCATTGTGGCTTTAGAACTTAACTGCCCGCTCAATTGTCAAGTCTGATTCCTTTGGGCCTATTCAACTATACCACCCTCTATTAGAACTTATCCTTAATACTGCCACTCTCCTACTTTCCTCTACTTAGACCTTTGTCTTCCTATCCATCCCTTGATATTTTAAATGTCACACAGTCCATTCGGTGTTTCTGTCTCAGTTCCTTGGCCCAATCTCCAGTGATTTCTGCTCTGTCTTAGCCACCCTTGGTTATATGCTGGCCATTGTCACCACCCTAAACTGCTCCATCTCAAAACGCTATTGTGTCTTATTCACTGACTATTCCTTCCACTTTGTTTAATGAACTATTCCTTTACCATTTTTTTTCCATTCTAGTCATTCTTTTGGAATAGGCTGAATTTCCTTTCATCTCTTTGTTGGACTTTGATAAAATTTTATGAAACATTTGTGCCTGCCTTTGGACATCTAAAAACTGACCAAGGGGGACTTCTCTGGTGGTCTGGTGGGTAGGACTTGATGTTCCCGATTCAGGGAGCCTGGGTTCAATCCCTGGTTGGAGAGCTAGATCCCACATGCCACAACAGAGTTTGCATGGCTCAACTGAAAAATCCCACATAGTGCAGTGAAGATCCAAGATTCTGCGTGCTGCAACTGAGACCCAGCTCAGCCAAATGAAAAGCTATGGGAAGGGGCCACCCCTCCCCACCCCCTGTCCATACACACCAACCCCAGCTGTGCTACCTACCACCTAAAGTATGCTCTTCATACTAAAGAGCAGACACAGAGACTGGGAACAAACTGCAGAGATAATATTCATGTCAAAAGAATGAGTCTTAAAACAAACTGCCCAAGGAAATCACTATAGAGCAAATTTTTTTCCTATGAACCCATGTGTGCTGCGTGTACTTAGTTGCTCAGTCGCATCCAACCCTTTGTGACCCCATGGACGGTGGCCCGCCAGACTCCTCTGTTCATGGGGATTCTCCAGGCCAGAATACTGGAGTGGGTAGCCTTTACCTTCTCCAGGGCATCTTCCCAACCCAGGGACTGAACCCAGGTCTCCCACATTGCAGGTGGATTCTTTACTGTCTGAGCCACCAGGGAAGCCCATGGCTAACTTCAATGGAGCCTCTGCCCCTGTAATCCCACTAGATTTTTCTAGTCATCTCTCCTGTTCCCTGCAGTGACTATTTCAAACCAATATTTTTCAGCCTCTTATCCCCACCATTCTTTCTGCAAGTAACCTTATATATTTACTTCACAGGCAAAAATGGAAGCTATCAGTTAGGACCTCTCATAACATCTCGCAACTCATAACTTGGTCACCCATCTCCTTTGCACCATTCTTTTCTTTCCCTCCCATCTAAACAGGACAGGCATCCCTCTCAAGGCCAGTGCCAATGCCTGGGCCCTGAATCCTAGTCCTTCCTTCTTTGGAGACCTCTGACTTCTCCCCACTTTACTAAATTCTTATCATAAGCATCTAAATATGCTGAGGGCTCCCATTAAAACAAACTGACCCCTCTATCTCCCAGGTACCATGTGCTTTTTTCCACTTTACAGCTGAACTTCTCAGAACAGATGGATATCCTCCTCCCACTCCTCCTCCCACTCCTCCTCCCACTCTATTTTGACTTCTGTAACCTTTATGGAGGAGAAGAAAATGGCAACCCACTCCAGTATTCTTGCCTGAGAAACCCCATAGACAGAGGAGGGTAGTGGGCTACAATCCATGGGGTTGCAAAGAGTAGGACACGACTGAGCACAGCATAGAAACCTTTATTGAAACAGTTCGTGAGCTCACCCTAGCTCACCTAGTGACCTTCATATCCCTGAACCTGGTGGCTATTTCCCCAGCTTACTTCATTTCTCAGTGGCATCTGGTATTATTGACTAGTTCCTCATCAACACTCTCACTGATGTCTGTGATTCCACTCATGGTTTTACTACTACCTCTGGCCACAGCTTCTTAGCCTCCTTTGTAGGATTACCTGCCTCCAACCATTAAATCTAAAAGTTTCTCTAGGTCCTGTTCTTTCTCATTCTAATTTTTCTGGGATTGTTTCATCCTCATGCTGAGCCCTAGTTACTGATAACTCAGATCTCTCCTCTGAGCTACTTGATCGATGTCTCCGCTTAGGTGTTCAAAAACATCCCAATTCAACATGTTTCCTGATGAATTTTTCCTCCTAGGTCTTGTACTCAACCAGTTGCAGAAACTAGAAACTTCACTCATCCCTTCACTCAACTGCCAAAATCCTATCCGATTAAATTTCTAAAAATCCCTTGATTCTGTCTGCTTCTCTTCATCATCACAATCTCTCACTAGGATTATTGCAATTCCTGCTTCTCATCCTCACTTTTGCAGCCCTCCAATCTATTCTCCATGCACTAGCCAGAAGACACAAACTGATGCTTAAGACCTTGCAATAGCTCCCCATTTTTAGACTAAACACACATTCTGTATGTGACCTACAAGGCCCTGCATGATCAGCCCCTGCCCATCTCAGTTTAATCTTGTCAGTAACTGTCAAACACTGGGCAGTTAACACTGTTCGCTGAATTGAATTGAAATAAACTACACACCTCACTCTCTGTGTGTCCTAACCACTCTGGCCTTTCATTCCTATAATCTGTCATACCTGATTCCTCTGTACCTGTTGCTTCCTGACTTGCAGTGCTTTCCCCCTTTACCCACCTTATTTCTACTCATTCTTGAGTACTTAGTTCAAATACTTTCCTCAAATAACTCATCCCAGAGTCCAGCTCCCATAAATGCTTCTGCTTTTGGCTTGTAGTGCTTGTATACTTGGTAATTATAAACCCCATGAGGTCAGAGTCCTTGTCTGTATTGCTCACCATTGTATCCTTATCACCATGCCTGGCACATAAAAGTGCTTGATAAATATTTGTTGAATGAGTATCTTTCAGTCTCTTCCTAGCTCAGTCAACTATTTATATAATAAGAGAAAGGCTTTTAATCAAAAGGGACAGCAGTGAATCTGCATTTGACATTTCGCCAATGATTCTGAAGTTTTTTTCATTCAAAATTTCACTTTTTGAGTCTTCTTTCCTTAATGAGATAAGTCAACACCCAAAAACCTCTGTCTGCAGCAAAGTATTCATAGCTTATTATGTGGGAGGCTGGGAAATGTTATCTTTAATCTACTAGTCATTTACCCAGTTAAAAGTGGGAGGTTCTGGGGCTTCCCTGGTGGCTCAGTGGTGAAGAATCTGCCTGCCAATGCAGGGGATACGAGTTTGACCCCTGGTCTGGGAATATGCCACATGCCACAGGATAACTAAGCTGGCATGCCACAACTACTGAAGCCTGGGCACCTAGAGCCCATGCTCCACAACAAGAGAAATCACTGCAATGAGAGGCCTGTGTACTGCACCTAGAGAGTAGCTCCAGCTCACCGCAACTACAGAAGACCTGAGTGTAGCAACAAAGACCCAGTGCAGCCATAAAAATACAGAAATAAAAAAAGGTGGGTGTTTTTTTTTTTTTTAACTTTGAGGTTCTGTTACTAAGAAAGAAAAGAATGGCTACTGGGAGGTACTGCCAATCCACTTTCCATACTAACCAAGAGTGATTCTTGTAAAATAGAAATTTAACCATGGTACTCATCTACTTAATGCCTTCCATGACCTTCAGACTCCTCCTCACAACTGAAGCTTACTCTGATGGGCTCTGGCCTCATCTTCAGCCAGCTTTTGACTCTCTTATCCTTGATTATAAAAAGAATCAATTTACTTGTAGTGTTCAGACACATCCTGCTAACTCTGGACTCTGTTTTTCTGGGTATGCCCCACATTCTTCCATATATTTATAATAATTCACAAATACTCGAGTGACTGCTTTTGCCAACATTGTTAAGCCCTGAAGATACAGGGGTGAATGAGAAAGGTGCAGTCGTTTTCTTGGAATGGGTATGGTTTTCTTGGAATGGGTATGGTGAAGTTCAATATAGAACAAGTAATCACAACTGTGATGTATGTCATGAAGAAGAAATATGCATTGCAGTGAGAAAAGACAGTAGTACTAACTTAACTGTGTGTGGGGTGAAGAACTTCCCTGGGAAAGTGATTCTGAAGCTGAGACTTGAAAGATAAATTAGAACTCACCAGGCAATAGACAGGGGCAAGTGCTGCCCTGTTCTCCACCTTTCCTGTTTAGATGCCACCTTTACTAATTACCCTATTTAAAATTGCACCCCATCCTCTCCTCATATGGCCTTTACTGAACCTTTTTATGTCTCATTCACCATTATGTACACAGCAGTTGGTAGAGTGCCATAATGAACGACAAAAATACATAGTTTGTACAAATCAGTTGTATCACATGCTTATTATCTACTGGGCTCTGCTGCTGCTGCTAAATCACTTCAGTCGTGTCCGACCCTGTGTGACCCCCTGAGCAGCCCACCAGGCTCCCCCGTCCCTGGGATTCTCCAGGCAAGAACATTTCCTTCTCCAATGCATGAAAGTGAAAAGTGAAAGTGAAGTCGCTCAGTCGTGTCCGACTCTTAGTGACCCCATGGACTGCAAGCATTTTATATAACAACTCATTTAATTCTCACAACAACACTGTAAAGTAAGTACTATTATTGTCTTCATTTTACACATAGAAAAATGAAACTGCAGAAAAATATCTCACAGCTAGTAATTGGTGGAGTCAAGTTTTCAGTCCAGTTTGACTTCCAGAGTCTGACCTCTTTCTCACTAATGAAGATTGCTATACATTTATGCACTTGTGCCACAAATATTTTCTGGTCACTTACTCATGGTGCCTAGCGCTAGAGAGAGCAGAGAGCAGTTAGAATCTGTCACCATGGAGCTTAGACTTCTAGCCAGGGGAAACAGACAATAAGCAATTAAGTATGTACTGATATGAGATGGTAATAAGTGCTATGGAGAAAATTAATGCAGAGTAAGAAGGACAGGGATGATGGGGATACTGTTGCTATTTTATGCTAGGTTGTCAGAGAAGAACTCACTAATGAGGTCTCTTGAAGCCAAAACTTGAAATGAGGGAGCAGGCCTCGGGGACATCTGGAAGAAGAGTATTCACTGTGCTATAGCCTCTAGTTATCCCCAGCATCCATTGTCCCCTTCTTCCTTTATTAACTGAACCCCTAACTTTAACCCAGATAGATGGTTGCTGAAAATAAAGATAAATTCTGTAGCTTTCCTTGCAGTTAGGTGTGTTGTGTGATGAATGATGTGTGCATTGGTAGATTGTACTCTTAAGGGTGAGGGCATGCCTTCTCCTGCTCTTTCTCCCATCTCACTACTTGGCATGGGGCTCAACACACATGCTGGTGAACTCTCTTGGACTTTGAAGACAAGGACCACTTCCTTGAAGAAGGCAGAACAACTCAAAGGCTGCCATTTAAGCCCTGGAGTACTTATACTTGGACAGTTCTATGAGAGAAAAAATAAACTATCCTGTTTAAGCCCTTGTATTTGGGGGATCTTTTTGTTATTACAGCATATGTGTAGTAGACAGAATGTTAACATGGTGCCCAAGATTTCCCACCCCACTGTGTACACACCATGTATAAGCCCCAGGACTGAATATGACAGATTTTGCTTCTCTGATTGCTGCTGCTAAGTCACTTCAGTCGTGTCCGACTCTGTGTGACCCATGACATACTTGACTGTAAGGAAAGGAGATTATCTGGATAGGCCAGGCCTAACCGCATTTTAAAAGCAGGGAGTTTTCAGGACTTCTCTGGTGGTTCAGTGACTAAGACCACGCTCCCAATGCAAGGGGCCCAGGTTTGATCCCTGGTCAGGGAACCAGACTCCATATGCTACAATAAAGACCTGGCACAGCCAAATAAATAAATATATATTAAAAAGGCAGGCAGAAGAGAATGTCAGAGAGGTTTGAAACATGAGTGGGGTTTGAGGCACTGTGCCTGATTTGAAGATGAAGATACCATATGGCAAGAAAGACCAGTGGCCTCTTGGATGGAGCAGAGAGTGGCCCCTGATGCCCAGGAGGAATCAGGGACCCCATCCCATAACCACAAGAAACTGAAAAGTGCCAACAACAAGAATGAGCTTGGGGACTTCCCTGGCCATCCAATGGTTAAGACTCTGCACTTCCACACACACACGCACGAAGAAACAGAATGTGCTTGGAGGAGGATTTTCCCCCAGAGCCTCCAGACAAGAACTCAGTCCAACCAACAGCTAGATTTCAGGCTTATGATATCTTGAGCGAGAACCCAGTCAAGCCATGATGAGGGCACTGACATACAGAACTGTGAGATACTAAATGGGTGTTGTTTTCAAGCTGCTTAGTTTGTGGCAGTTGGTTGTACTGGCACAGAAAACTTGTCTGTCTCTTAAACGATCGGTAGGCAGAGATGCACTGTACTAAGGCTCTGGGGTGGGAGCATGTTGGGTATGATTCTGTGAATGGGGAGAGAAGGACAGAGTCCACAGAGGTAGTAGCCAGCTGAGCAGTAGCAACTTGTAGGCCTTGTAGGACTTCCTGAGGGAACGAGGTGATACAACATTAGTGAGTTTGAGCAGAGTAGTGATACGATCTGCCTGTATTTGAAAAAGGCCACAGGCTGGTCTAAAAAGAGCAGATTGTATAGGCAAGGGTGGAAGCCGAGAGATCAGTTAGAAGGTGGTGGAACAATCCAGGTGAGAGGTGATAGTGGCCTAGACCAAGGTTTAGCTCTTTGGTGGTGTTCAGTCACTCAGCCGTGTGACTCTTTGGGACTCTACAGACTGCAGCACACCAGGCTTCCCTTTCCTTCACCATCTTCATGACTTAGTGGGTTTAGCTCTTATTGGTGAGAAATACTTGGATTTTGGATATATTTTGAAATTACAGTTTCACAGAATTTTTGCTGAATGATTAGACATGCGATGTGTGCAGGGATGGGGTGGGGAACTATCAAGGGGACATTTCATGCAAAGATGGGCACAATACAGGACAGAAATAGTATGGACCTAACAGAAGCAGAAGATATTAAGAAGAGGTGGCAAGATACACAGAAGAACTATACAACAAAGATCTTCATGACCCAGATAACCACAATGGTGTGATCACTCACCTAGAGCCACAAATCCTGGAATTCAAAGTCAAGTGAGCCTTAGGAAGCATCACTACAAACAAAGCTAGTAGAGGTGATGGAATCCAGCTGAGCTATTTCAAGTCTTAAAAGATGATGCATAAAAGTGCTGCACTCAATATGCCAGCAAAGTTGGAAAACTCAGCAGTGGCCACGGACTGGAAAAGGTCAGTTTTTCCAATCTCAAAGAAAGGCAATGCCAAAGAATGTTCAAACTACCACACAACTGCACTCATCTCATGCGTTAGTAAAGTAATGCTCAAACTTCTCCAAGTTAAACCTCACTTGGATCAAGGAGTTTGTCTTACTTGGAATTTTTGCTAAGGGTGTGCTAGTCTAAATGGATACATGCAAGTGCGAGTTGGGTGGGGTGGGGTGTCCCAAACACCACTGTTGTAAGTGCCCATAGCAACTTACAGGCTCAGTATTAGATAAACAAACATATGGACTACACCTTCCCATGATACCCTCAGGATTGCTACTTTCCCAAATCTCCCAGGTTCAGTACCTGAACCGAGAACTTCCAGATGTTCAAGCTGGATCTAGAAAACACAGAGGAACAGAGATCAAATTACCAGCATCTACTGGATCATAGAAAAAGCAAGAGAGTTTCAGAAAAACATCTAATTTTGCTTTATTGACTGTGCCCAAACCTCTGACTTTGTGAAGTGAAGTGAAGTTGCTCAGTCGTGTCCGACTCTTTGCGACCCCACGGACTGTAGCCTACCAGACTTCTCTGTCCATGGGATTTTCCAGGCAAGAGTACTGGAGAGGGTTGCCATTACCTGTGGATCACAACAAACTGTGGAAAATTCTTCAAGAGATGGCAATACCACACCACCTTACTTGCCTCCTGAGAAATCTGTATTCAGGTCAAGAAGCAACAGTTAGAACTGGACATGGAACAACAGACTGGTTCCATATTGGGAAAGGAGTATGTCAAGGCTGTATATTGCCACCCTGTTTATTTAACTTATGCATAGAGTACATCATGCGCAATGCTGGGCTGGATGAAGCACGAGTGGAATCAAGATTGCCGGGAGAAATATCAATAACCTCAGATATGCAGATGACACTACCGTTATGAAAGGAAGTGAAGAGCCTCTTGATGAAAGTGAAAGAGGAGAGTGAAACAGCTGGCTTAAACTCAATGTTCAAAAAACAAATATCATGATATTGGTCCCATTGCTTCATGGCAAATAGATGGGGAAACAATGGAAACAGAGACAGAGTTTATTTTCTTGGACTCCCAAATTACTGCAGATGGTGACTACAGCCAAGAAATTAAGATGCTTGCTCCTTGGAAGAAAAGCTATGGCCAACCTAGGCAGCATATTAAAAAGCAGAGGCAGTACCTTGCTGACAAAGGTCCATCTAGTCAAAGTTATGATTTTTCCAGTGAGGGGATGTGAGCGCTGGACCATAGAGAAGGCTGAGCGCTGAAGAATTGATGCTTTCGAAATGTGTTGGAGAAGATTCTTCAGAGTCCCTTGGACTGCAAGATCAAACCAGTCAATCCTAAGGGAAATCAGCCCTGAATGTTCATTGGAAGGACTGATGCTGAAGCTGAAACTCCAATACTTTGGCTACCTGATGTGAAGAACTGACTCATTGGAAAAGACTGATGGTGGGAAAGATTGAAGGCAGGAGAAGGGGATGACAGAGGATGAGATGGTTGGATGGCATCACTAACTCTATAGACATGAGTTTGAGCAAGCTCCAGGAGTTGGTGATGGACAGGGAGGGCTGGCGTGCTGCAGTCCGTGGGGTCGAAAAGAGTCAGACACGACTATACAACTGAACTGACTGAACCTTTGACCCAAGCAACTGGAAAAACGGACTTGCTATTTACTGAGATGCGGAAGAAAACGAAAGAAACAGGCTTATTTGGGGGAGGAGGCAGTTAGGACTCAAGTTTTGGACCTTTTAAGTTTTTAAGTTTGGGATTCTTATATCCAAAGTGGAGGTGGGACTCAGTCACATGCTGAATTTCTATTTATTTTAATCATTCAGGCATTTTCCCCTGCCCTCCCACTACCCCAAAACCCCCAGATTTTGAGCTTCTCTGTGTCTTACTTGGATTTTTTGCTAGGTGTGGTGGTCTAGGTGGGGTGGTTTGGGGTGTCCCAGTGACCCCTGTTGTGGGGGCCCGTAGCAACTTACAGGCTCAGTAATAGACAAACAGGCAATATGGACTACCCCGCTCACGACGCCCGCAGGATTGCTACTTTCCCAAACCAAACAAGTCGTTCTTTTCCAGACCCAACCAGCCAGACTGCCTGTTCCCAAGGCCTGCAGGCAGAGGGAAGAAGGCAGATTTCGCCTGGGCCCGCCCCCTCTCCCAGG
>SJXQ01010754.1:241756-329185 GCA_006408695.1 Aepyceros melampus
GCCCTCCCCGCGCTTCCCCCGCCCCGCCTCTATCCCCTCTAGTAGTCCTTTGTACCCGCTCCTCTGCTTTCTGTCCTCAGCACGTTCTCTTAGTACACGGGCGAGGGCAAACGGGACCGGGACTTTGCTGCCTGTCCGTGACGACCTGTTCCCCTTCAGGCGATCTCCAGGCTCCAGTCCCAGTGACAGTTCCCTGCTATTCTGAGGTCCTCTGAGTGAGCCCTTTTAGGTGCGTGAGCCACTTTGCCTCTACCAGTGATCATAGGTGTGCGTGCCAGTCTCTGTGTGGGGGTGGCTGTGAATAGAGCGAGCCTGTGCCCGAGACCCAAGTCTAAGTTCATCCGTTTCTCCTACAGGCACTTCCCCATGAAACCTCACCAGCATATCCCGCTCGCTTCCCTTCCCTTGCCTTCTGTGCCCCATTGTCCAGGTGAGAGGATGGTGTTAGGGGCAGTGGGAAGGGACTCCTGTGCAGGGAGGGGCCTACCTCCATCCTGGGCCTACTTTTCACCGGTCTTAAGGGGAAGCTGTGGGGTTGGTTGAGGGTCTCAGGAAACTGCAGCTCTATCCATCTCGCTGTCCTAAGTCCCTCCCTTCCCAGTTCTCCCAATCCTCGTGACACTCCCCAGAGCCTAAGCCCCCTTCCTTGCCCTGTCTTGTGCTGTGCCAAGCAGGTGAGATCCATCAACCAGGAGCCTGGAACTGGCAGTTGGATCCTGAGCAGTGGGCAAGAGCAGTTCGACGGCAGTTGAATGCCTGGCTCCTCTTGGTCTCAGATGAAGAGGCATCATCTAAAGCCCTTGAATCTCGGCACTCCATAGGTGTCCGGGACAAAGCAGAGCAGCACCAAGCCTGTCAGGGAAAAAAGAGGCAGTCCCTGAAGGCAGTGACTCGGTCTGAGCGGCCCACAGTGCTGGAGCTCCTGGTAGCTGAGCTCCAAACCCTGTTCTCGAAAGTGCTACAGGATGGCAGCCCTGCGGCATGGAACTACCTGCATGCCGTGCTGGGTCTGCTGCCCCCATTCGAGCGCTGCTGGTCGGTCGCCTTGACTTGCTGCCTTTCCTAGAGCGGCTGTACCGCTGGGCACCCTGGGTTCAGGCCCAGCTCCACTTGGATCTGCTGGATGCCATAGACCAGGCCTTTCCCCGAGATACCTCGTTGTTAGAGAGCACCTCCCATGTTGACTGCTATCCCCAGAAGAAGCGGTTCCATCATGGGACCCCACGGCCAGCATGCCCTTTTGTGCAGGTCCAGTGGGAAGGGCAGCAAGTTGAGGAAGATTTGGCCACATGGCGGCGACCACTGACCCTGCCCGATATACAGCACAGCCTGGGTATTGTCGGTGTGGAAGTGGCCATGGAAGAGACCCAGTGGCTACATGGCCTTAGGCTTCTGCCCTTGGCACTGGCGACTGACATCCCAGTACAGTATGAAAGCAGTGACACTGACAACGCAGAGGAAGAGCCTGTTGGAAGAACAGAGACTAAGTAAGTGAGGGACCTAGTCCAGGGCTTTGAGCAAAGAAAAGAAAAGAACCTCTGCCTTTCTGTCTGCTAATAATCCCAGTGGTCTCAGTGTTAATGCCCTTAGGAAAATGCAGAAATTAATGAAAATCACAAGTCAACCTCGAGGAAGCCAAAGCTTCAGAAAACAGCCTGAGTTTCCAGAGTTTCTAGACTTCTTTCTCATGTAGTGCTTAGTTGTTTTTCTCACTTGTTCCATAATCCCTGAGTCTTGCCTCTGGGCCTACCTACTGCAGGATACTCAATCTGGGTCTCTCCCTCCAGATGCTCCTAGGTGAGTGCCTGTCTGGGGACTCCTCCCACTCATGTCTATGTGAACTAAACCAGCTCCGAGGCAGACTAGATTTGGCTGCACTGCCAGCTAGGACTTTTCATTCTGATCCTTCCAAGAGTCTTCTTGCCCTACGAGTATGGGACTCTTGGCCCTTGGAGTGATGATTTTCTCCCCAGTCTGGCTCTTAAACTGCTCTCTAAGGACTTCAGAATGCCTACAGAGACGCCCTCTTCTCAGAGTTCTCTAATCTAGTCTTGGAATTTCTCCCTGTCCCCTAGCCAGCTTCTCTGTGACACATTCTAGAAACTCAAGCTGTTTTCTATTTCATATTCTCTAGGACTGGCTTGCAGGCATTCATACGTTCATTGTCTGGGAAGAAGGCTAGTTTTACCTTCAATCAACCTTGGCATTCTCAATTTTAGCTCTGTTTATGGCTGAGTCAGACTTCCCTGGTGGCTCAGACGGTAAAGCGTCTGTCTACAATGCAGGAGACCCGGGTTCAATCCCTGGGTTGGGAAGATCCCCTGGAGAAGGAAATGGCAATCCACTTCAGGACTATTGCCTGGAAAATCCCATAGACAGAGGAGCCTGGTAGGCTGCAGTCCATGGGGTCGCAAAGAGTCGGACAGGACTGAGCGACTTCACTATATCACTATATATGGCTGGGTCAAGTTTTTCCTGAAGCCTTAGAGCCTTAACGGTGGGCAGATAGGCAGGCTTTTGGGGCCCTGATGGAAGGTGGCCAGTGCTTTCATTGTGTATGCCTTCAATTGCCCCACCAGATGCTTTTTTTTCAATGATCTGCCCTGTGCCCTAAGTCTCCTTTCCTGGGGGAGCAATCTAGATTGAGTGAGAATGGGCTGAGATGCTGGCAAGAAGAAGTCAAGTTCTTGGTCCTCTTTTTGGAGCTGGCAGTAAATCTCTGAGGCCTAGTTAATATGGCTTAATTTCACCATATTCCCCAGGACTGGTCTCTCAGGCATTCATACGTCAAGAAGTATTATTGGATAAACAATATATATCAGGAACTGCTAGATGCCAAGGATACAGAAGTAAAAAGAGAGATTCAGTCTCTTCCCTTGGGTTTTACTGCTGCTGCTAAGTTGCTTCAGTTGTGTCCAACTCTATGTGACCCCACAGATGGCAGCCCACCCAGGTCCTCTGTCCCTGGGATTCTCCAGGCAAGAGTACTGGAGTGGGTTGCCATTTCCTTCTCCACCCTGAGGTTTTACAGCTTAGTTAAGGGAGATGGATGTTAAATTAGTTGATTAAGTAAAATAGCTTTACAATTTGTGTTAAATGTGTTAAAATCAAAGAACACTGCCTTTTCCCTGGCTCTTCCTCTGGGGGGGTGTGTGTGTGTGTGAGAGAGAGAGAGAGTGTGTGTGCGTACACATCAGAGGAGTTTGGGTTTAAATTTGGGTTAACAAGATACCTTGAAGGTCAGGAAGTGAAATAAAGTGGAAAGTTTCAAAGAGGAGAAAGCAGTCAGTGCTAAACTCTACCGAGACAATTAAGAAAAATCTGAAAAAATATTCACTAGATTTAGCAACAAGGAAGAGGTTGGTGAGAGCAGTTTCAGTGTAGTTTTATGATGAGAAAGTCATACTGTAGTGCATTCAGAAGTGAATGGAAGGGGAAGAAATGGAAATCATGTTTCATTCTTTCAGGAAGCTTAGCTTGAAAGAGAGAGATTAGGAGAGCAGATTGAAAGAACAGTGGTGTCTGAGTAGGACTTTCGAAAAATTGAGAGGTATTTATAGCCTCAAGACAGTCTGAGAAGTTGGTGCTCAATAAATATTCGTAGAGTGAATGAATAAGTATAGGCTAACAATGGAAGAAGAGGAGATTAAAAATACATCATGAAGAGGGGAGAAGGGATCCAGAGCACAAATGGAGGAATTAGTCTTGCAGAGAAGGTCACTCCTTCCACTCAAATTTGGAGGCAAAGGTAGAATGGAAGTATGTACAGATAAATGTGTGGGAAGGCAGCAGAACTTGAGGGAGTTATTTCATGGCTGAGAGCCTCAGTTTTCGCTGGGCAGGGACAGAGGCAAAGAAGGGGACTGGGAGCTCGGCGGGGCTGGATTAGGAGTGGGGAGGTGGAAGCCTGCAATAGCAGTCAAGGAGACTGCAAGGGGTAGCTGCCTGAGGACTTGTACTAAGACATCAAGCAGAATGAGCCCACAGATGAGACTGGACTCCAGGTCTATACAGGAGATAATATTTCTGTTCTGAGATCTTCTGAACCTGCTTAGTACAAGTAGGGCTTTAATTATTGAGGAAATGTGAGTTACACCATTAAGATGTCCTGATCTAATGTCAAAATCACAAACCCTGTTGTTGATGTGAACTTCATTTAATTAAATTAATTAATTAATTTATTTTTGGCTATTCTGGGTCTTCATTGCTGCCAATGGGATTTCTCTAGTTGTGGAAACCTGGGGCCACTCCCCAGTTGTAGTGCCAGGGCTTCTTGTTGTGATGGCTTCTTTTGTTGCAGAACACAGGCTCAGCAGTTGTGGTGTGAGGGCACAGCTGCTCTGTGGCATGTGGAATCTTCCAGGACCAAGGATTGAACCTGTGTCTCCTGCATTGGCAGGTGGATTCTCAACCACTAGACCACAAGGGAAGTCCTGATGTGAACTTTAGGATGGCACTGTAGCCCTGGGGTACCTTGTTCTGTTGATCTAGATTTGGATTAATTAATGGCATGAATATACTTGGACTGATTAAGTCTAAACTGAATTATTCAGAGGGTTTTTGGTTTGTTTTATTTTTGTGCTCTGAGTTTGCTCTAACCAAATTTGTTAGTCCAGGTAATTGACTTTTGGCTTCTCTAATAATTAATTTTAATATCAATTTTATCAGCTGGTATGGTAGAAGGGTAGGAAGACTGATGGTATTGGTGCAGGCTTGAGAGTGCTGAAGGATGTATAGTTGGATCCCCGCTGGGAAGAGATGGATGTGAAGGTGGAGTTTGGGTGATGATGGAGAAAAAGCAAGAAAGAGCCCCCAGGCATGGAGATCATGAAGAATTGGAAAGCAGGTATAGTGGGGACAAAGATAGGAGATCTAGAAGGCTAGGAATGTTGCCAGAGAGGAGATATCTAGGACTGTGGGCTTGCAAGGTCATGAGTTGGGACAGCAAAGTATTCCCATGACTTTTACTGAGTATTATGTAACACTGATGTCATAGTAATCATTATCAATCCAGAATGATTACTCATTTATCAGGAAGGGAAGGGTTCTTCACACACAGATCTGAACGACTGCAGCTGCCTGACTGTGTCACCTCTTGGACTGTATTTGCCAGCATGTAAACCTTTGGGTGTAGATGATTGACAGGCTCTAACAAGGCCACATCAGGTCCTCTCAGGCACCTAATCTAGCTCCTTTGTTCGCTGGCAGACAGTGGCCGCCTGATCACTTTGCTCTGCCTCTTCTCTCCTGACTTTGTATCATACAGGTCTCAGCTGGACTTGGAAGTTCCTGAGAAGACCCTCCAAAAAAGAAGCACTGGCTTCTTGCCACAGATTTCCCTCCTGGGTAGCCAGGTAATGGCTGTTATGAAGACAGAGACATACCTGAAGAAGATCCACTTCCTTTATCTCAACGTGGCTCCCAGCCGCTACTTTACGTGAGAGCCCATGCCCAGAGCCCTGACCCGCTCCTCCCTCCCCGACTTCCCCCGGCACCATCTTCCCCTCCTCCTCTCCAGACCCGATACTTTCCTGTCCTTCTCTCTCCCCTCTCATTTCTTCTTTCTCCCAGGCTCCCACTTTCTTCCCCCTCCGCCTTCTCTCCCCTCTTCACTTCCTCTTGCTCCCCTTTGCTCTCATAGCTTTTCGTGTACTTTTTGCTCTGTCTTCTTTATTTTGTCCTAGAATGACAGAAACATTTGGTCATCATCTCAGAAGGGAATTTGATGGTGAACTCTTCTAACTCCAGTGCAAGAATCAGGTGTTCATTTAAATCTTTGTGTTTCACAAGGCATCATTTTCCTTAGACTACTTTCCTTTAACTTTTACCTTTTGGTCCTCATGTTATCTCTGTGCTATGAAAACAAGTCTTCTTCCTTATGACTCAAGAGTCATTCATTCACTTTCTTCCATTAGATCAAAATCTTAGTATTTTTAAAAGCCTTATTCAAGTCTCTTCTCTTCCCAGAAATATCAGTAGTAATTACCATTAATCAAGCTTTTCTAAAATACCTGTGTCACTTAATCCCCACCTACCAGGTAGGTGCCCTTATTATACCATATATGAGATGAGTAGACTGATGCATAGACAGGTTACGTGACTTGTCCAAGACCACATAGTAAGTGGTAGAAAAAAACTGAAACCTGGCACTGTCTTAACTCAAAAGTCCATACTCTTGAGCAGTATCTGATATCCACTCCCAGGAATCTATATATCCTGCATACACTGACCTCTTTCTCCTGAACTTCAGTAGGACTAATGATCTGTACCATCCACTGATTTACTGATCAATTCATTTAACAAGAGCTCACTGAGAGCGTTGTGCTCGTTATTAAGCAATTGTCTCTTGGCTCTAGTTCTGCTCGTCTCTCTCTGCTTTGTAATGCTGGGGCTGGGATTCTGTAAACTTCATTTCTCTTTTTTCAGCTAGCTTCCTGTTAGGTTTGATTAATAGGGGGTGCTAGAAGGAGACCGGATAGCAGGATAGAAGAAGGGACTTTGTCCTTCCTCTGCTTTCCCTTCATATCATTGCCCCAGAAATGGTCGTTCACTGTGCCAGCAGCAGGCCCTTTCTGAAGTAGCCTCTTCCTGATCCTGGCACTGCAAGAGGGATCAACGCCAACCAAGGGGTAGTCCTTCCCATCAGAGTTCCGAATCATAGCTCTACAAGGCCCCTCCTCTGAACTCCTTATTTACTAGCAGCAGCCAGGCGGCATTCCTTAGAAATCCAAGTCCCTTTGCTACAAGCCCCTCCTCCAAATGCATGGCTTCTGAGAACCCAAACCTCTTTCCTTTGTTCCTCTAGTCTCAGGGCTGGCATCCATTTCCTGTAGTTATTGTCTCTGCCCTACCTTAGTTTTCCCTTTTTGCTTTTCAGGTGTCCTCTGACACCTTTTCTGAAATACATTTTCTCTATTTAATTCACTTTGTTGAAATGCTGAATGCTATTTCTGTTTTCCTGGCTGGACTCTGATATAGTACTTGGCATCATGAGTGGTCTCAGGAAATGATCCTCAAATATGGGATTCTGATATTGGTTTGGTAATGTCCTTGGCCTTGAACAGTACTAGGCTTCTTGCTAATGGGAAATAGCGTGCTAGTAATCCATGACCTGTGGTGACGTCACAACTGACTGAATGGTCACCGTAGTTGAAATGATGAACTACCTACTGACACCTAGTGGCTGCTACACTTGACCGTCCAGCCGTCGTGATGGTAATGGTAGCGATGTGGGATGGGAGCCCTGTTGACAATGGTGGAGAGCCTATGGAAAGAAAGTGACAAGCTTAGGGCTTTCAACTATCAGCTCAGTCATAAGCAGAGAAACAACATATTCAAAGATATTTAGGCACAGAGAGAAACAAGAAACCATGAGCAAGAGAACTAAAAAAGCAGTGAATAGTTACAGGGCCCACATCTGCCCAAAAAGGAACACAGTGAAGTGAGTTTTGTACTTGTTGCTGCTTTTCTCCAAACAGAGATTCCAGTAGAGGCAATGGTGTGTCAGTTTTACCATATGCTCCAGAAAGATAGAGAAGAGAAGCTGACCTTTCATCAGACTCAGAAAACTAAAGAGCAGAAGTGGGTTTAAAGCAGATTTGGTTTTAAAACAAAAAAGCTGGGGGCCCACACCAAGGAGGGAGGTGTTTTCTGGTTCAACCTGTGTTGTAACCAGAGTCCCATCTGGAAGCCCAGGGGATTTAATTTGTGGATTCTCTAATGATTTTCATGTTTTATCTAGATCCTTTGCCCCGTTTTTCTAGTTGTTCTCAAGGGGAGTGTTGGTCCATATTGCTAGTGCACCTTCAGTAAAAGTGGAAACCTGGCATTTTTTGTTTCACTTTGAGGTTTTCTTTCAGTGTATTTGCAGTTATCAAAATTTTCTTATATTTGGCCTAGATTGCCACACTTGCAAGGATCTCAGTCCCCAGGCCAGGGATTGAACCTGGGCCACAGCAGTGAAAGCCAGAAATCCTAATCTCTAGGCTACCAGGGAACCCCTTGTCCTAGAATTTGATTTATACTTAGGGAAGAATACATTCCTTCACTTCTTTAGGGTCTTTGCTCAGCTCCCCCGACTCCTGCCCTGTGCAGGAAGAATAGCCTCCATTAAGAAGGCCACAGGGGAAGGAGCATCCCCTTGGGAAATCAGGCCTCAGTTAGGATAGGTAGCTATCTGCAGGACGCTGCATAATCCAGTGGTTAAGTGAGGGGGCTTCAGTCAGGTAGATTTGGTTTTTAAATCCTGGGTTTCCCTGGTGGCTCAGTGGTAAAGAGTCTGCCTGCCAATGCAGGAGATGCAAGTTCAGTCCCTGGGTGAGGGAGATCCCCTGGAGGAGGATATAGCAAACCACTCCAGTAGTCTTGCCTGGGAAATCCCATTGACAGGGGAGCTTGGTGGGCTATAGTCCATGGTGTCTCAAAAGAGTTGAACACAACTTAGCAGCTAAACAACAAAAATTCTTTCCTTAACTGCCTTGTGCAAACTTATGACTTCTCTTTGTTCAGTTTTCTCATCTGTAATTTGGGGATAATAGTATACTTGAGAAGATCTAGTCACTTTGTCAAAAATGAAATAAAGTTTTTATATGATTTGACTTACTGAGTTTATTCTGATATCTATGTATATGCCCTTGAGTCATTTGCTTAATAATATATGGGGGGAGTGATGGGAGAGAGAGAGAGAGAGAGGGAGAGAGAGAGAGAGAGGAGGGTGGTTTTACCCTTTAGGCATTATATGCATAGGACTTGGGACACACAGCTTTTAAAAGGCTAAAAAATATTTTTAGTGCTTAAAAATATTACTGACTCCAAGTTATGAAAAGAAAACTGCAGAATAAAAATTAATAAATGCTTTATTAAATGTGCCCAAGCATGGCATTTTGGTAACTAGTTTACCTCAACTAGATATAGCACATAATTTATATGTTATATACTCACATATGGAGTGTATTTAATGTGGGATATGGGAGCATTTTCCTGAAATAAGACAACTTACTAGGGTTATAAGATGGCTCTGGAGGAATTTATCTGGTTCACTAGATGGCAGTTTTCTTCTTTATTGGCCTGTGTCTAGTATTCTAGTTACCCTTGCTTTCCCCCGTCCTCAGTTACTCCAAACAGCCTTCCCTGATTATCTCTGTCTGTTATTTCAACATGTGGGATATACATATTTTATAATTTCTAAGATGTACATTTTCACATTTAAACATTTCTGAAATTGTCATGCACCTTGCAAATTGGTGGCTTATCATATTGATAGCATTTTTTCTTTTAGTGTTTCATAAAAGAATGCTTCAGCTTACAATTGATAGCATCTTAGATTTGATGGGATGTAAGTTCTCTGCGTCTGGAGATACGAACTTCTTGGAACTTGCTAGTAGCCTTTTTCTTTCTTCCCACCTGTTTTTGGCTTCCTTTTTCTTCTTAATATCACATCTTTCTGCTTTGAAGAGCATTCTGCTCTCTTTCCCTTCTTCCCACTGTCTTCCTCCTTCCTTTCTGCCTCCTGGTTTCTCCTTTCTGTCCTTCTTTTGTCCCTCCCTGGAATCTGCACAAGTTCCCAAGGCTCCCACTGATCTGTGCTCTGGTTCAAAGGCCTTACAGCCTGATGGTGGTGCCGGCCAACAAGGTGAATCCCGAGCACTATATCTTCTCTCCCTTTGGGATCCTGCATGTACACCCTGTGGAGGGCAGTGAGGCGATGACACTGGGTACTTGGCACCACCACTCTGTCCTCTGGCAACAGCTCCAGCTTATTCCATTCTTCAAGTATTGCCTCTTACGCAAGGCCTTAGCCAGGTAGGTGATGGTGGTTATGGGGTTTGGGAAGAGGCATCACAAAGAGCCACAGTACACTGTCACTTCCCTCTGGTTTGTAGCTGGAAGAAGGGTGTAAAGTTGCAGAGGCTGCACCGGCATCGGTCTTTCCTAGAGAAACACCTGCTCCTGGCTGTCCCCCACTTTGGAGCTGGGCTGCTTCATATCAGCAGGTGAGTCTTCAAGTCACAACTTCTATGGACTTAAAAAAAAATATTTATTTATTTGGCTGCAATGAGTCTTAGTTGAGGTATATGGAGTCTAGTTCCCTGAACAGGGATTGAATCCAACTCCACTGCATTAGGAATACAGAGTTCTTAGCCACTGGACCACCAGGGAAGTCCCTGCAATGGACTTCTGAAAATTATTTTATAAGCGGTAATATACACGATCATTTTAGAGATTTGGAAAATACAAAAAGAGCACAAATGAAAAACTCTTCAGCCTCACCATCTACAGATAACCGTGACATTTCGTCACATATTCTTACAGTCTTTTTTCCCATCATATATACAAATGCAATCATACTTTACATAATTGTTATATAAACATTTTTTTCCTCTGAAAAATATTTTCTGAACATATCTATGTATTAATAAATTTCTGTATCAACTTTCTCCACATTGTCTAGTTATTAAACATCAAATCTGAGGATGTAATGTAGGTATTTGAAACTCTGCTCTTACCATGGTATTACTTGAATTTTTTTTTTTTTAAGAAAAACTTAGTTTCTCCTGTTTTCAGTTCTTTCTTACTTTGTCTGCACAACTCCTCAACCATTGCAGTTATCTTCTGTGATAGGAGTTGCAAGCTCAGATGCCTGCAGGGCCCAAGGAAGAGCTGTGAAAGAAACACAGTGGGCTGGATTCAAGACATTAGGAGGCATGGGATTGCAGTTAGCTTGGGGATTGCACCTGAAGAGGACAGTCACTACTCAGTTTCAATTGATTCTTACCGTTAGGAATATGGATCCAGCATGCCAGCCACATTATTTTTTCAGGATGACCTAGGAATCCACATTTTGTTGTAAATTCTCTTAATTTTATCTGGTTATCTTTTAATTTTTATTAAAACATCAAAAAGTTTTATTAAAACACTGTGCTGGCCAACTCTTAGTGGTACGTACAAAAACCCTTTCATTCTGAATTCGGCCCATGTGCTACCAGTTCACAACCTCAGCTATTCTCTCCAGTCTAGCTTAATTATCATGGCATAATTGGATGCACAGATCTGAATTTAAGTCCTAAACACTAGCAAGAGATCTTACTCTTTGAGCCCCAGTTTCCTGATCTGAAAACACAAGATTTTTTTCTACTCAGTTCAGTTCAGTTCAGTTCAGTCGATCAGTCGTGTCCAACTCTTTGCGACCCCATGAATCACAGCACGCCAGGCTTCCCTGTCCATCACCAACTCCCGGAGTTCATCAAACTCATGTCCATCGAGTCGGTGATGGCGTCCAGCCATCTCATCATCTGTCATCCCCTTCTCCTCCTACCTCCAGTTCCTTCCAGAATCAGAATCTTTTCCAATGAGTCAACTCTTTGCATGAGGTGGCCAAAGTATTGGAGTTTCAGCTTTAGCATCAGTCCTTCCAAAGAACACCCAGGACTGATCTTCTTTAGAATGGACTGGTTGGATCTCCTTGCAGTCCAAGGGACTCTCAAGAGTCTTCTCCAACACCACAGTTCAAAAGCATCAATTCTTCGGTGTTCAGCTTTCTTCACAGTCCAACTCTCACATCCATACATGACCACTGGAAAAACCATAGCCTTGACTAGATGCACCTTTGTTGGCAAAGTAATGTCTCTGCTTTTGAATATGCTGTCTAGGTTGGTCATAACTTTCCTTCCAAGGAGCAAGCATCTTTTAATTTCATGGCTGCAGTCACTATATGTAGTGATTTTGGAGCTCCAAAAATAAAGTCTGACACTGTTTCCATAGCTGTTTAAAAAAAAAAAAGTCAGAGTCATAACCAACTCTTTGCAACCCTTTGGACTGTAGCCTGCCAGGCTCCTTTGTCCATGGGATTTTCCAGACAAGAATATTAGATTAAATTTCCATTTTCTTCTCCAGGGGAGCTTCCTGACCCAGGGATCAAACCAGCGTCTCCCAAGTCTGCTTTGCAGGCGGATTCTTTACTTGATGGCTTCCCTGATAGCTCAGTTGGTCAACAATCTGCCTGCAATGCAGGAGACCCTGGGTTGGGAAGATCTGCTGGAGAAGGGATAGGCTACCCACTCCAGAATTCTTGAGCTTCTCTTGTGGCTCAGCTGGTAAAGAATCTGCCTGAAATAAGGCAGACTTGGGTTCAATCCCTAGGTTGGGAAGATCCCCTGGAGAAGGGAAAGGCTACCCACTCCAGTATTCTGGTCTGGAGAATTCCGTGGACTGTATAGTCCAGGGGGTTGCAAAGAGTCGGACATTACTGAGTGACTTTCACTTTCATTTCTTTACTCAACGAACCAGCAGTGAGAATTAAATGAGATAGTGAATATAGAGTACCATGTTCAGTGCCTCAGTAGGAACTGAGTAAATGATACCCATATGATCATCCTCTGTTTATCAGGGAGTCCATTTTTTCAAGGATATTTTGAGATGTAGATTTTTCAGGGTGGTTGAGGAGGAAATAGATAACAGAAGTGGGTTTCTTCAGGGATGGTCAGCCCATAGATAAGTTGGAGGTTCCTCACCTTTGATTCTAAAACCTGCCTGTCCATCTAGACTGTAAAGACCCGTGGCTTCCCTTATTCCAAGAAGAAGCCTCTGCAGTCTCTCCTTCTAAGTCAGACCCTAGGATCTCTTTGACCTCTTTTCCTTGCAGGAAGGGTTACCCAGTGTAAACATTTGTGCATACCCCAAACCTTTGCCAAAGAATTCCACAGTCAGGAACACCCTGGACTTAAACTCTTCCAAAGAACACTCAAGAGGAGGCTGTCACTGTCAGTCACTGGGAACATTATGCTCTCTCTAAACCTTTGCTCATTCTGGGGTGAGCTGAGCTAGGAATAAGTCAAAAGAGTCCAAGGAAGGAGGGCAGAGTTGCCATCTCTGACCAGTTTAGCCCTTGATTCCAGGCTTCTGCAGGAGCTGCACTCTGTGTCCTGGCTCCCCCATGAAGCAGATCAGTGCTACGAGCTGCTGGACCTGCGGCGGGCTCTAGCCAAGGAGAACCACAAGGCTCTGCGGCTGCTCTATCGCTGCCTGCGTCTCTGCACATCCATCCTTCATCTGGTAAGAGGCTCCCATTTATGGTAAGATTTTTCTCCAAGCTGAACATGCCAGGGTTTCAGCTATCTCTTGGCAAGCTTCCCAGTGTGTTCTGGACTCTGCAGTGGACTCAGAGTCTTTGTCCTGTTTACCAACAGCAGCCTGTACTCTAGGTGGATGGATTAATAACAAATAGGCAGAGGCTTAGAGTCAATCTTTTCCTAAAGGCTTGAGCGGAGTCGAGAAGGAACATAACAATGCTAATTTTTAGTCATTTGTGCCAGGAGCAGTAGAGAATTTGAAAGTTGGGATCCTGATCTTACGTGTTTCTGGGCTTATCTTGGAACCTCTGTTGAACTTTTGACAGGTCACCAACTAGAAGCATCCAGTCATGGAGTCCTTCCTTCTTGTGCCTACTTTACGTCTGTGGTACACGTCCCCTGAGCGTGCGTGCTCAGACTCTCAGTCATGTCCGACTCTTTGTGACTCTTATGAACTGTAGCCCACCAGGCTCCTCTGTCCAGGGGATTTTCTAGGCAAGAATACTGAAGGAGGTTGACATTTCGTACTCCAGGGGATCTTCCTGACCCAGGGACTGAACCTATATCGCCTGCATTGCAGGCAGATTCTGTACTGCTGAGCCACTGGGGAAACTCTTCCTTATGTATGCTGCTGCTAAGTCACTTCAGTCGTGTCCGACTCTGTGCGACCCCATAGACGGGCAGCCCACCAGGCTCCGCCATCCCTGGGATTCTCCAGGCAAGAACACTGGAGTGAGTTGCCATTTCCTTCTCCAATGCGTGAAAGTGAAAAGTGAAAGTGAAGTCGCTTAGTTGTGTCCGACTCCTAGCGACCCCATGGACTGCAACCCACCAGGCTCCTCCGTCCATGGGATTTTCCAGGCAAGAGTACTGGAGTGGGGTGCCATTGCCTTCTCCGTTCCTTATGTATACACCCATATAATAACTACCAGCAGATCAAGATATACAATGTCTATAGAACCTCAGCAATTTCCTTGGTACTTTCTCATCAGTGCCTGCACAAAGGTAACCACTGTTATGACCTCTGTCACCACGGATTAATTTTGTCTGGTTTGAAATTTCATGTACTCTTTTTTTGGCTTTTTTTCACTTCACTTTATGTTAGTGAGATTTATCCCTAGCACTATATGTGGTAGCAGTTCACCCTTTTGTATAAAGCACCCTGTGTAGTGCTTTACTATACAAATGTGCCACAATTTATTTGTTAATTCTCCTGTTGATGGATATTTGTGTTAGTTCCATTTTTTGCTATTGTGAATAATCTTATGAAGTTTGTATGTTTTTTGATCAGCATAAACCCTCATTTCTTTGGGGTATATATTCCAGGAGTGGAATTGCTAGAATAGGGTTTAGGTATGTTTAACAGTGCCAAACAGTTTTCTAGAGTAGTTGTACCAGTTTATCTTCCCATCAGACTTCTAGTTGTCCTGTGGTCTCATCAGCACTTGAGAGTGTTGAGGTTTTAAATTTTAACCAGATTGGTGAGTGCATGGTTTTAGTTTGTGTTTCTCTGGTCACCAGTGGTGCTGAGCATCCTTTCAAATGTTTATTGGCCATTTTGGCACTCTTTTCTGTGACGTATTTAACTCCTGTTCAGTTTTGATTGGGTTGTCTATTAATTTGTAAGAGTTCTTTTATATATTCTGCATGTAAGTCTGATATCAAATATGTAAATATTGTGGACATTTATCCCAGTCTGTGGTTTGCCTTTTTACTGTTTTAATAGTGTCTTTTGATGAGCACAAGTTTTTATTTTCTTGACGTTCATTTTACAATTATTTTTTGGTTAGTGTCCTTTGGGTTCTGGCTTAAGAAATCTTTGCCTATTCCGTATTCTCCTATATTTTCTTCTAGAAATTTTATTACCTCATCATTTATGTTTAGTTGTATGATCCATTTCAAGTTAATTTTTCTGTATGGTGTGAGGTAAGAGTCAAGTTTTATTTTTCCCATTTATGGAAAAGACTGTCCTTTCCATACTAAATTACAGTGGTGTCTTTTTCTTAAATCAGATGATTGTGTATGTGTGGGCCTGTTTCTGGACTCTCTTCTGCTCCATTAATCTATTTGTCAATTTTAATTATTGTAGCTTCATAATAAGTCTTAATATCTTGTATTGTAAGACCTACAGCTTTTTGTTATTCAAGATTTCCCTAGCTATTCTAGGTTCTTTTAATTTCTATATACATTTTCAGATCAGCTTGTTATGCTGGATTTTTTTTTTTAATTCACTTGCTTTAAATCTATAGGTCAATTTGGGGGAAATTGATATCCTAACAATATTTAGTTTCCTAGTCCATGACATGGATCTATTGATTTATTTATTTCTTTAATTACTTTTGACAAGATGTTGCAGGTTTCCTGTAGAGGTCTTGAACATATTTGTATTCATTAGATTTATTGCTAGATACTAGACAGTTTTTGTTGCTATTATAAATGGTATTTTAAAACATTGCTGTTTTCTGATAGTTGCTATACCATACACAAAAATTAATTCATGGTGGGTAAAAGAAAGTAAGTGCAAAAAGAAAATTTAAAAAGCTTTCAGAAGGTAACATGAGATATTTTTATCATCTCAGAGTTTCTTAAAACAGAAAAATTAAAAGCCATAAAAAACAACGTGTCTATATTAAAATTAACTTTTTAAAAATCACCACTGAAAAATGAAAAGACAAGCAAATTCGACACTTGCCACTTCCTGTGCTGCTCTGTGGAGTGGAATGGAACCAGTCCCTGTTGGCAGTCACCACAAAGGTGGGGTGCAAGGGCAGTAAGGCAGAATCAGTGGTCATCACAGCTGGCAACTGAGCTGTTACAGAACCAAGCTTATAATCTGTGCTAAATAAAAGCATGCTGCTGTCCATTAAAATGTAGCATTATTGAATAACTCAGATAGATTAGAAACAAAAAATGATATATGTGAGTGTTTTAGATACTTGTCAATTTTTAAGGAAGTTTCCATCAACTCCTAGTTTGTTAAGAGGTTTTTTTCATGAATGGGTATTGAATTTTGTCCAGTGATTTTTTTTCTTCTTCTTCTATTTAGATGATCGTGTAATTTTTCTCCTTGAGTCTGTTAATATGGTGAATTGTCAGTGTTAGACCACCTTTGCATTACTGGTATAGACCCATTTCCTTCCCTCCTTCAGTAGTTGAGGCGTGGGCTTAGCTGTTCCTTGGCATGTGAGATCTTACTTCCCTGACCAGGGCCCGAACCTGCATCCCTGAATTGTAAGGCAGATTCTTAATCACTGGATCTCCAGGGAAGTCCCCTAACCAGCACTCTGATTCCTTGTTTCCTGCTGTTTTTTTTCCCACAGCTCTCATAATTTTTTAATACAATATAAATTTACTATTTATATATTTATTGTGTATTATTTATTATGTTTATTGTATGTACTCCAACAAGATGGTAGGAATTTTTATCTGTTTCATTAACTAGTATGTTTTTATTACTTATTGTAGTGTATGACATACAGTAGGTGCTCAGTGAATATTTGTTGGCTGAATGAATGCCAAGTTGCATTTGTGTCTATATCTTTCTCCCAAGTAGAATAAAATCTTGGCATTCTTCTAATTTTCTTTTTCTCCTCTCCCTACCTTCCACCCTTCTCATTATGCTTTTTTTTTGCTATCTCCTGGAATTTTAGTCCTACATTGTTACAAACATTTTTGTTTTATGGCTTCTCATTTAGAATTAATAATATATTTCATAATTTTGGGGTTTGTTTGTTTTTTCTCATTACAACTTCTTGTAGACCACTTTATCTGCTTGTATTCATTTTCTTCTGTCAGAAATATACTCCTTTTTTTTCCAGAGAGAATTTGTGGATGGTAAATTTTTAGAGTCTTTGTATATCTAAAAATGTCTTTATTCATCTTCAAACTTTATTCATCTTCAAACTGATACTGCGGCTAGATATGGAATTCTAGGTTTTTAAAATCTCCTTAGAACTTTAAAGATATTGCCCCTAGTGGTAAGGTTTTAAAATGTATACTGATTATGTTCTGTTGTAATTATTAATGTTGTTACTTTTTTTTTTTTTAAGAATCTCCATTTTCTATTTTTATTATTTATTTTTTTTGAAGTATAGTTGATTTACAATGTTTCTTTACCAACTGAGCTATCAGAGAAGCCCCATGAGAAATCTCCTTAGAACTTTAAAGATAACGCCCCTCAGTTCAGTTTGGCCGCTCAGTCATGTCTGACTCTTTGCGACCCCATGGACTGCAGCACACCAGGCTTCCCTGTCCATCACCAGTTCCCAGAGCTTACACAAACTTATGTCCATCAAGTCAGTGATACCTCCAACAATCTCATCCTCTGTCGTCCCCTTGTCTTTCTGTCTTCAGTCTTTCCCTGCATCAGGGTCTTTTCTAGTTAATCAGTTCTTCATATCAGGTGGTCAAAGTATTAGAGTTTTAGTTTCAGCATCAGTCCTTCCAATGAATATTCAGGACTGATTTCCTTTAGGATGAACTGGTTTGATCTCCTTGCAGTCCAAAGGACTTTCAAGAGTCTTCTTCAACACCACAGTTCAAAAGTATCAGTTCTTCGGTGCTCAGCTTTCTTTAATGGTCCAACTCTCACATCCATACATGACTACTGGAAAAACCATGGCTTTGACTAGACAGGCCTTCATTGGCAAAGTAATGTCTCTGCTTTTTAATATTCTGTCTGGGTTGATCATAACTTTTCTTCCAAAGAGCAAGTGTCTTTTAATTTCATGGCTGTAGTTACCATCTGCAGTGATTTTGGAGCCCTGAAAAATAACGTCTGTCACTGTTTTCATTGTTTCCCCACCTATTTGCCATTAAGTGATTGGATCAGATGCCATGATCTTAGTTTTCTGAATGTTGATTTTTAAGCCAACTTTTCCACTCTCCTCTTTCACTTTCATCAAGAGGCTCTTTAGTTCTTCTTTGCTTTCTGCCATAAGGGTGGTGTCTTATCTGAGGTTATTGATATTTCTCCCAGAAATCTTGATTCCAACTTGTGTTTCATCCAGCCTGGCATTTCACATGATGTACTCTGTGCATAAGTTAAATAAGCAGGATGAAAATATGCAGCCTTGATGTACTTCTTTCCCGATTTGGAGCCAGTCTGTTGTTCCATGTCCAGTTCTAACTGTTGCTTCTTGACTTGCATACAGATTTCTCAGGAGGCAAGTAAGGTGGTCTGGTATTCCCATCTCTTGAAGAATTTTCCACAGTTTGTTGTGATCCACAGAGTCAAAGTCTTTGGCGTAGTCAATAAAGCAGAAGTAGATTTTTTTCTTTAACTCTCTTGCTTTTTCGATGATACAACAGATGTTGGCAATTTGATCTCGGTTCCTCTGCCTTTTCTAAATCCAGCTTGAACATCTGGACGTTCACGGTTCACATACTATTGAAGCCTGGCTTGGAGAATTTTGAGCATTACTTTGCTAGCTAGAGTGAGATGAGTCCTATTGTGTGGTAGTTTGAACATTCTTTGGCATTGCCTTTCTTTGAGATTGAAATGAAAACTGACCTTTTTCAGTCCTGTGGCCACTGCTGAGTTTTCCAAATTTGCTGGCATATTGAGTGAAGCACTTTCACAGAATCATCTTTTAGGATATGAAATAGCTCAACTGGAATTCCATCACCTCCACTAGCTTTGTTCGTGGTGTTATTTCCTAAGGCCCACTTGACTTCTCATACCAGGATGTCTGTCTCTAAGTGAGTGATCACACCATCATGGTTATCTGGGTCATGAAGATCTTTTTTGTATAGTTCTTCTGTGTATTCTTGCCACCTCTTCTTGATATCTTCTGCTTGCATTAGGTCCATACATTTCAGTCCTTTATTGTGCCCATCTTTGCATGAAATATTCCTTTGGTATTTCTAATTTTTTTGAAGAGATCTCTAGTCCTTCCCATTCTATTGTTTTCTTCTATTTCTTTGCATTGATATAATGTCCCTAGTGGTAAGGTTTTAAACAGATTATACTCTATTGTAGTAATTATTATTGTTGTTAGTGTTTTTTTCGGAATCTCCATTTTCTCTCTATTTTCATTATTTATTTAATTTTTATTGACGTTTAGTTGATTCACAATGTTGTGCCAATCTCTGTTGTATAACAAAGTGACTCTATTTTACATATACACAAACATATATCTATACATTCTTTTTAAAATATTATTTTCCATTATAGTTTATCCCAGGATATTGAATATAGTTCCCTGTGCTATACAGTAGGACCTTGTTGTTCATGGTTTTATCCTAGGTGTCACTCAGTAAGTCCTCTCAATGTGAGATGATACATTCTTTTTACAAACATTTACAATGGAACTAACCATGCCAGACTGTGTTAAGCAGTTAGGGTTAAGTTGACAGAAGCAAATAAGGAGTAAATTCCTTGGAGAATTTACAGTGTAGTGGATGAGTCACACAAATTGATAATGGTCGTGGACTAAGGACTGCAGTATAGAAACCACTGGATATTGAGGGCATTGCTAGAGCATGGAAGAGGACACCTTGCCAAGTATCCAAGGCAAGTTTGTATATGACATGCCTAGCTTAGGTTTCAACTGCCTTATGTTTGGGTCTCAGAAGACTAGGATCTGAGCTCAGAGTGAGCAGAATACAATTCATAGCTACCTCATAGTTCTCACCACAAGCTCTGCTGAGCATCAAAAAGGATAGGAGAGTAGCAGGGACAAAAGGGTCCATCTGGCCAAACATACCTTCCTGGTGTCTCCCCTCTGTTCCTCATCAGGACAGGCCAGAGGGGTGGCAACTGTCAGCACTCTTGTAGGCTGAGGAACTTCCCAGCTGTGAGATGAACCCACAAAGAGGCTCCCAGGCTTTTATCCCACATTTCCCGTCCCCCATTAGAAAGTCTTTGTCAGTAGCCAGAGAGAGCTTCTGCTCTCACAGAAGGCTATGTTATGCTGGTCAGCATGCCATATCACCCAGGCCTAGTGACTGGACACCATAACCTGGAATAATTACTGGGCCTTATTTGTTGAATATCTTTTTTTTTTCCTTTGTCTAATCTATGCATGGCAAATCTCTCTATTTACACACGCACAAACTTTCTATTTGAGTTCCCCCCTGGGGGCATTGGAGGAGACCCTGGTTTGATTCCTGAGTTGGGAAGATCCACTCGAGAAGGGGTAGGTTACCCACTCCAGTATTCTTGGGCTTCCCTGGTGGCTCAGATGGTAAAGAATCCACCTGCAATGCAGAAGACCTGGGTTCGATCCCTGGTTTGGGAAGATCCCCTGGAGAAGGGAACAGCTACCCAGTCTGGCTTAGAGAATTCCAAGACTGAGCAACTTTCACTTCACTGGGGGCATTTGGCAGACAGGCCTGGCCTATCAAATCAACTCATTGTAGCCTCTCAATATTGTTCTCCGTTTCACATCTTCTCTGGTCACTTAAAGATTTCCAGGGCCAATCTCTACTAAGAAGCAGCCCTCTATCTGCATATCTAGGGTCGAGGTTTTAGACTCTGAGACCCAAGAGCTTTGCAGCAGACCAGTGGGTGGCCAGTTTGGTCTCCATCCCCCTTTCTCCAGTGAACTTTCCACTCTCCTGACAGATCCACGAGGATACATACCACATGCAACAGGGCCTGCAGCAGCGGCTGAAAAACTGCAAGAAGATCAGGACAGACCAGACCTCCGTGTACCTTCAGAAGGTGCAGTGCCAGCAGCTGGAGCAGAGGCTGAAGCAGGCGGAGACCTGGTTGCTGCAGATGGGACAGCTGGCCCGCTTGGTAGACTATATGATCTGCCAGAATCTCGTGTCCATCATAGAGGAGGAGATAACCTCTTTTGTGGCCAACATCCTGCAGGTGAGGTAGTGGGTAGCATGTGGGAAGGTGGGCAGGCAGTCAGGGGCCAACTGGCGGGGAGCAAGTACTGACCTCTGGCCCCACAACCTCTCCTGACCTTTCTTTACAGGCCCCAAGGCAGAAACCCTTTCTCTCAGCACAGCTGGTCTTTGACAGTAGTGGTCAGCTGTCTCATGAGCCCTGTATTGAAAATATGATCCAGGTTTTAACTGTGGGCCTAAGGTCAACGAAGGCCTCTGCCCTGAAGGTATTTTGGCTGGGGCAGGGGTCTGGCTGGAGGAATTCTCTACAGGGAATACCCTGTGCCTATCATTTAGAATCAGCAGCTCTCAGCCTGGTCTGAACCCTCATTGTTTGCTCTTTCTGCCCCTTCTTTGCACCTTGGCATGAAGGTAATGCAGTCTACAGACCTGAAGACCTTCTGGGAGTCCCTGTATATTGAAGGTATTTAAGGAGCCCTAGGCAGTGGGGAGGAAGGGTGGAAGGAGGGAGAAGGGCACGTGCAGTGTCCTCATGGCCATAGAGTCGGGCACTGGACATGGATGGAGCAGCTCTAACCTGGGTCTGAACATGGTTGGGGGGTAGGAGGGTAGAGGCATGTTTTTGCTCCTCATGCGTGTGCCAGTGGGATTTTGTGATGGGTGGGTGCATTGTATGTGAGAGAAGAGAGTCAGAGATAACTTCAAAGTTTTTGACTGGACAACCTGGAAGAATGGAGTTCCTGTTTACTGAAGCTGGAAGACTGTGAGGAGCAATTTGGAGGGGAGTGGGTGGAGATCAGGGCCCATTTGAGGCTGTTAAAAGTTTGAGGTGCAAGGTAGGCACCTAGGTAGAGATGTGGACTAGGCAGTTGTTTAAATGGGATTGGGATTCAGGGAGAGATCTGCGTTAGACACAAATTCCAGAGAAAATAGATGGTATTTAAAACCATGAAACTTGGTTAGGTCTAGAAAGTGAGTCCTGATGGGGAAGGGAAGAGATCTGAGGATGGGCCCTTGGGAGGGGGCACCGTGGTATTTACCTGTTTGCTGTATGAATCTAATTTATAAACATTTTGATGCCTCTTCTCCCTTTTTGTGCAAATCTTAACACAAATACTGAAGTTGGCAATTAACCAGTTTCTAAGAATTAAGGCGAAGGCCGGGTTCAAGCATATTCCTTAAGACAGGTGCTGAGGACTGGCTTGCTCAGCTTCCTTCCGCACCTCCTCCTCTGTTCTGCATTTCTGAAACTGCGTTTCTCAGACCTCCTGGAGGCTGGGAGTCATAGGTTATTTAGAGCTATATGTGACTTCAGTTCGGAATTGAGGTAAGTAGGGGAGAGAGGCAGGACACATGCCATCTGTTCTGCTGGGGGGGCTCGTAGTCGTTTATGATCATGTGGCTGGTGGCATGGCGATGACATCCCAACTTGCCAGGCAGCACAAATCCCTAGACACTTGGCCTAGAGTGTGTTTGTTTTTCAATTCTTGCAGTCATTCACAACTCAGGTAATTTTATAAAATAATTGCTTATACTGGGCTTATACCAGGCTACTTATACTGGGCTTCCCTGGATTGGGAAGATCCCCTGGAGAAGGGAGTGGCTACCCAATCCGTATCCTTGCCTGGAGAATCCATGGACAGAGGTGCCTGGCAGGCTACAGTCAATGGGATCGCAAAGAGTCAGACACGACTGAGCGACTAACGCTTTCACTGCATATGCTAGCTAGAGTAAATTTTGCCGTCTGCGTCTAAACCCTAACAGATTCCCTGCTTCCCATGCTTATGATATAGATGTATGTGTTAACTCACTCATGAACAGAGAATGTGTAAGGTATGTAATGTGTTGTCCACACTCAGGGTAGAGGGAGAGGTTGTATGTGGTTCCTGGAGGGCACTCATGGGCAATCATGGTATGTCCCCCACTAGACGAAGATGAAGAGGACTACTCAGACTCAGACTTCATGATGCCCAAGTTCCAGGGCCAGCCCAGCGATGCTGTGGATGTCTTCTGTGGCCCGAATATAGGATTGGTGTGGCCCTGGAAGTCTCGCACAGTTACTGAAGCCCTGGAGGTCCATGGGCACCGGCTTCGGGGCCAGTACTCACCTCTCGATTATAAGCAGCTGCAGGAGGACCTGGACAACAGCTCCCAAATCCAGCAGGCGCTGGCTGTCCAACAGGCCCTGCTGGAGGTGAGGACAGAGGCTTAAGGAATGGGATGGTGGCCACCAATTCCTGTCACAGCCGCCCACCTCTACCCTAAGCCCCTCATCTGCCTCTAGGACATGCTGCAGGAGGTGCAGGAGTTCTGCAGGGATTATCATTGGATGACAGGCATTTATGAGTTCCTGCAAGCCTGGGGGTGTCAAAAGCTGGAGTCTATGAGAGGTTATCCTATCAAGAACTATGTGATGCTGGTGACCCGCCTGAACGCTTGGCAGGCCCAAGTCTCCAGGATACCCATGGAGTTGATCACAAGAGGCAGGCTGCTGCTGCTGAGCTGCCACGACATACGGGCAGAGATGGGTGAGTGCTGCTTAGCCTCTGTTCTTGGTTTTTAAAAATTTTATGTATTTATTTATTTGTGGCTGCACTGGGCCTTCGTTGCTGCACGCCGCGGCCTTTCTCTGCTTGAGTGAATGGGGGCTGCTCTCAAGTTACGGTAGCCCTCTTGAGTAGGGGCTTCTCACTGCAGTGGTTTCTCCTGTGGAGCACAGGTTCTAGCCATGAGGGCTTCAGTAGTTGCGGCGTGCGTGTGTGCTCAGTTGCTAAGTCATGTCTGACTCTTTGCGACCCTTATGAACTGTATTCTGCCAACCTCCTCTGTCCACGGGGTTTCCCAGGCAAGCATACTGGCGTGGGTTGGCATTTCCTCCTCCATGGGATCTTCCTGAGCCAGGGATCGAACCTGCATCTCCTGTCTCTTGGGTTGTCAGGAGGCTTCTTTAACTTCTGAGCCACCTGCGAAGCCCGGTAGTTGCATCCTCACTAGTTGTGGCACCTGGGTACTGTTGCCCCATGGCATGTGGAGTCCAGGGATGGAACCTGTGTCCCCTGCCCTGGCTGGCGGTTTCCTAACCACTGGACCACCAGCAAAGTCCTTTCTTCCCTTCTCTCCTTCACTTCCTGTACCTTATCCACACAGCCCTCCCTGGGCCTTCAGCGTCTCCCAGAGACCTTTGGTGCAGGAACCAGTAGAGCCTCCCAAAGCCCCAGTCCCATCCTTCCCTTTACCAACTGTCCGCTGCAGGGGGCGGCCTCTCCATCTGTTTTGGCCCAGCTCATCCTGCATACTTCTCAGGAAAGGTGTCTCTGTCACCTGACATTTTCTGTTCTTATGGTGTGGAAGGAGTCAGACCAAATGTGACTGAGGAAAATCTTTGCTTGCTCCTTAGGCTAGGAGAACTCAGTTTCTTTACTGAGATTCTCAGCAATCAAGGGTGCCCTCTCTCCACATGTAGCAGTCAAAATTGACACCACGATTTGTATGTATAAAAAGTTACTCTCTTTTACTGATCTTGGCTTGTTCTGTAGCCTTAAATTCTGCTGATGGTGAAAGAACAAACAGTTGGCCCTCCATATCTGTATGTTCTATGTCTGTGGGTAAAATTCCAGAAAGTCCCAAAAAAGCAAAACTCGAACCGACAACTGTTTATCAGCATTTACACTGTATTTACAACTATTTACATAGCATTTACATCATTTTAGGTGTTATAAGTAAGCTAGAGATGATTTAAGGGGCTTCGCATGTGGCGCTAGTGGGAAATAATCTGCCTATCAACGCAGAAGACAAAAGAGACGCAGGCTCAATCTCTGGGTTGGGAAGATCTCCTGGGGGAGGGCATGACAACCCAATCCAGTATTCTTGGCTGGAGAGTCCCATGGACAGAGGAGCCTGATGGGCTACAGTCCATAGGGTTGCACAGAATCGGACATGACCGAAGTGACTTAGCACACAGCACAGAGATGATTTAAAGTACACAGGGGGACATGTATAGGTTGTATGCAAATACTATGCCATTTTATAAGGGAACTGAGCATGTATGGATTTTGGTATCCTCAGGAGTCCTAGAACCAATTCCCCTAAGGACAACTGTATTCCAACTGAAAGTGAACACACTTTTTTTTTTTTTTTCATTTAAAGTAGGACTTTTGGTCTAATTCAGTCTATTTGGGGTAATTGGTCAATTCAAAATTCATACTATGGTTCTGGGTTGTTCTGTTTCTCAAGCGTCCTCAGCTCATTTTCCTCCCCAGGGTGGCACCTGGCATTGGAGAGGGCTTCAGGGCCGTATGCTCTTCTTGACTGGCTTCTGTTGACTTCCCTGAGGTCTCTGCCCTCCTGACCTTGCTGCTTCCGGTGCAGCTGTGTCCTGAGCTGGAGTAGCTGGCCTGTGTTCTCTCGGCTGGTAGGAGCCCAGAGTGTCAGCCCTTGCTGACCTGGCTCTGCATTGGCTCCTGCTGACACCACATGTCCTTGGGGTTTTAGTGAACCCTTCATCCAGTCTTTGTCCTAGGCTGGCCACCCCCATAGCTTCTGCTGAAGGGCCCCTCACCCCTAAACCCAGGAACACCATCCCAGCCTGTTGGCTATTAATTCTCCACTGTCTCCTGTGTCCACTGCTGTCTGGGAGCTGTGGGGTCTTAGGAACATTATCTTTGATCCTCTTTCTCACACCTGGTTTCTGCTCTGCTGTGACTGTCTCATGTCACATAAGGGCACTCTGCAAGAGGGTCATCTCCCCAGAGTGACTACATGGAAAGTGGAGCTCAGGCCCACTTGCTATCTATTCGCTCCTCAGCCCATCTCTGTTTCCCACTTCAGGTGTCTACCTACCTACACAAGGCCAAGGCCCAGTTGTTGGTCTCCCTGGATCTCTGAGAAGTCTGGTTTAAGACGTAGCCTCGTTCCTCTTTCCTCTTCTTCTCTTCCTATGGGAAGTGTGTCTCATACTACTGTTTGCTGGCTAAGTGCCTCCACCCAGGAGATGGCTGTGGAGAGACACAGAGCACAGTAGATTGGGAAGCCGGTTCCTCTAGGAAATTGAGAGGTTCTATTTTGTGACCTAACACCCCCAGATGGCAATGTCTGCTTCCTGCAGAGACTAGGTACTTTCAGACCCATGCCCTCTAGGCCTGCTTGGTTAATGAAGGTGGGAGGCTTTGGAGCTGGGCCTCAAAGTGCTTGCTTGCCTAGCTCTCCCTGCCTTTGCCCCTCCACAGATGAAAGCACAGGCTTCCTTAGGTATCTCCTAGGTGACAGAATTCCCTACACCTATCCCCGCCCATCCTCCTAGATGTACAGAGGGGTTCAGGCTAGCCAGGCAGGAGCAGGAGAGCCTGTGATTGGCCTGCCTTCTTTCTGACCCTGGTTTCAGTGGGCTTTGCTCCACTCTTGCTCAGGAAGTCAGTGTTCTTTCTAATTTGTTGACTTCTTTGTCCTTAATCCAAGGTCAACTGACCTCTTTAAGAGGAACAGGTGGAGAGAGAAAAGCGCTGGGTTCAGAACTGTGGCTCTGTTTTTACTGGTTTGCATGACTTCATATCACTGAGTTTTAGTTTATTTGTAACATGGACATAATAATGTAGCCATTCACTGGGTTATGGGAAGGAGGATTAAATGAGATACTATTTGCAATATTCCTAGCATTGACTATGGCATGTAGCAAATGCTTAATTTTTTTTTCATTTCACCTTGTTCCTTCTGTTCACTTTCATCCTTCTTTCATTCTTCTAGTTTTATCTATTTATCCTGCGACTTTGCTCCTCTTCTATCTGGGCTCCATTTAATAGAGAATGATAATGAGTTGGCCTCAACAGAATCTTGAGTTCATACTTTTCTCACCCATCTCCCTAATTCCACCACATCCAACCTGTCACCAAATCCTTTCCATTCTTCTGCCTCCTCAGTATCTCTCAAATGTCTTTTCCCATCCATCTCCAACTTGCAACCCTGAGGAACCCTGGTATTTTATCAGTCCACTGCTCCCTCTTACCACATGGTGTCACTGTTGAGCTCTTGGTCTTCACCAACCTGGTGCTGCCGGTCAGAAAGCAGCACCATTGTGATGGTCTAGCTACTGTCAGAAGCCAGTGGGACAGTTTGGAAAAGAATAAGTTCACATCTTTGTGTTCTGTTCGACCTTGAGTACCCCTTGGAGGTTCCCTCATCTTGGTTTTCTCAGTTTCAGCTCTTGGTGCCAATTCCTATCGGTTACTTTCTTCAAAACCCCATCGGATCCATTCCTTGTATGTCTCAATTATATGCATCTTGTATATCTCAAAGATGCTCATGAAAGATGAGTCAGTTTACTTTTAACCCTTCAAAGCATAAAATATAATAAGATGGAGCCAGGCTGCCAGAGTTTGAATCCTTGCTCTACCATATGAGCCATCATATTGGTATTATTCCTGTCCTTGGCGACAGTGGAGTTGTTCATATTGCCAAAGCCAGCTTCCAAGATTATCTTCCGCAAATCCACCTGACAGCTTCTTTCCTTTAATCCTTAAAAAACAAAAGGCAAAGTGCACACTCTTCTTAGGCCTTCTTCTGCTACAGCAGATGCAGTAAGACTCCTCAGACGCAAACTGTTTATCTGTGGTGGGCATTCTGCTTATCATGGACGTGGCGTTCCCTTGCCTTTGCACATACTTTCATCCACTGGGTGTGCCCCCGGGAGCCTTAGCCGCTTAGTACAGTCGGCTCCAGCGCCCCCTTTCCTAGGACGCCTTCCCCAGTCTCCTCAGGCTTCCTCTTCACTGAGCCAGGCTGAGGGCTGGCTGAAGAGCGTTTATTGCACTGATATGTGACTGTCCGTGTATATGTTTGTCTCTATGCCATATTGTGAGCTTCTCTGGGTGAGAACCTTTCTGTCTCTTTCATCACCCTTGTCTCCTGGTGCCCAGCACGGGCCCCAGTGAACTGCAGCTAATGACACCAGGCAGGGGCCCAGTATGTGTTCAGTGGCTGAGGGAACCAGTTCATGCTCTGGCTTCCCCTTCAACCTGCTCTCTCTCCAGCCTCCCCTGGATGCTCCCTGGGCACTACAGCCCCTCATGCCTCGCTCTCTCCTGTCTTCAGAATCCAAGTTGGTAAACATCAGGAAGGACATACTTGAACAGGTACAGAGTGAATGCCAGAGCCGCAGTCAGCAGCTAATAACAGAGCTCACAGGTTTCATGAAGGCCTTCCAAACCATCAACTCAGACATCCACTCCATCGCATGGTGCTCCCAGAAGGTGGGCACTCCCCATCCTTCCTCCCCAGCTCATCCAGGGCCATCCCGCTCACGTGCTAAGCACACTCCCTTCCGGTCTCTGCTGAGCTCCTAGTGGGGCTCTATGCCCTTAAACTGCATTCACCTGTGTGACCTGCCCTGGCCAGTTCTCACCCTGTTCACATGGTCCTCAGTATCCTCATGAAATGGGGAGGCCCTGATGTGATGAGAGAGAGACAGTCCTGCTTTCAGAGAGAGAGTTCTGCTCTCTGTATGCTTAAGCAGAGATCCATTGCCCTGTCCTCAGGGCAATGACTTGATGGGGGAGGAGCTGTGCTGTCTTCAGGGAGACCTTGGTCAGATGGGGACCTGCTCCCGGACTGCCCTGATCTCGGCGGGTTAAAAGGCAACTGCTGGGACCTGGAGCCTCTAGCAGGAGGGAGTGCCCCTCAGGATGGGTGCAGAGAGGTGCACAGGGCTGTGTGGGCGCTGGTCTCATGCTGTCATCCCTGCAGCTGAATGAGGCCACGAGCGGTACGCTGAGCTGGAGGAGCAAATGGAATACACGCGGTCACTATACGAGCTCATCCGCAACCACTTTGGCCTCTTCAGTGCTGAGAATGAGGCACTGGACATCTCGGTGAGAAGGCATCTCCTCTGCCCCTCCCGCTGCTGCTTCCCCCACCACACCAGCTCTGCTTGACCGCCTCTGCCTGCCCCTCAGCTTATGGACACGTGGGAGTCATTCCAGTATGAGAAAAGCCAGGCCTCAGAGTTCCTACTCAGCAAGCGGCATGCCATCGTGCCCAAGCTGCAGCAGCTGATGGCCACGGCACTGGCGGAGCTGGAGGGCATGATTGAGAAGGCCCTGTCTGGTCCGTTCATGGACCCTGCACAGGAGCAGAGGAACACCGAGTGCCAGCTCATCTCCCTGGAGCGTCAGTACCAGAACACAGTCAGCAGCCTCTCTGACCTGCACCATGCCTACACTGCCTTCACTGGTACCCAGGGCCCCGCCCCCTCCACCACCACCACCCTTGGGTGGCATGATCCTGGGTGGTGTGATCCTGGGTTGTATCCTGGGTGATCCTAAGCAAGTCTTGGGAATCACATACCTTCATTTTAGTCTCTTTCAATGCAAAGATTGCAAGAGAAAATCTAAATCCATTGGCTATGTCAAGTGTTGTGCTTAGGGTGGGGATAAGCGTTGTGCTTAGACAGGAGCTCATGGTCTGGAGGAGAAGACAAATAGGTGAGTGTTCCATCCGAATGTGATGGGATCAGAGGGCTAAAAGCCTGTGCAGAGAAATGTAAATGTGTTCTCGTCATAGTCCTCAGCCTTTGTGTAGCCCTGTTCAACTCAGGCCTACAGCAGGCAGCAGGTCCCAGATAAAAACAGGTGTGGATGCTCCATGGCCACTGCTTCCAGCCAGAGTGGTGGAGAGAGGTGGCTGCTGAGGGCTTCCCTGGCCCTGAGGGGAGACCCGGACAGAGCTCTTGGTCTTGGCCCTTCTGTGCAGTGTGTGGCTGGGCTGGTTCCCTTCTGCACGGAAGGACTTTGTGGGCTGCAGGTTCTTTCCTCAGGTGCAGCCACTTCTGTCGCTCACTGTATCCCTTGCGAGGGCATATTGCTTCTGAGTTGACTCTTAGCCAACTGCCAACTGTTACCATCTCTGACTGTGAGGTCCCCAATCACAGGGAGGAGACACTCTGGGACCATCCTAAAACAAGGGACTTTTCCTCTGGTCAAGTATTGGGGGACCCTCATCCCATGCTCTAGCTGGTGTAGACCACAGACCTTGGCCTTTCCTGCTAGTGGTTGGGATGTTTGTGAAAAAGTAAAATAGGGGACTCTGGCCTTGTGGGGTTTCACCCAGAAAACCGCACAGCATTGATTTTATTTCCTTTTTCCACCCCTGTCTCTTCACCAAACTCCCAGTTTTTATTATTAATACAACACTCTAGGATCTTAGATCTAGACCATTAATGCTACTGTTTATTTTCCGTTCTGTGTCTTTTATTTTACTTGCTATCTTTGACATTTGCTTTGTTCTATATCCGTGTTAACAACTATTTTGACATCTAAGGTTGAATGATTTTGTTTACCCACTTCAAGTTTTAAAAATACCACATCTTTTTAGTTTTTTTCACTTCTTCCTTGGATGGCTGCAGTAAATCTTTGAGTTTTTTTTTTTCTAAGAAGGGAGTTGGATGTGTTAGAATTTCTAAGCTATTTATGACTAAGAATGACTGTATAATGTCCTTATATCACAGCTTGGCTAAATATTGGATTCTGAAGTCAAAAAATTGGCTCCTCTGTCCTTGGGATTAAGAGGAGTCAAGAATGTCAGGGAGGGTGGGTAGCAGTTCTTAATCGGGGGGCACTGCCTAGGTCTCATTCAGAAACTGACGTTTGATCAAGGACTCGAATGTTGTAAGGGAGTGAGCCATACAGTTCTCTAGAGAAGAGTGTTCCTGAAAGAATGAGCTTCCAGTCAAAGGTCCTCAGCAAGAGGGAGCAGGGCTGATGTATATGAGCAATAGTGAAGGGTGGTGTGACTGAGGTGGCATAGAGAGACGGACTCTAATCAACAGAAGAGGACGCCTTCCCTTTCATCCCTATCACGTTTTCCTAGAGTTTCTTTTCCTGGACTAACTCTCCCTTGGTTTTTTGTACTGAACAGTTTTGGACACTGCCCCCCACCCCCAACCTCATCCCCGGCATTAGGACCCTCCCTTCTGTCATTATGGGATCTTGACTGATCATGCCCTCACCTGACCCCCGGGCCTATCCCACAGGGGACGAGAGTCCCGTGCCCTTGCCCGTCTGTGGGACCCGCCCTATCGTGCAGCAGCAGCACATCTGGCACCTGTACCGAGTCATCTCTGAAAACATCAGTGAATGGAAGTGCATGGCTTTTGCCAAGGTGCTGACGCCCTCCTTGGAGCCCCTGCCGGGGTGTGAAGCATTTCCGGGGGTGGGGGTGGGAGGGTCTCCAGCTGCAGGTGTGCCTCTCCGCCTGCAGTTCAACCTGGCTCTGGCCCAGGAGAAGACAGACGGCTGGCTGACAGAGGCGGCCCGGGTCAGTGCGACGCTGGGGCTGCACAGCCCGGTGCTGCAGCGCTGCATGCGCATGCTGGAGGAGTTCCGCAGCCTCCTTCCCCTGCTGACCAAGCTGGGCAGCCTCCAGGTGCAGAACCTCAACTGCCAAGCACTCCTGCGAGGTGGGTTTGGATGGAGTCAGAGGGCTGGGGGAGGGAAGGACGTAGGGTTAGAACAATGGGACAGCTCACTTCGCTATGGCTTTTGGGGGGAGGCATCTTTCCTCCCTGGGCTGCCCTGATTTTCCCCATGGACCACAGCCTCCTTCCCTTCACAGAGACAAGCATGTTTAACCTCCCACGCTACCACGTGGATCCTCTCTGCTGCCCAGGGCTGGACTTAGGCTGGAGTCTTAGTTCTGGACTCTGAATTGTGCTCTGGACCTTGGGTTCTGGGCCCCCTGCCTCTGTGTGATGCTTTGAGATGTGCTGGCTGGGCTGGGCTAGGCTGGGCTCTGCCAAGTACCGAGTATTGCTCTGACTTGCTGTCCTCCACCTCCAGCCTTAGGGCTAAGCAGTCTCTACAGCATAGAGCTCCTAACAGTGGGCCAGCTGCTCTCTTGTCCGCTGCTGGAGTTTACAGATCGAATCAATCAGGTGGGCCCTCCCCAACAACCCCACCGAGGAGGGGTAGCTCAAACCCAAGGCCTGTTTTCTAAGCTCTAATAGAGCCAGTTAAGACCCAGCAGCCCCTTGAGACAAGGGGGACAGCAGATATTGGTCTGTGGGGAAGGGGTTGAGATTGCTAGCCTCCCTGGGGAGTATGAGGATCTGATGGGTGGTTCCAGACTCTCTGTGACTGAGAGTATATCCCTCCTCTACAGGGGAAGGAAGTGGGTGGCAGCCCCAAAGTGTGGGCACACAGGATGGCAAGTGTCCCCCAATACTCACCCTGTCCCCAAAGAGCGTGAGTTGACTGATGTACTGTCTGCTCGGCCAGAGCTTTGCAAAAGGGTGAGTTTCAGGGCAGCAGCCCTAGGTCACGGTGTGATGCTGGCGGCTTGCCTTTGAAGCCAGTGACCCTGCTCTCCCTCTCCGAGACCCGCACTCTGCTGAGCCCTGGCCCTCGAGTCCAAGCTCCAAGGCTATCCCCTGAGCCATCCCCCAGTCCCAGCTCCTAAGTCCCGGCTCTTCCAGATCTGGAGGACTGAAAACATACGGAATCATGCCCATGAGGCGCTCCTGCGGCTGCGGCGGGCCTGGGAAGCACGCCAGCTGCGACTGCTCAACTTCATTCTGCACGTGCCCTACGAATCCCCAGTCTCTGAGCGCTCCAAGAGGCAAGCATCCCGCAGCCCTCAGTGGCAGGTAGTGGGCAAGGACAGCGGCACCTTCATCCTCTCAGGTGAGGCCCCGCCCTTAGGGCCCAGTGACAGCCAGACAGGGTGAGGGGCATGTTCATCCACCAAGTTCTGCTGGATCTGGCTTCTCTAGCCAGGGCCCCTGCCCTCCCGGACAGCCTGAGCCATCCGTCTTTTCTGAGACGGCATCTTCCATGCAGCTCCCACACAGTTTAATCTTCTTGGGAGCCCCTCACTCCCTCCCTCCTGCCCAATGTCTGGCCTCTTCAGCAAAGGTCTCCCCTTTCTGGTGACACCTCCCCAGTGTTCAATGCTCTGTCCTCTAGGCTGCACCAGCTCACTCATTCCTTTGTCCTTCCCTCATCAAACTCACCTGCCTCTTCTGAGCCAAATTCAGGAGACTCTTGAGATTATCAGACCAAAGTCCTGTCTCTTGTGAACTCCCAGACAGGGACAAGAGAACAGAGATGGGTGTGCGATGGAGCAGTGAAAGAGTGGAAGTGAAAGTCGCTCAGTCGTGTCTGACTCTGCGGCCCCATGGAATGTACAGTCCCTGGAATTCTCCAGGCCAGAATTCTGGAGTGGGTAGCTGGTCCCTTCTCCAGGGGATCTTTCCAACCCAGGGATTGAATCCAGGTCTCCTGCTTGGCAGGCAGAGTCTTTACCACTGAGCCATCAGAAAGAGGAGCAACTTAAAACAAGCAGGAGACTGAGAAATCTTCTGTTTCCTTAGGAAAAGGCCTCACGCTGACTTCTGAAGGAGTACGAGTTTGCTAAATATGCAAGGGCAGAAGGGTTTGCTGGACAGAGGGCACAGTGTATGTCCAGGCACCAAAAATGGTATAATTAGGGAACTGCCAGTAAAGGAGAAATCCTCTTATCCGGTCTAATTAAAACCAGACAGTGGATTCAAAAAGTTAGTTAAATAGAGCAATCAGTCATAAAATATGCATACATGGCTTAAGATTTTTATTTTAGCTTAAATCATGTAATGTACATTTATTTAGTCACCTTTTAGCTTGAGGACAAGAGCTTTTCTTTGATTTGCAATCAACTGATAGAGGTTCCTCACTGCCTCTGTAGTATTAATACATTGCTATTTCCACTTTCCATTTCTGAAAGTTGAGAAGTGACACGAGGACACTTATGAAGCTGAGTCCAGATTTTTTCTAGAGTTTTATTATAATTTCACAGTTTAAAAAAATTGACTTGTCTATACCTAATTTGGGCTTCCAGGTGGTGCTAGTGGTAAAAAAACAATCCGCATGCAGTGTAGGAGACGTAAAGAGACGTGGGTTCAATCCTTGAGTTGGGAAGATCTAGAGGAAGGCATGGCAACCCACTCCAGTATTCTTGCCTGGAGAATCCCCTGGACAGAGGAGCCTGGCGGGCTACATACAGTCCATAGGGTAGCAAAGAGCTGGGCAAGACTAAAGCAACAGCATGCATACCTAATTTAATATCATGCCTTTATTTTTTAACAGTTTACCTTTACTTCTGAAGGCTTCCATAGTTTGAGATTAGCATAATACTAGATTAAATTCTGTAATTAAAATATAACTCACATAAGAAACAGAACTCACATAAACAGTTTTGCAAACACACTGACTGTTGGTGAACATATGGTTCAACTAGTGGAGGAAAAAATGTATCTTCCAGAGAATAGTTTGAGATCTGTGAGTTTCGCGTGTATTGGGTATCAGTCGCCTGCGCCCTTGCCCCATCTGACTGCTAGCTCAGCTCAAGTCCACTCTTCCTTAGATTACAGCAGCCTGCAGGACTCTATCCATGAAAGCCTTCAGGTGTTGTTCAAGATCCTGGCCATCCAGAAGTCAGGAGACTTAAACAGAATTGCTCTGGAGTGGGTGACCACCATGCATGGCCTGAGTGAGTGCAGGCCTCTAGCTGGGCTCATAGGTGGGACCTGACGGGAGATGACCCAGAAGGCTGGGGAGAGAGGTGCGGGTGGGGGAAGACAGAGTGAGCAACACCTTCAGAGCCATTTCTTGGGCTAAAGTGACCAGGTCTTTATTCACGTTGCAGGTTTTCTCTCCTTCATGCAAGGTCCCGGGGTCCTACTAAGCAGTTTTTTGGGGGCAGGGCATCCCAAGAGGACAGGAGGAGGCTGGTCCCTCTTGCAGAAGCTAGAACCCTCGTCTCCCTCCATTATTCCCCTAACTGCCCTCACAGGTGCCCTGCTGCAGGTGTGGGTGACTTTCCAGCAGAAGTGGATCTTCCTAAATAAAGTTCTGTATGGATGAAGATCCAGTTTCCCAGTCCTGAGCTGGTAGGGAAGTGGGTGTGGCAGGGTGGACCAGTGCTGCTGAACAGCAGGGCTCTGGGTCGGAGTGGGGGCGCTGCCCTCACCTTTGCCCTCTCTCTCACCACAGAGCACCCGTTTTGAGGCCATGGATGCACAGTATCGGACCCTGATGCAGATCTCTGTAGCTGACCCCCTGGTTCTGTCACTCATAGTGCCCAGTGCCAAGCGGAACCCTCTTTTCCAAGGCCAGCAGCTGCAACAACTGCTGCAGGAGGGTTCCATGGACCTGGAGGGCATCATCATGGCACTGGAGAGCGTGCTCTATGCCGTGCGCGCCCACTTCCCCCGCCTCTTCTTCCTCAGCGACAGTGAGCTCGTGGCTCTGCTGGCTGCCCCACTGGAGGCCTGTGAGGCCCAGCTGTGGGCACAACGCTGCTTTCCTCATGTGCATGCCGTGAACTTCGAGTCCAGTGAAACTGCAAAAGGCATGGATGACCCGGAGTCAAGCACAAGCATACAGACTCAGGTGGAGGCGCTCGCGGTGTTCGGGGCGGGTGGGGAGGAGGTGAAGCTGCGAGGGTCCCTTCCTCTGCACCCCGACCTCCCCAAGTGGCTGGCTTCCCTGGAGGAGAGTCTGCGTTTGGCGCTGGTGCACAATCTGCAGGACTGCGTGGCTGCCCGTTTTGCTCTGGGCCCGTCCCTAGACAAGGCCTTCAAGCAGGAAAACCAGTTGTCCCAGGAAAGCCAGTTGCCCCTGAAGATGTATGTCCAGCACTGGCTGGACTTAGTCCAGGCCTTCCCGTGGCAGTGTGTGTTGGTGGCGGAGGAGGTGGCATGGCGGGCCGGCATGGAGGAGGCTCTGCTTGAAGGGAGGACCCTGGCCATGGTCCCCATGCATGTGCGCAAGCTAGAGGTACTGGTGCATTTTCTCCGGGCCCAGAGGGCCTCTCAGGGTGAGCAGCCCCTGCCCTCCGTCCGCCAGACCAGCCTGCTCAGTGCCCTGCTGGTCATGGCGTGACCCACCGGGACGTAGCCCAGCTGCTGCAAGAGCACCAGGTCAGTGGACTGACAGACTTCCACTGGGCCCGCCAACTCAAGTATCACCTGGGTTCCCCTCACACTTCTCCCCAAAGCCCCCTGCAGGGTCTCAAGACTGTTGTGTCTACGGAGACCTTTCCGTCCCCAGCTGCATGCTGGATAGATGTGCTGGGTAGATCTTTCCTGTACAATTATGAGTACCTGGGTCCCAGACTGGGGTCCCTCCCCAGCCTGCTGCCTGAGCGGCCAGCCCTCGTGCTGTTATTAGCCCTGGAAGAGGTGGCCTGCGGGACCCTACTGGGCCCCAGTGGTGTGGGCAAGGCAGGCATAGTAAAGAGCCTGGCCCAGGCCCTGGGGCGCCAGCTGGTGGTGATGCCCTGCTTGCCTCAGACGGAGGCCCGCAGCCTGAGCAACTACCTGAACGGTGCCCTGCAGGGAGGTGCCTGGCTGCTGTTAGAAGCAGCTCAGCACTTGCCCCTTGGCTTGCTCTCTGCCCTGGGCCAGCGCTTGGCCAAACTGCGCCATCTCTATGCCCCGCTGTACCAGGAAGCTTCCCGAAGTACCAGCACCATTGACCCCACCCACCCCTGGCTCCTCGGCAGCAGCTTCTTTGAGAGACATCACGTGGACATGCGCCTTGGCTATGGCTGTCTCCTGACGCTGCGGGCCCTGAGCCCTGCCATGCCCACCAACCTGCGCCAACTGCTGCGGCCCGTGGCGCTGACCCTGCCCGACCTGCAGCAAGTGGCAGAGCTGACCCTGCTGGGCGCAGGGATCCGGGATGCCTCCCGCACCGCGACCCGCCTATCCAAGTTCTTCTCCCTAGAGCGTGAGCTGGTGTCTGGGCCCCTGCCCTGCCGCCTGCCCCTCCTCAGGAAAGTGCTGGAAGACACGATACAGGCTCTGAATGTGACCAAGGAGGACCCCGAGTCTGAGCAGCCCCGCAGCCTAGCCACCATGGAGGAGGCCACCCTGCTGCGCACCCTGCTGTGCTCCCCATGTTCAGCCTCTTGGAGGGGGACCACCTGCAGGACCTCCAGAAGCTGCTCTGTGGGCTCTTCCCCACCGCCTCCCAGGTGCTGGCAGAGCCTGCGACCCCCAGGTTGAGGAAGTCACTGCTGGTGGAGGAGTTAAGGCAGGGAGGCCTGCATCCCAGCCCTGATATTCTGGGGTCCCTGGATCAACTGAGCCAGGCCCTGGGCCAGGCCTCAGGCATTTTGCTCCTGGGCCCGGCAGGCAGTGGCAAGACCACATGTTGGCACAGCTTATTTAAGATCCAGAATCGGCTGGCGGCCATGGAGGACCCCACAACCCAGAGCTGCCAGCCTGTGGAAATTACTCACCTGTATCCAGGCGTCCTCAGCCCTCAGGAGTTCCTGGGATGGCTGGAGGGCCCCTGCTGGCACAGTGGTGTCTTCCCCAGGCTGCTGCGTGAAGCCAGTCGGTGTAGGACCGTGGGCCCAAGGGGGCAGGTACAGGAGCCAGTGGGGATTCATCACTGGATAATATGTGATGGAGCTTCCAGTTCTTCCTGGCTGGACTCTATCACTTACCTCCTAGGTGACCCCCCACAGCTTAGCCTCCCCAATGGTCAGCAAATAGCACGACCTTCAGGTACTTTTCTTTTAATGGAAGTGGGAGATACCACAGGCATGTCCCCCACAGTAGTGGGCCGTTGTGCCCTGGTGTGGTGTGGGGGGGAGCAGACTTGGCAGGGTATACTGAGCGTCCTGATGGCAGCTTTGCCCCGTGAGTACCGCCTGCAGCCCCAGACTGTTGCCGAGCTCAGCCACCTGGCTGAAGGGCTGGTGCCTGCAACATTCCAGTTTCTCACCTGCCAGGGTGTTAGCTCTCTGCTGCAGGTACACGGACAGCGGGCCATTTGCCCAGGTGTGGCTGAAGTCACCAGCCTGGCCCGCATCTTGCGTTGTCTGCTCAACCCATACCTGCGCATAGATGAGGAGGAGAAGGCACATATCCCAGGTGAAGGCAAGGACTGATTTGAGAGCTATGTGGCCTTGGGATAGGGGGGATATAAGCTGGAGCTTGTGGCCCAGGTTTTTAGGTGGCCTTGGGTCTTGGGGCTGAAAGTGAGAAGTAATAGCCAACCTCTACTCTCTTTCCCACCCCCTCCTCTTTTTTTCTACTGGGGCTCCTTTCCTGGCCACGGTGACCTTCACAGAGGACCTCAGCTATAGTGATTCAAAATGTATAGTGGCTCGAAGCACCAAGGCCTCAAAAACCAGCTCTCTGCACCAGAACCAGATTGACAGTGATGCCGTGCCTAGTAAGCGCAGGGAGCATTTGCTGGCCATCAGCAGCTTTCTTTTTGCTGTGATCTGGGGCTTTGGAGCCCACCTTCCCTCCAGGTATCTACAGGGGCGGAGGGGGGAGATGGAGAGGGCGGAAATGGAACGACCCATGGGTCTCCAAACCCTGGTGCCATTGTTGGAGAAGGGTGGGGTGTGTGAGTGTATGGAACTGAGTGTAATGGAACTGTTGTAACCATATGACACTCTCACCTGTATGTTCATTTGAGCAGGCTCTGGCCCCTCTATGACACCTTCCTGAGGGATTCTATTAGTTGCCTCTCCAACTACTCTGAGCTGCCACCCTCAGACTCGGTATTTGATCTACATGTATGCCCCGAAGATGGGACACTGGCCCCCTTCACTGGCCAATACCTGGGCAGCCGCATCAAGGGAACTCAGGGCACCTTCTACCCTTCTCCCCAGGTGTGAGGACAGTGGGGCTAAAGCTGGGGTTGGTGCTCAAAGAGATATCCTGGGGTACATGTCCTCAGCATAGCTGAGGGCTGCCTGCTCCCATTGCTTGAAAATCACAAGAATACATGAAGTGTTCTGCAAATACAGCTTTAATATAAGCCTCCTAAGACCTTTACTTTCAGCTAGATTACTGTGCTAACCAGGAGCTGCCACAGTAACCCCTGCTCCTGGCCTGCAGACTGAACGGCTCTTGTACGTGGTGGACCTGCTTCTGTCAGAGGGACACCCAGTGCTGCTGGCTGGAGAGGCAGCAACAGGAAGACAACCTTTGTGGAAGTGCTGGTGGAGCCGCAGCACCCTTACATAAACAGCCCCATTCACCCCGCTGTCAGTACCACCCACCTTCGCCTCCTGCTGAGCCGGGAGGTCCAGGGCCAATCACAAGCCAGCCTATGGACTGGGCGGCACCCGGATTCTAAAGGTTGTCTCCTCTTCCTGCTGGAGGATCTGCACCTGGCTGCTTCCGGTGAGCGGTGAGGAGTCGGGAGGGAAGGAGTCATCATCCTTTCTCTTGACTGTAAAATCCTTAGTTATATTTATCGACTCTCAGACCTATACCTACAGACCGGACTTGAATGTTCCATTCTTAATGTCTTCTCTTAATATCTTCAGTCCACATATGCTCACTGAATAATCTTGTCCCTTGCATGCCTTGAAGTATTGACCATATTGACATCTAGAGAACATTATATCCACTGACTGCAAAATGTACCTTTTTTTCAAGTGCACATGGAACATCCACCAAGATAGACCTTATGCATAAAATCAGTCTCAACAAATTTCAAAGGATTAACTTTTACAGAATATTTTCTCTGACTGTAGCAATAAAAACCAGTAAGATACTAGAAATCCCCCAATTTTTGAAATTAAACAACACACTTCTAGATAACTCATGCATAAAAGAAGAAACTCAAAGGGAAATTAGAAACTATTTTGAACTGAATAATAATGAAAACACAACACATCAAAATTTGTGGAATGTAGCTAAAGCAGTGCTCAGAGAATTTACAGCTTTAAATGCCTAATTAGAAAATAAGAAAAATTTGAAATCAGTGATCTATATTTTCAGCTTAAGAATCTAGGAAAACAAGAGCAAGTTAAAACAATTAGAAGGAGATAAATAATAAAGATCAGACCAGCAATCAATGAAATAGAATGAAAAGCACAAACTATAGAAAATATCAGCAAAGCAAAAATTTAAAAAGATAAATGAATCCCCAAGTAACACAAACCAAGAAATAAAATAGGAAATATAAATTATCAATATCAGGAATGAAAGGGTTTTATTTTAAAGATATTAAAAAGAATAACAAGGGAATATTGTAGAAAAACTTATAGTAATAAATTTAGTAATTCAGATGAAATGGATAGATGCCTTGAAAAACACACCTTATCAAAATCTGACTCAAGAAGAAAAAGAAAAAGAATAGCCCTATAGATCTATTAAAATTTTGAATTCATAATAATAAACATTCCCAGTCCTGGATGGTTATTACACAGTTCAATTATATCCAATATTTAAGAAAAAATGGAAACCTACAGTTTTTCAGAAAATGGAGTAAATACTTTTCAACTCATTTGATAAGGCCACCAAACCCTAATACCAAGTTCTGAAAGATATTGCAAGAAAATAAATTATAGGCCATGATCTTTCATAAATGTAAAGGCAAAACAAATCCTCATGAGATAGTAAGTAAAATTCAGCAACACATTATCATCAAGTGGGGGTATAGCTCAAGAATGCAAGTTGACTCAACATTCAAAAATCAATCGGTATAATGCATGACATTAGAATAATGGAGAAAAGTATAAGACCATCCTAGTGGATAAAAAGCATTTGATAAAATTCAACACTATTTATGGTAACTCTCAGTAAACTAGGAATAGAAAGGAATTTTCTCAATTTGATGAAGGACATCTATTGAAATCTATAGCTAATTACATACTTAATTGTGAAATATTGAACATTTTTTCCATAAGATCAGTCACAAAGCAAGAGTGTCCATGCTCACTGCTTTTTTTCAATAGTGAACAGAGACTGCTATCAGTACAATAAGAGAAAGAAGGAAAAGCCTTTAAAATTAGAAAAGACGAAGTAATACTATCTCTACTAGTACATAACATGATTTACTGCCTGGAGAGTCCTAAGGATCTAGCAAAAGCAAAAACAAAACTACAAAACTATCAATAAATAAGTGAATTTAGCAGGCTCACAGCATACATAGTCAATCTATTGAAATCATTATTATTTCTATATCCTAATGACAATCAGAAATAAAAAATTTAAGTATCATTTAAAATTCATGTAACAGCTTAAAGTATTTAGGAATAAACTTAGTGAAAGATACACACTGAAAATTGCTAAATACTGCTGAGATAAAAGAGAATTAAGTAAATGTAGAAATATATCATGTTCTTAGATCAGATGAGTCACCAGTGTTAAGGTGTTCACTCTTCCCAAATTGATCTACAGATTCAGTGCAGTCCCAGTCTAAACTAGGAAGTCTTGTTTTTGCTTTTTTTTTTTTTTAATTTTTAGACTCTTTCTGAGACTTACATGGAAATGCGAAAGACCTAGAAGGGCCAAAACAACTTTGAAAAATAAGAAAGTTGGAGGGCTTAAACTAGTGATTTTAAGACTTACTGTACACAGTTACAGTAATTAAGTAATAAATACCAATATCGGGATAAGGACCTGGATACAGCTTAATGGAACAGAATCATGAATCTGATATATGGTCATTTATGGTCATTTGATTTTCAACAAGTGTTTCAAGATAATTCACTGGGGGAAAGTATAATTCTTGGGGTAGAAACAGCTGTATGTATATGTGAGGGAAAAAAAAAAGAATCTTGAATCCTACCTCGCAACATTCACAAAAATCAATTATAAATAGATTATAGACAAGTATAAAAATTAAAACTATAAATCTTAAAAACATATTGAAGAAAAATCTGTGTGAACTTGGCTAGAAGCAATGATTTCTTAGGATACAACTATATTTCACCAAAATTTAAAACCTATGCCCTTCGAGAGACACTTATGAAAATGAAAAAAAAATCCATAGAAAAACTTCAAGGTACATATATCTAACAAAGCTTTTGTACCTTGAGAACATAAAAAAGCTCTTACAACTCAGTAAGAAAAACTGTTTAAAAAATGGACAAAAAACTTTGAATAGACACTTTACAAAAGAAAAATATATGAGTGACAAATAGCACATGAAAATGTGTTTGATACGGTTATGCATCAGTGAACTCCAAATGTAAAACCTGTGAGACAGTACTTCACACCTACTAAAAAGATTCTAAGTAGAAAGACTATAGTAATTGTGAAATGTGGAACAACTGAAACCCTCACACGTTGCTGGTAGGAGCAAATGATAAAACTGTAGGGAAAAAAAAAAGTGTGACAGTTTCTTCCCTGTTAAATGTATGTTTACTATATGACCCAGCAGTTCTGCTCACAGGTATTTACCGAAGTGAAATGAAAGCACATGTATGTTCTCAAATAAACTTGCACGTGTATATTCATAGCAGCATTATTCTGAATAGTCAAAACCTCAAAACAGCATAAAAGTCCATCGGTGTCAGTGGATCTACAAACTGTGATAATTTCATAATGGAATACCACTCAGCAATGAAACAGAACAAATTACTGATACATGCAAAATATGGATGAATCTCAGAATCACGCTGAGTGAAAGAGGCCAGACGTGGTAAACCACATTCTGTACGATCCCCTTTGTATGAAGTTCTAGCATAGTCAAAGCTAATCCGTAATGACAGACGTCAGATCAGATAGAAATTCCTGGGACAGTGTGATAGGGATTGACTGCAGCGGGGCAGGAGGAGACTTTCTGGGGTGATGAAAGTGTCCTAAACATCACTGGAGTGGTGGTTACACGGACATATACATTTGTCAGAACTCATTGAACTATCTACAATGTGTACATTTTATTTTATAGAAATAATTTCTCAATAAAGTTGACTTTATAAAAGCCTGCATGAGATATAACTCCATTATCTTTGTGGTGATTGCACTTTTCCCTCTACTGTCGTCAGATCAGGTTTCCAAACCTTTCTGTTTACTAACCTTTAGTTAATGAATATGTAATTGGTCTTAGAGGTAGGATTCGGGGAAGAAGAAAAAAAAAATCACTGACTGCTAGGGAGAGAGAACAATGCACTCAGACATGACCCAGCCCCAACACCCCAGATGCATAAACTTCCTCACAACCCCATGTGTGCCAGGAGCAGACCCATAGAGGCAGGGAGAGGAGGAGCAGGGTGACACTGTCGTTCGGCCTCACGCAGATTTTCTCTGTTCATGCCCCCCCAGACCAGAGCAGAGCTGTCAGCCACTGTTGGAGACTCTGCGTCAGGCCATAGACGGCACTGTGTATACCCACAGCACCTTGGAGCTGCAGACGCTGCAGCCTGGAGTCAACTTCCTGGCCACTGCCACGGTGCCAGGCTTCTGCGAGCGGCCGCTGTGCCCGCGTCTCTCTCGGCTCTTCACAGTGCTGGCCCTGGGCAGCGTGACCCAGGCCACGCTGCTGAGCAGGCACATGCCCAGCATGCAGGCCTGGCTCGAGCGCTTCCCCTCTGTGGAGCGGGAGAGTGTTCTAGCAAGAGCCCTGGTTCGGGCCTCATTGGAGGCCTGGGAGGCCGTGGGTAACTGCTTTATGCCCTCACCCCTCCGCCCACACTACCGCTTCTCCATGCACTCTGTGAGCCAGCTTCTGGGAAGCCTGCAGCTGCTGCCCGTCAGGGTGGGCTCCCGGGGTTTTGTGGACTGTCTCAACCACCAAGAGCACCTGCGCCGGGTGTCCGGCTTGCGTGGCACGCGCCTGATGATCATGATGGCCACGCGCAACATCGTGCGCCTCTGGTTGCATGAGGCACAGAGAACGTTTTGTGACCGGCTGGACAGCCCCAGGGAACGCTCCTTCTGTGCCAGACTGCTCCTAGAGGTAGCTCAGAATGTCTTCTGCTGTGGGCCAGCACCCCAGAGCCTGGGCAAGGGTTACGAGGAGGAGGAGGAGGAAGAGAAGGTGCCCGAAGTGGAATCTGAAGGGGAGCTGGCTCAGTGGGAGGACCTGAGCAACAGCGGGAGTGAGACGGAGGAGGAGGCCCCGTACGACCTTCCGACGGTCACCGCAGGCTCACCGAGCAATGATTCAGCACCACCCGCAGCACCAGTAAGGAAGATGACCATGGGAAACATGAGTCAGAAGACAACCCAGGAGGAAGGCACAAGGACCTCCAGCTACAAACTCCAGCCGAATAAATCGAAGAACTTGTATCAGAAGGCGGCCCAGGAAGACATGGTCTCACCCTTGTTGCTCCCAATGCTGCTACTCCGCCCCAGGAGAGGCCCTCGGACCTGGTTTTCAGTCAGGAACTGATCCTAGAGTCCAACTCTGAGAGCTCCAGCTTGTACCTGGAACGCCAGTGGGTGAGCCTGGAGGAGCAGCTGGCCACCTCCGCCGCTCAGCTGCGGCTGAGCCCCCACCTTGCCCGGTGCCACTCGATGGCCCAGCACGTGGCCCGCCTGGTCCGGGTGTTGGCCCGGCCCCAGCAGCACGGCCTCCTGCTCGCCGGGGCTCAGGGGACTGGGCGCTGTACTGCCCTCACTCTGGCTGCCGGCATTTGTCAGACCCGCCTCTTCCGTCTGCCGTGTGGATCAGAGGAGGCCATTCTCCGGTGTCTAAGGGAGGTCAGCTGGCATGCTGGCACACTAGGCCAGCCGGTGGCCCTGCTGGTGCCCAAGGGTGTGGATCTTACCACCTTTCATCGCCTTCTGGCCCTGGCAACCTCAGGAAGTTTTCCTGACCTGTACACAGAGGCAGATCTGGAAAACATTGAAGGACATCTCCCCAGGGACAGCCTTAGTGTCAAGCAGAACATCAAGAAGGAAATTCTGTGGCAGAGGTGAGGCCAAGACCCCCAAGCCAGGGCTCGATCTGCTCTGGCTCCGCCCTGGCTAAAGGCCAAAAGCCTCCACAAAACTTAAGGGTACTGAGGGGGCACAGAAGAGCAGGGCTGAGGGGTCGGGTTGGGGTGGGACCTGTGGGCAGACAGGGATGAAGGAGAGGACGGTATCACAGAAGAGCAGGGCTGAGGGGTCGGGTTGGGGTGGGACCTGTGGACAGACAGGGATGAAGGAGAGGACGGATCCGGTGTCTAAGGGAGGTCAGCTGGCATGCTGGCACACTAGGCCAGCCGGTGGCCCTGCTGGTGCCCAAGGGTGTGGATCTTACCACCTTTCATCGCCTTCTGGCCCTGGCAACCTCAGGAAGTTTTCCTGACCTGTACACAGAGGCAGATCTGGAAAACATTGAAGGACATCTCCCCAGGGACAGCCTTAGTGTCAAGCAGAACATCAAGAAGGAAATTCTGTGGCAGAGGTGAGGCCAAGACCCCCAAGCCAGGGCTCGATCTGCTCTGGCTCCGCCCTGGCTAAAGGCCAAAAGCCTCCACAAAACTTAAGGGTACTGAGGGGGCACAGAAGAGCAGGGCTGGGGGGTCGGGTTGGGGTGGGACCTGTGGGCAGACAGGGATGAAGGAGAGGACGGTATCACAGAAGAGCAGGGCTGAGGGGTCGGGTTGGGGTGGGACCTGTGGACAGACAGGGATGAAGGAGAGGACGGTATCACAGAAGAGCAGGGCTGAGGGGTTGGGTTGGGGTGGGACCTGTGGACAGACAGGGGTGAGGGAGGATGGCCTCAGAGCTCCGGCCCCACAGGTTCTGCCAGCAGGTGCGGAGCCACCTGCACATGTTCATCCTTATCGGAGATGACCAGGCCCACAAACAGCTGCCCTCCACCCTTTTCCTGAGGCTCCTTCAACTGGCCATCGCCTGCACTGACCGCTATGAACCCTGGGACCAAGATTCCCTGGTCGCTGTAGCCCAGCATCACCTGAAGGGTGCTCAGAGCCCACCCCTTGATAACGGTGAGCCCTCCTTACCTGTCCTCACCCCTCATCTAGACCAGGTTCTAAAGAGGACTGTTACTTGGGTCAGTTTCTCTCTAGAACCTGGTTGAGCCTCCCTTCACCTTTTCGGCCCTCCTTCCTGAGCGAGGAGAGAGGGTCCCTTTCCTTTCTTCCCCTACAAGCTCACAAGTCCAGGCTAAAGCCATGCCTGTTGCAGACTCCTTGAGGTTCCCGGACAGCCAGGCCTCAGTTCCCAGCATGGCCAAAGCCATGGCTCTCATCCACCTTTCGGCTGCCAGCTACCAAGGGCACCTGTGTCCTGAATTGCCACTCGTCACCCCCAAGACCTTCCTGGACTTCCTGGACACCTTCGTACTGCAGCGGCAATGGATGACCCTGCACATTAAGAACAGGGCCCAGCGGTGAGTGACCCCCGTCCCCTCCCCTGTATCTCCTTCCACTCCCTCAGGTCCACTCACTGGCACATGGTGTCTTCAGGATACAGAGTGCCCTGGAAATCTGAAGATGCTGATTGAGAAGCACAGTGCCCACACCACCCTGGTCTTCAACTTGGAGGAGCAGCTGAAAGGCTCCCATAGGGTAAGGGGGAGAGGAGTTTGAAGCATGAACAGTAGGAGCCCAAACAATGACTTTGCAGAAACCAACCAGACTGAACCTTAGTTCTGGTCTCCTGAGAGCTCCCCTTCCCCCAAGGGCTGTCTCTAATCCCTGCTGCCTCCTCCTCTAGAGCTCAGGCTCAAAGTTCCCTGTGGCACATCTTGAGATCAGGCTGATTCCTCTAAATGCATGAAACCCAAGTGTCTGCTTCTGGTCATCCCTAGTACCTTGACTTTGTGATGTTCAGTATGCTCCCCAAGCTCTGCAGAGATTCCCATTGGGGATGGGGCAGGATTACATCCTCATGGTCCCCTCTCACTTTAATCCTTTTCTCCTGGATTCTCTATTGCTCACTGCTGGTTGGCACACCTCTTGTAGCTGCCCTCTCTTCCCATACCTCTCTGTTCCTGCAGCGTGTCCTTTCACAATACACCAAATACAGAAATTTATACACTCTATATACAAAAATGTACACTGATAGGTACGGTGAGGAAATGCAGATGGCTGATGGCAGTGGGGGCAATTTACATTCTAGAACAGAACCATAAATAGGTTTAAATTGTTCACTAGATCTCAGTGACTTGTTTTCCTGTCACCTTCCTCTACAGGGCATTTCCTAGTGACAGAGTTTTCTCTCCCTGTCCCATCTCCCCAGCACTGCTCCCAATGCTATTCAGTCACCCTATTTTCCTTAAGAGCTTCCCAAAGGCAATGCTCATGTAACAAGAGATTTTTTTTTCCAGTCCTTATTCTACACCCCGTTGCTTTCTTATACAGAGCAGTTTTCTTTGAATAAACTGACCGCTCATATCTAGCTAAAATTGGTAGCAGTGGCATCATTACATGTTCTGTAGTCAAACACTCTTAGTTAAAAATGCTTTCCTAAAATCGACATTTTGTTTTGTTTTGTTTCATTTTTAAAAGAGGAATTCTGATATTGCATTTTTCCCCCTTTCCTGCTTACACAAAACTTTGATGAAGGTTCAGGAATAACTACAGTGAGATAGTTACTAGTGATCAGTCCACAAGCAGATACTATGACTTGCTTTCTCCTGGGGTTTCAGGTCTTCCAGCTCCCCATGCCTAACCCTCCTCTTCTGATGGGTTAGGGCTATCCTTTGGCGTTGCACCATCCCAGGGGCATGGCTTACATAGTATCTACACACATGGTTTTCACTGTGTCCTGTGGGGTCATCATGGTACTGTTGCCCTCCTACCATTCGCCATGGAGGCTCACTAGCTTAGATTAAAAATTAAGACTCAGTTGAGATGCAAAAAGTTAAGACATTCACTGATGAATGGGAGTCCTCTTTCCCGTGATTCCCAAATTCCAGTTTTCTGTCTTGGGCCTTGCTTTTTCCCCAAATGATTAACACCAGGGAATTTTGATATAGTTTAGGGGAGCTATTATTCTCTGATCCTTGGATCAGAACATAAGCCCAAAAGCTGGATAAGAGATGTTCACAGTCTCAGGGGCATTCACTTAACAGCCATAACTGTGTGTACTTGTTTCAGAGTTGCCCACCACAGGAGATGGCACCGCCCTCCACTTAGTCACTTAAGCTGAACCCCAGGAGTCATCTTGGACCCCTCCATCTCCTTCTCCTTCCATATTCAGTTGGCTCATTTATTTATGACTGTGCTCAGCAAGGCTTAATTGAATTCCGTATGTTTTGTGTGAGCACTCATGAATACTTTTGTGCATGTCCACGTCTACGCTGGCTTCTTCCCTCACGGCTCAGGTGGTAAAGAATCCGCCTGCAATGCAGCAGATGTTTATGTTTACATCTAGGTAGATAGAATTCTCACCTCCACTTTTCTAAGGAGGCCATTCTTCCTTCCATTTTACAGATGAAAAAACTCAGATCCAGAGAGGTTAAGATGAGGATTAAATGAGGCCTTTACATGTAAAGTACTTCAAAGTGCTGGCACATAGCAAAAGCCAATAAATGTCATCATGTATTGATAGTAGATGGCCTCCTAATAAAGATCAGGCACTCTCCTTGTCCTTCATGGTGCCTAGTTTGCTGGAAGATATAGGCTCGTGCAAGTCACTATAAAACAATGCATTATGACAGAGCAAGTCCAGTATCAAGAAAGACTTCCTAAAATTGTGTAAGTCTTATGTTGAATTGGTTCGTAGTGCTTTTCAGGTCTACTGTATCCTTATACTTCTCTGTATATTTATTCTATTAATTTTTGAGAGCTTGATGTTGAACTCCAACTAAAAATCTTAATTTATCTAGTTGAAAAATAATTGAAATATATAGAACTATATGTACCATTGTTCTGTATTTTCCAAGTTTCTGGTAAATGTGTTATCATCTTTTCATAATTTAAAAAAATAAAAAAGAAGGAAAAAAAACCACAAAACTTCCTAGAAAGAGCACAGTAGCACGCTGTGTAGCACAGAGGCATTGGTAAGCACCAAAAGCATTCCTTAAGTATGTAAACACAGGAATGAAGTACATCCAGGTTGATATCTGAAGGTCAGGTGAGATTTGGTAATGAACGGGGGGTTGGGGAGAATGTCGCAGGCTCAAGTAACAGCAGGTGCAAAGGCCCAGAGGCCAGAGTGTGTGTGCCAGGTTGGAGGAACTGAAAGTCAGAATGGCTGGAGAGCACGCTGCTGGAAGAGCAAAAGCAAATGAGGCTGGAAAGATGAACAGAAGCCTCCTGGTCACGGTATTGTAAACCAAATGCAACAGTAGCGAGTGTTAAGAGACATGATGATTTGATATTTGCCTTTGAGAGAACCAAATAGGCTTGCAGCATGAAAAGCAGATTAGAGGAGGGGGCGTAGGGGTTAGGAAGCCAGTGCAAAAGGTCAGGAGTGAGAGAGCATGGGTGTGAGTCATGGTTTGGGGGATGGAAGCAGACATGAGAGATGAATTGGAGATAAAACAGAAAAGCCTTGCTTGAAGATGGGTTTGATTTTGGGAACTAGAAGAGGTGGAGTCAGGGTACCATCAGGTTTCTTCCTTGGGAAACTTGGATGTATTTTACCACAGATCTCTGAGAAAAGAATACATGAAGAGATGAATAGGATTGTAAGAGATCTGAGGAGCCATAGTCAATACATTCATTTCTAGATATGTGGAGTCTGAGGGGTCTGAGAGACACTGAAGAGGAAATTCCCACTAAGCAAATGGATATGGAGGTGTGGGTCTTGGGGAAGAATCTGGCTAGATATAAGGATTTGGAGTCATTAAAATATAAGTGATAATCAGAGCCATGAGTTTAGGGAGGTACACAGAAAGATGATAAGATAAGGGGGCCGTGAAAACTTTTTGAGACATATTTAAGGGATAGCAGAGGAAGAGAATGAGGGAGAGCAGCCACAGAAGCCAAAGAAGAACATGGTCTCATGAAAGTCAAGGGAGGAGAATGTTGCAACAGGGAGGAGCTGCTTCTGTTACAAATGCCACTAGGGGGTCAAGTAAGATAGAGTGTCACCCAGTGGTTAAGCATGCAGGCTTTGGATTCAGATCGCCTAGGCCTGTAGGGTAGGTCAGAAGCACCCAACCCACTCAGTGAGGCTGCCTGACTAGATGTGTAACTCACAGACTGGGGAGTGACAGTTTCAGAGCTCAGCACGTATCTGTAGCCTACTTGGGAGTTCAACTTGGTCACCCTAATGGTCAACTTGGTCATACAACTGTCAGGAGTATGCCTGAGTCCAAGCCCATGTGGGGTCTTCCCTTGGGGTAGTCCCACCTGGCCCAAGATCTGGAGCTGCAGAGCCTAAACTCTGTTCACAGAGCCTTGGCAAACTGAGTCACCAGCTAGACCAAAACAAGATTCTGTACAAGCGGCAGCTGACAGAGTGTCGGCAGCAGGAGAACCTCATTGAGAACCTGACCAAGCAGCGGGATGCCCTGCGGGCTCAGTATGAGGCTTTCCTAGAGCAGGTGAGCTCTTCCCACCACCTGCCCTGTGCTGATCCCCTCTCGGAAGGGGACAACCTCTCCTAGGATGCCCAGAGGAAGGATGGGTTGGCTTGTCATGGAGTCTCCTGGGGCAAAGGTAATAGGATGGCTTGGGGTGTGGTCCTTTGGAGACCCTAGGAGAAGATGGTCCCTCCTGGAAATACCTTGAAGGAAGACAGGACATTCTGGGAGCTCACTTCAACTGCATGTCTCTCCTCGTTTAGATGGGCAAGGCATTTCTGGGGCCCCTGAGCCAGCTGCAGGTGGCTGACTTTGAGGAGATACGAAGCTATCGAGCACCACCAGAGTCTGTGGTGCAGGTGACCAATGCTCTGTGTGACCTCTTCCACCGTGAAACAGGCTGGGCCAGTGCCAAGCAGCTGCTATGCTCTGAGGACTTTTATCAGGTAAGAAATGTGGGGCTCCACGGAGGAGGAGAAATGCAGGCATGAAGTGGCAACTTGGCAGAGTGAGGCTGTTGGGGCAAGGTCAGAGCATCCATGTCTTCCCCAACCCCTCTTAACACACACTCCCCCAGGAGCTGGTGTTCTTCCCCAAGGATAAGATGACAGACGCAGAGATGGTCAAGTTAAACCTGGCTCTGAAAGCTCCAGGCATGAGTGATGCAGACTTGCGGGCAGTGAGCATACCTATAGCAAGCCTGGCAGCCTGGCTCTGGGCCGTTCTGTGCTATGGGCTGGCACAGCGCCGAGGACTGCCCACGGGCCTGCTGCTGCGGCAGGTGGAGGCGACACTGGCTCGGGAGCAGGCCCGCCTGGGCCAGTACCAGTTCCAGGCCCAGGAGCTTCTAGAGCACAGTTTGGCCCTGTCCAAGAATCTGGAAAATGCCCAAACTTCCCACAAGCGTGTGGTCGAGAATCTGGGGCAGGCTCAGTATGGCAAACATCACAAGTGGCCAGTTGAGGCTGCCCTGCTCATGCCTATGCATTCCTGGACTACGGAGCTCCAGGTAACCAGCTCCTTCTAGACTGCTCCCTAAAGCTCATTTCTGCACCGCAGACCACTCCTCTGCCCCTCCCCATGCCCCCACCGCCTCCCACTGTCCCACTCTTCCCTCCTTGCCCCACTTTCCCCCATACCCTGCCTCGCTCCCTCTCCACCAGACCTTCCACCTGTACCCTCCCTGCCGGCCTACACACTGTCTGGTCTTCCTTTCCATGCCAGAAGTTGAAGGGTCACTCCTCCACGGTGCTTGGAGATGCCCTCTTGTGTTCAGCTGCCATCAACTACCTGGGTCCCTTCCCACCAGTGCGACGCCAGGAGCTGTTGGACAAGTGGCTGGCTCTCTGCAGGGGCTGTCAGGAGCCGCTGGGCCCAGATGACGTGGCACAGGCCCTGAACTTTCCCCCATACCCTGCCTCGCTCCCTCTCCTCCAGACCTTCCACCTGTACCCTCCCTGCCGGCCTACACACTGTCTGGTCTTCCTTTCCATGCCAGAAGTTGAAGGGTCACTCCTCCACGGTGCTTGGAGATGCCCTCTTGTGTTCAGCTGCCATCAACTACCTGGGTCCCTTCCCACCAGTGCGACGCCAGGAGCTGTTGGACAAGTGGCTGGCTCTCTGCAGGGGCTGTCAGGAGCCGCTGGGCCCAGATGACGTGGCACAGGCCCTGAAGCAGATGCAGAAATCTGTTGCCACATTGCCAAAGAACCCCTTGCTCTCCATACGCTCTCCCTTCAGCCTTGTGTCCCTGCTGAGCTCCGAATCTGAACAGTTCCAGTGGGACCGAGACATGAAGCCCCAGGCAAAGTCAGCCCGCCTGGCAGCACTGCTTTTGCGAAGCCGCACTCACTACTTCAGTTGCCGTTGGCCCCTGCTGCTTGACCCCGGCAACGAGGCCCTCATCTGGCTGAAGCCGCTGCCTCTGGAAGAGGCTGGACACTTGGCCACTGGTCCCACCAGTGGCACAGGTAAATCCAGGGATAATAAACACAACACTTCTTGGTATCTGAGCTGCTCAACACTCTCAGCCACATGCACTCTTCCCTTTCACAATGAAGACACTAAATATTCATGGCCAAGGTATCTGAGATTTCTTCAGCCAATATGATATTAATAAATCAGGTCACCTGTATATTTTTGGGCCCATACTGCAATGATTGTGAATCTATGTAGCTGACCATAATCTTCCACTTCCTGGTCTGCTCAGCACTATTAGAAACTTGGACTATGACACAGCTTTCCTATTCAAATTTATCAGGAATTCTGGGGAAATATTTCCATATGTTCTGCTTGGATCAAGGATCCATCTGGGTAGAGCATCAGAAGGAGCATTTCCTAAGGGAAGAAAGGAAGACTGTTTATTTCCCAGAAGAAGGGGCTGAGGGTTGTACGGGTAAAAATAATAGATTTCTAGAACAGAGGTATATAATAAAGTGGTCTGTAACCAGGGCTCTATAAGCAGACTGCTGGTGCTGTTGCTGCTGCTAAGTCGCTTTAGTCATGTTCGACTCTGTGTGACCCCATAGACAGCAGTACACCAGGCTTCCCTGTCCCTGGGATTCTCCAGGCGAGAACACTGGAGTGGGTTGCCATTTCCTTCTCCAATGCATGAGACTAAAAACTACCTGGGTCAAACATTTGCACTTTGCCAGTTGTGTGACCTAAGGCAAGGTATTTAATCTCTCTAAAACCTAAGTTTAAAAAATACTAAAAAGCAGAGACACTACTTTGCCAACAAAGGTCCATCTAGTCCAGGCTATGGTTTTTCCAGTAGTCATGTATGGATGTGAGAGCTGGACTATAAAGAAAGCTGAGTGCCAAAGAATTGATGCTTTTGAACTGTGGTGTTGGAGAAGATTCTTGAGAGTCCTTTGGACTGTAAGGAGATCCAACCAGTCCATCCTAAAGGAGATCAGTCCTGAGTGTTCATTGGAAGGACTGATGTTGAAGCTGAAACTCCAATACTTTGGCCACCTGACATGAAGAGCTGACCCCTGATGTTAGGAAAGATTGAAGGCAGGAGGAGAAGGGGATGACAGAGGATGAGATGGTTGGATGGCATCACCAACTCAATGGAGATGAGTTTGGGTAAACTCTGGGAGTTGGTGATGGACAGGGAGGCCTGGCATGCTGCAGTCCATGGGGTCACAAAGGGTTGGACATGACTTGAGCGACTGAACTGAACTGAAAGCCTAAGTTTGTTTGCCAATAAAATCAGGTCTTATAGCCATCTCATAAAGTGTTGTGAGAATTAAGATAATTCACGAAAAAAGAGTTCACACAGTGCCTAATGTATAATAAGTTCTCAAAAACATTAGTCATTATTTGCTGTTGTTGCTATTTAGTCGCTGAGTCATGTCCGACTCTTGGTGACCTCATGGACTACAGCATGCCAGGCTTCCCTGTCCTTCACTATCTCCCAGAGTTGGCTCAAATTCACGTCATTGAGTCAGTAGTCATTATTACCACCAGTGTCTTACTGCTATCAATATTACAGTCCATCCCTTGGATGTCCAGTATATGACTTTCTGCTGTGCCAATACACCATTACAAAAACATCCACTATACAGCCAGCACACATGCAGCTATAAATTAATTTACCCCCTCTCTAATGAGAGACACCCTAGCTGCTATATCCAATTCTGAGTCCTGAAACTCTGAATAATCTCTTGATCAGATCTGGATATGGCTTTTCCTGGTGGTTCTGTAAACTATCCTAGATTAAGTGAATCTCACCTTAAGAATACACCTGATAAGCAAAGAGAAGAAAATCAAATCAAGATAACTATAATAAACTTCTGTTTAGAAACTTGGAAAGGGTAAGAAATATACATTCTATTGGTCTCTAGCAAATACTGTGCAATGCCAGACAGAAGGTAAAAGATTAGCATCATTTCACTGGCTAATTGAATTCACTGGAGTGAGTTCCTGGACAACCAGTTCAGCTACCCTGAGTTCTGATAAATAGTATAATTTTCCTTGCCCATTGTCCCCCAGAAGTATCTGTGAGAGGAAGGTCAGGCAAGAGTACCCTGTTGGTAGCCGTTATACCATAAATGTCCACTTCCTATTGGAATGGGTATGGGGGCTTAGGATGTACTGTAAAATTAAGCAAACACTTATTACCAGATGGGGGAATTTCTGGCTAATCTCCTAAAATCTCTCATCTTTTCTCCTCCAGATTTCATTTGTAAAGACTCTATTAACAGATGCCAGAACTCTTGATATATTCTCGTTGTTGAATTTAAGCCACAACTTCTGGCTTCTATCTCTTAACATTGGTTCTGGGGACTCCACCAATTCCACCAAGCCTTAATGTAACTGTCATCCATCTAAACCTTGGCCCTCACCTCAGGGCTGTATTAAGAAAATAGTACTGGGGGGAGCTTAGGCTGACTGGCCATGGAATGCAGCCCCTACTTGGAAGTATGTGGATCAAAAAGGGGAGAGAGACTACTCTTGTTGGCAGGGAATGCAGGGAGAGAAATGCTTGCGATGAACCCGGCGGCATCCCTGATTTTCCAATAGCCCGTGATTTCCTATTCCATGTGATGTGATGTACAGAATCATTTTTTAGAAGTCAGCAAGGTGCATGATTACCTGATCATGTGTGATCTAACACTGCTTGATATGAGAAGAAAGGAATTCCCTTTAGGTTCTTTCTGGAGATTGTTTCACTAAGAAGAGGTGAAGCCAGCTTGCTCCAGCATCTACTACTAAGTCCATTAAAGTGCAGTGAGCACAGGGGCCAAGTCCCATGAGATAAGCCAGCTTTTTAGCTACACATAGCCTAGCCACCTTACCAGTAAGGAAAAGAAGAATCCTCACTGCTGCTTACTACCTGTAACAAAAATCCCACTCACCATGGCTTAAACAAATGGACTTATTTTATTGGGTAAGTCCTTCTTATCCAATAAAAAGGACTGGGATAAGCAGGTATAGGGCTTCAGTGTTGCCTCCAAGCACTCAGAATCTTCCAGCTTTCTGACCTATGACCCTTGGTATAGTCATTTATCACATTGTAGTGGGTTGGATGGTGTCCACCCAAAGATATATCCTCATCCTAACCTCCAGAACCTAGGAATATGATCTTTTTTGGAAAAGGAGTCTTTGTAGATATAATTAAGTTAAGGGTTTGCAATGAGACCATCCTAGATTTTGAGGGTTGGCCTAAATCCAGTGATAAGTGTCCTTACGAGAGATAGAAGATAAGGCATAGGTGTACAGAGGAAGGCCACGTGAAGGGAAAGACAGTGGAGTTATGTAGCCACAAGCCAAGGAACTCCTAGAACCACCAGAAGCTGGAAGAGGCAAGAAAGAAATCTTCCTTAAAGCCTTCAGAAGGAGTGCAATCTTGCCAACACCTTGATTTTGGATTTCTGGTCTCAAGGCCACTAAGAGAATAAATTTCTATTGTTTTAAAGCCATCATATTTGCTATCAAATGCTACTATCCCTCCAAGCATCATGTCAGAGGTGCTCCTAGTAATATCTGTCCCTTTCATCAGAAAAATAAAAGATCTTCCAGAAATCTGGATAGCCAGATGCACAAATAGCACATACCACTTCTATGTGGAATCTAAAAAAAAATGATACAAATGAATTTATTTATAAAACAGACATTTTATAGAAAATAAAGTTATAGTTACTAAAGGGAAAGGAGGGATAGGATAAATTAAGACTTTGGAATTAGCAGATATTAATGTATGCTACTATAGATACAACAGATAAACAACAAGGACTACTTATAGCACAGGGAACTATATTCAATATTTTGTAATAACCCATAATGGAGAAAATCTGAAAAAGAATACACACATATATATTTGAATCATTTTGCTGTATACCTGAAACTAACGGCACTATAAACCAACTGTACTTCAATAAAACAACAGAAACAAACAAAAGCCATAAAATGGTAAGCCTAGAAGAACACCCAAGTCCCAGTTGAGCAGTGCAACCATGATTGTAGTCTCAGTTTTAGCCCAGTGTAACTCTGAGCAGAGCATCTGGTCAGATTTCTAACCTACTAAACTGAGAGATAATAAATGTGTGTTGTTTTTAGCTGTTAAGTTTGTGATAATTTGTTAAGCAATAGGAAACAAACACATCAAATTGTGGGTCTGGCAACCTCTACTTGCCCATTTCTTAAACACTTAATTTTTTAGAAAACTTATGCTTAAATTTCCCAGCGTAAAACAAAACACTACTTCTCTTTTCCAGCTCCTGCAGTAGAGGAGGCAAAGGAGAAGGGGACTGCAGATAGCTGCAGATAGCTGTTGGTTGACCAGCAACCCCGATCCACAGCGCTGCCCATGGGGTGGCCGAGGCCACAGTTTATGGACTTTCTTTCACAAGCCGATACCTCCAGGCACTGATCCCTGTGCTAGTGGTGACTCGTATAGCTGTTAGTGACAGAATTAGCTCAGGCCAAAAGGGAAATGCACTGCCTCTTCTAGCCAACCTACAGAAAGGCAGAGATGGAGCTAGTTTCAGGGGTGACGAGAACCCTTCTCCATGTAGTTCCCCTCTCAGTGACATTCGTCTCCACCCGAGAACCCCTCCCTGGAATTTTATTTTATTTTTTTCTTTAATTAATTTTTATCTTTTAGTTTGTTTTGCTTTACAATACTGTATTCATTTTGCTACACATTGACATGAATCAGCCACGAGTGTACATGAACTCCCAATCCCGACCCCCACCTGCCCCCTCCCGCCCCACACTCTCTCTCTGGATTATCCCCGTGCATCAGTCCCAAGCATCCTGCATCCTGCATCAAACCTGGACTGGCGATTCGTTTCACTTATGATATCACACATGTTACACTGCCACTCTGCCAACCCATCCCACCCTCTCCCTCTCCCACAGAGTCCAAAAGGCCGTTCTATACATCTGTGTCTCTTTTGCTGTCTTGCGTACAGGTTTATCATTACCATCATTCTAAATTCCATATATATGTGTGAGGTGAGGTGAAGTCGCTCAGTCGTGTCCGACTCTTTGCGACCCCGTGGACTGTAACCTACTAGGCTTCTCCGTCCATGGGATTTTCCAGGCAAGAATACTGGAGGGGATTGCCATTTCCTTCTCCAGAGGATCTTCCCAACCCAGGGATTGAACCCGGGTCTCCCACAATGGAGGCAGACGCTTTAACCTCTGAGCCACCAGGGAAGCCGGTGTTTTTCTTTCTGGCTTACTTCACTCTGTATAATCGGCTCCAGCGTCATCCACCTCATTAGAACTGAATTTTATAGTTACTGAGAGCTGCCCTCTACCGGGTGCTTGCCAGGTGCCAGCGGAGTGCTTTCTGTGCCTTGTTTCACATCATCTTCACAGGAACGCTATGTGGTGTTAGTAATGCACTAAGATCAACCCATTTTGCAGATGAGGAAACTGAGTCTTAGAGAGCTTAAGTGACTCTCCTAAGGTGTCTTCCCGCAGACCAGACCTTCCTTCATGAGCTGGAGTCCTCGAGTGAATAGGGCTCCCCAGGAGCCTGATTCCCTCCCTGAGAAGAGCACCTCTTCATCTTCTGCCACAGGGAAGGGCTTTAAGAGAAATAAAGACGAGTCTAAAGAGGAGAACATGGAAGATGAAGATGATGATAGTGATGAGTGTGATAAAACAAAGGAGCAGAAGGCAGAAGAAAAGAGAATCAAGGAGACGAAGGAGGAAAAGGAAGGGCAGCAGGAGCAAGAGGAGAAAGAACAGCAGGATGAGGAGGAAACTCAGTCCCCACCCCCTCCCGGCCTCCAAGTCTTCTCAGGCGCCAGCCCAGAGCTGGGGCCTCAGCTCCAGGAGGCAGCTGCCCGAGGTGAGAATGCACGCCCTCCGCCCAAGGTCTCCTGTGTCCTCCCCTACTCAGTGGCCCCACAGGCCTCTCAACCCCGAATCTGACCTCCACCCTTACCTTCGCCCCAGGCACTAATTCTCTGGAAGAACCCTGGGTTGGAGCCAGACTTAGTGCATGGGGGCACCCGGGTGCTGACATGGCGGGTAAGGTGTCCTTGTCTCGCCTGCACAGGCCTCCCCGTGCTACTGACCAACATGGAGCTGGGCCTAGACTGCCCAGAACTGCAATGGCTACTTCAGCGGGAACAGCTGAGCCCACCCCAGGTGCAGCCTGGCTTCTGCCTCTATCTGAGTACTACTGTCCCCCTCAATGCCTTGGGAAAAGGTGAGGCCCAGTGGGTGAGTTGCCAGCACAGCTTTGTGGACACACCAGGGCCCGAGCTTCACGCAGTCTGACCTAGAGCGGGCTCAGGACCACAGCCAGTAGCCACACTCCCTGAGCCCCTCACCCCTGGCTCTGCCAAAGGGAAGGGGCTAAGCATTTCTCCTGTGTGACTCAAGTGCTAGGCTGTGAATTGCTGAAGGGGCTGAATGTGCTGGACCTGGGCGTGAACACGGAAATCCTAGAAGAACGGATGCTGCGGGAAATTTTGTGCACAGAGCGTCCTGAGCTCGAGACCCACTGGTGGGACCTGACTGTCAGATTCCTGGACTGCTGGGAAGCTGCAGGGGTTGTTGAGGTGCTTGGAGATTCAGTCTGTGGTTGGGGGGCCCCGGTGTCGGGGTGGAGATGAATGTCACTGAGAGGGGAACTACATGGAGAAGGACCAGATCCATGCAATAAGTGACTGTTTGCAGGAGCGGCTGCTGACGATGCTACTGCTCCAGGGCCCACGGCGTCAGAAACCAGCCAAGTTCCTGCGAGACGTGGTGAGGGCCCAGGCAGAGCTGTGTCAGCTGCATGCCCATTTAGAGGACCTAGAAGAGCTGAGGCTGAAGGAGGTGGCAGTGTGGGCACCCTATCGGCGTGTGGTCTGGCATGGCATGACCATCATAAAGGCTCTTAGCTCACTGCAGAACCTACTACCACTTTTCCATATGAGTCCAGAGGATTGTCTGGCTGCCACCAAGCGGGCTCTGAACAACATCAAGGGTGAGATTCGCCGGCGGGAGGAAGTAACCTGCCGTCTGCTGCAGCTGAAGAGACAGCTGACCCACCAGCTACTCGGCAGCACTGTGGCTACACTGGGCCTGACCCGAGTACCCTTGGTGGGAATCTTGGGTGCTTTGGCTCTGTTGCGAGTGGCAAGGAAGGCGCCGGAGCTGGAGAGGCTGGCCCTCTGGCCTGGACTGGCAGTCTCTCCCAGCACAGGCTGTGAAAAACCAGTCTCAGGTGTGGCTCGACCGGCCTGGCTAGGGCTGAGAACCTGGCACGAATGTGAGATGTTAGAGGTGCTACCCCCATTTGCTGGGCTGTGTGCATCCCTGGCGGGCCATGCCAGTGTTTGGCAGGCTTACCTCTCTCTATCATCCAGTGTGCTGGGCCCTGCACCAGGGCCAGGGGCTCACCCACTGAGCCTCCTCCAGAAGCTGATCCTGTGGCGTGTGCTGCGACCTGAGTGCCTGGTCAGCACCCTGGCAACCTTCACCACCAGCCTCCTGGGCCGGCCCCTGGATGAAAACCTGAGTGCCCACACCATCCCCTTTGAACACACTCAGGCTACTCAGCCCATACTGATCTTGTTGCCACCACCCGGTCATCCCACTGCCACCCTGCATCACCTGCCGTTATCCAGAAGCTGGCTGCCAGACATAAGCAGGTTGGAGCCTAGCCTCTGGGCCACTAGGGCTGGGGTGGGTGGTAGGCCCACCCCTACCCCCAACATTCTCATGGATCTTTCTGGCTTACTCAGCGACTTTCTGGGTCATCTGTGGCATTACTTTGGGTCCTTTGGGTCATCCTAGGATCTCTTTGAGTTACTCTGCCATTTTGTTGTTTGTTTCCAGGGGAAGAAGCATCTGAAGGTGATAGCTCTGGGCTCTGAAACCTGGGACCCGGTCTCCATCGTGATCAGCTCTCTCCGCAAGGCTATGCTCAGGGGGGAATGGCTGGTGTTGGAGAACTGTCATCTTATGCCTCACTGGCCAAAAGAGCTGCTGCAGCCCTTGCTGGGACTGTTGGATGGAGCCAAGGGTGGGTTTGCTGCCTAGAGATGGCTTCTAGGACTTTATCCTGCACTTGGGCCTGAGCTTGAACTTGGGTCTCATGGTCTATCCCCTCATCCCCTTTGTATGACCCCTTAGCCTCAAGTCTGATCCCTATCCAGCAATTGATCTCAGCCCTATGTCTGACCCCTAGAGGTCTCGGACCTGGAGTTAGAACTGCTTTTTGCTCAACAAGCAAATGGGAATGTGGCTGCTGTCCACAGGGATTTCCGTCTTTGGCTTACTGTGTCTGCAGAAGCTACTGCTTCCTTACCAGGTGAGGAAGGTGCTTCCCCATAGGCTCTTGGATTGGAGCCCAGAGGGCACTGCACTGTGCTGACTCAGCACTTTCCTTCCTCCCCAGCCGTGCTCACTCAGCACTCCATGCCTGTTTTTTGGGACCAGTCCCTGGAGCTGGGCCATGTCCTGGTCGACAGTGTGGAGCTAGTCCAGCAAGGACTCTCTGTGCAGCCCCCAAGCAGGGTGCTGCCTCTGCTTCTCCTACATGGCCTCCTGCTACACCGGCAGCTCTATGGAATGAAGCTGCAGGCTCACAGGGGCCACTGGTGAGGGACCCCCACCCATCCTGTTCTGTCAGTCGCCAGCAAACACTGAATATTTTTCACATGCTGGGATTCATCTCTGGGGAGCTCCAAAATATGAGGGCAAGGAGAAGTCAAGGAAGGCTTCTCCAAGGACTTTGGAATCTTGCTTTGAGTTGAGTCCTGACAGCAGAGGCAGCTCAGGAGGAGATGAGGCCCTTCTGAGCAGAGGGAACTAAGCTTAGCAGGAGAGAGAAGGCTTCAGTGTAGCTGAGGTAGACATGCTGGGGGTCAGTGGGGAGAGGAAAGGCTTGTGGGACTGATCGGATCCTGAGGACAGTGGGAAGCCACTAAAGGGCTTTAAATAGAAGAAACATGATCCCATTCGTTTGTTGGAAAGATCAGTCTGGCAGCAGTGTGGAGAACGGACCAGATGGGGTGGGCTGGAGGCAAGCAGAATAGTTTTGGGAGGCTCTGGCAGTATCGAGAAATGAGATCATGGGGTGAGGAAGAAGGAAGAGTCAAGGATGGGTCTCAGATTTCAGCGCTGGACAACTGGGTGGCTGGTGTAGGGGGAAATGATGATTTTAGTTGAAAGGAAATTTGAGGTGCCAAGAGGCAATGACTAGTAAGCCTCATGGGTCTGGAGCTCAGGAGAAAAGTTTGGGCTGGAGAGAAAGATGTGAAAATCCTCAGCATATAAACAGTTTTGAAACCCAACTTGCTGCTCTCCATCCTCAGGAGTCAAGCAACCCTGACCCACGTCCTGCAGATCCAAGACGAGCTGTGGGCCAGCCTTAGCAATCCTAGTGTTGCCATGAGGGAGCTGGCCGGTGAGACTCCTCCTGTCCCCCATGTAGTCACCAGCCCCCAGGAGAACCCAGAAGGGAGTGGGCTGGGGGAGCACTGAGATGGGACATAACCTACTACTTCGCTTTGGGAGGTGGTGGAAATGGGAGAGACTGAAACTGAGGGGCTCTGACCTCACCCTCAGCTTCGGTTTTCTATGGGGGTCCTGTGGGAGATGACAAGGACAGGGAGGTCCTGATTAGCCTCACGCGAGCCTGCTTGAGCTCCAGCAGGGGAACGGAGCCCAGCCACACACACCTCAGTATCTGCTGGCCACTCTGATGCCCAGCCCAGGTGAGCTGCGGTCAGGTATCTGTGTTGGGGCGGGAAGCAGCACAGAAATGCCACCTTGCTCAAGGGAATATAACAGAGGTACCAATAAAGGTATAGAAAGGAGGATATTGACATAGTTATGGGATAATGATGGGTTCAAGTGTCAGAGGAAGGCCTACTCCTTGGGTCTGGGGTAGAAAGAGATGGTCTTCTCTCTCACCCCTCCTCTCCAACCCCTAAGAACTAAAGGAGCTGGATGCTCTGGAGGAGTGCAAGGCTCAGATGCACCTACTGCCCACACCGCCTGAACCCCGGATCTGCGGACTGAGTGCTGGCTCCCAGACCCGGCTGTTGCGACGCCAGAGCCGCGCCATTCTGAGTGCGCTGCAGCGGTGTTCACCTACTTGGGTGCCCGCGGCCCGCGGGACCTCGCTGCGTGCCGAAAGGCGGCTGCGGCAACGCCTAGCGCAAGCCAAGCGGAGACTGGAGTCACTGCAGGCTCAGCTGACCGAGACCACGCGCCAAGAGGAGTCTGGCGTGGGGTTCGGGGAGCTGGGGCTGAGTGCGCCGCGGCCGCTGGAGGGCTTCCTCAAGACGGAGGTGCTGGAACTGAGCCAGCTGGTGGGCGCGCTGCAGAGGGACCTGGATTGCCTGCTGCAGCATCTGAAGGGCGCGCCCCCGTGTGCCGCCCGGCGCTGTGCCGCGGTGGCTCAGGCTCTCTGGACTGGCCGCCTACCCGCGCCTTGGCGACCCCACGCGCCTGCCGGGCCGCAGCCGCCCTGGCACTGGCTGCGACAGCTGTCGCGCCGTGGGCAGCTGTTGCTTCGCTACCTGGGTGTGGGGACCCAAGTACCAGAGCGCATCTTTCACCTGTCAGCCTTTTGCCACCCGCGCCGCCTGCTGCTGTCCCTGCGCTGGGAAGCTACCTTTGCTGTGGTCGCCCCGACCAATTTCCTAGCTTGCCAAGCCTCCAGCTCCTGTCACTCCCCCACAAACGTCAGGAGCTGATCAGTCCTCTGCACTTCCAGGTATCTCCTTCGTTTCCCCTTCGTTTCCAGTTCCGCCCCTTCAGATCCCTGGTTACACCTCGCAGTGTAGCTAAGCCCCTCACCTTAGCTCCTCTTGGTTCTACTTCCTCAGTAGCTCACCTGCTTCTCTGATCCGACTCCACCGGGACCCCTTAGTTTCTCAGCCTTGCCTGACCAGTTTCTGGCGCCCCCAGGTGGCGAACGGCCCACATCCCACGGTTCCAGAGATGGGGCTGCTGCTGATTGGACTGCAGCTTCACAATGCCAAGTGGGACCCGGTAGCAGGGGCCTTGCAGGACAGCTCCTCCAGTCAACCCAGCCCTTTGCCTCCCGTCAGCGTCAGTGCCCAGGCCCCAGGGGCCAATGACCTGCCAGCCCGAGGCGGCCTGGCAGTGTATTCCTGTCCTGTGTACTTGGAAGGGCCCCTGGGCACCACTAGGCTACACAGGAGGAACGTCCTGATGCACCTGCCCCTGCCCACCAAGCTCAGCCCCGCCACCTGCATCCAAAGGAGAGTCCACGTGTGCAGCCCTCTGTTGTCCTGAGCCCTCAGCCAAAATAAAGTTGGACTGATTTGATGAAATGTTTCTGAGACTTATAAGGGATGTAGATGTGTGCACACAAAGTGACACACTGAGGGGAAAACAGTGTGTACATCTGAGAAAGAGGAGGTCTATTCACACTGAAGGTAGAAGAGGGTGTGTGCCTGGCACTTGGGGAGAGGCAACTGTGGGGACACTGTGGGGAGATGGACCTGGGGTTAGTCCTGTCTCCAAGGGGCTAGGCAGATCTCAGGATGGCTAATGCATAGGACTTTGAATCCCTGCCCAGCTCACAACTTTGCTCTCAGCTCTGTGCTAAACCCACAAGGGATATTTTTAAATGGAGAACATTAGAACTCAAGATCATTTTTTCAGGCAGTTAGTAGTACTACTGGGAATGCCCCAATTCTGCCCAGCTAGTCATCCCCGCAAGAGTATTCTCAGCACACACACGAAGAAACAAAAGCAAAGTAAGACACAAGGTCCTATGTTCATTCAATGGTCTTTTATGAGCCCTTTTCTAAATGAGGTACTCTTCCAGGCACTGATGAGGCTGTTCTAATGCTAGGAGACAATAAAAACGCCAACATATAAATGAGTTAAATTTGATGATTTTTAAGTGCTATAAAGAAAACAAAACAGGCTGATGTGTTGGAGTGTGCCTGGAGGGGAGCAGTTAATCTAGTTTGGGTGGTCAGGGAAGGCTTGCTTAATATTTGAAAGGGAGCTATTTGAAGATCTAGGAGTAGGTCTAGATTTAGGAGGAGAAAATCTAGGGGTACCTATCTTTCAGATAGAGCCTTCAGGAGATGCAAAGAGCTTGAGCAAGAACAACCTGGGGTGTTCAAGGAACAGAACATGCAGCTATAACACTGCGAGTGAGGGGCAAAGTGAGCAGAAAGTATGGAAAGGTATAAACCGGAGCAGATCATGATGATGAGCTTGTATTTTTAAGTGTAAGAAGGAATATACTGGAGAGTACTAGATGGGAAATTATCTTTTTCAAAGATCATCCTGGCTGTTCTATGGTGGGTGGATGTGTATGTGTGCCCAGTTGCTCAGCTGTGTCTGACTCTTTGCAACCATGGACTATAGCCCACAAGGCGCCTCTGTCCATGGAATTTTCCAGGCAAGAATACTGGAGTAGGTTGCCCTTTTCTACCCCAGGGGGTCTTCCTGACCCATGGACCAAGTCTCTTGTGTCTCCTGCAGTGGCAGGTGGATTCTTTACCATTATGCCACCTGGGAAACCCATGGTGGATGGATGGATGGAAGGAAATTCAGAGTAACAAGGGGGAAGGTTTGTTTGGAGGTTATTGAAGTAAATCAAGTGAGAGATGATGGAGTTCGGACTAAGATTATAACCATGGAGATGGAGAATTTATGGATTTAGGAAATATTCTGGAGGCAAAGCCAGCAGAACCTACTGACGGATTGAATGTGAGGGAAAAGGGCAATCTAGGATGACTTGAGCAACTGGGTGGATGATGGTGTCATTAAGAGAGATGAGAAATTTGAGAGAGAGAGAGACAGGTTGGAGGTAGGGAATTAGGAATTCTGCTTTCATATGTTCAGTTACTATTAGTTTTGTGATTGCTTCCTACCCCAGAGCAAACCTCTCGGATAAAAGTTGGGTTAGAATGTAGCAGACACCACCAGTTAAAAGCCAGCACCAGCTCCTCTCCTTGCCCCCAGGCACCAGAATTTACTAGGTACAAATTACTTCCCTTGCTGTATGATTAGGTACGAGCTACGTGGTGGGAGGAAATGCAAACAGAGATGAACACTGAGCATCAGTGCACAGGCTCTTCAGTTGCCCCACTTGCTAGTGACTGCAGTGCAACTGATGTCCTAACAAAGGCTGAGCAAAGAGGCAAAGGCTCCCTCTTTCTTCAGAAACTCTTCCTTTTCTCTTCTATAACCAGGGGTGTGGCTATTCCTTCAGGTGAGGAGACTAGCAGAGTATTAAAGAAGTCCTTTTGGATAAATGAACTTTCTGTCCATATGTACCATCAATACTATTTTCCCCATTGGGAACAGGGAACAATAGTGATACACAAGTAAAACCATCTGCAATTGGTTAGACCAGAATATTTTCCATAAATCCACATCATTCTCTAGACCAAAATGTATTCTTTTTTAAACCTAGAGTTTCTTTTTTTTTTTAATTAATCTTTACTGATGCATAATTGACTGAAATTCATTCTTGAATTATGCACAGCAAATTGTTATTAAACTTTGACAATCAGAGGTTATAAGTACCAACTTAGACAAGTAGAGGTTATAAGTAGCAAGTGACAGTGTAGCCCAAATACAATGACTGAGTGTAAAAATATTCCAGATTCAACAATTTCACAGTTGAAATTGTCTATCAGATAAATTAAAATCTGAGGGGGAATTCCCTGGTGGTCCAGTGAATAGGACTGTGTTTTCACTGATGTGGCCCAGGTTTGATCCCTGGTCAGGGAACTAAGATCCACATGTCCTGTGGTGTGGCAAAAAACAAACAAACAAACCCAAATTTAAACATTAAAAAAAAAAAACTCATTAGAGAAGTAAAGTCTCAAACAATGAAAGGAAGGAAGAAGTAAGACACGTGACAAAGGGAAGAGATATGTCCCATCCTGTCCTGAAAGATCAGGTGGTGGGGTGAGGGGTGGGGGATGAAGAAGTGGAGTCAAGGCAGGGAGGAATATGATAAAATAAACATGATCTGGGACTTTAGAAGTAAACTGAGGTACTGAGGGCAAAGAGGCTTTTCCTCCTTTCCCTACCTGTGATTTTAGAAGGGAACTGCTCTGCAACACTGACTTACTGTGGCCACAAGAGCCAGAGAAGGCAGAGTGGCATGGACAGGAAGAAGTGTCCCTTGATCCCTGCGTACTGCAGAAACTGAATAGAGATCTGTTAAGCTCGAGGGAATATGAGGCAGAGAATCACTAGGGTCTGCAGCAGCAAACAAGAGTTGCTGAGAGGAGGCCAAGTTGGCAGGGAGGGGCAAAAGGCTCCGACAGCTGAAAAAGACAAGACCACGAATTCATGAGCTTTAAAAGCAAATTCTGGCAGGATGCCCAGGTGTGGAACTAGGCCAGCCCTACCCAGAGGATTCCAGAGTGTGCATGCCCAAGAGCCAGTATTAGGCCAGGGACCCATTTCTTCCGACATCAAAATGCCACACAAGCCCTCCTCGCAACACCCAGCTGCCACTTTGGTGAGGAACAAAGGTAGAATGCTCAGAATTTTAGAATGTATTTCAAAGCGAACAAATGAAACCTAAAGAGACGGAACAAAATTTATTTCTAGCCATCTTCTGGGAGGATGGGAGTGAGACTTGTGAGGGAAATCAGATTCAGTAATTGAGAAAGGAGCTAAATTTTATCTGCGTATCCAAATTTGTGAGGAAATTTGTGATCTGGCTCTGTACTCTATATGCATTAATAATCCAAAGACCAAAAATTTCCTTGACTAGTGCTCTGCAGCTCACCTGAAACATATTTTTTCAGCTTTTCAATTTGAAAATCCTTATTCAGAAATAGCATATATATATGAAATGTTTGAAACAGAAAAAAAGAAAGTGCCAGTTCCTCCACTGATGCCTAAGAAGCCCTGGTAGCTGTAAGTTAGGTACTATTATTATACCACAGGTCAGGAAACTGAGATACAGATTCAGCGAGTTATTCAATGTCACAAAGTCAGAGCCAGTTTGCTTTTTTACCTTTATTGTTTATATATATTTCTTTCTTTAAGAAGATTTAGTCTGTAGTATTACAACCAAATAATATCTGGGTCTTATTTTGCGTAAAGTGTACCCTTACTCAGTTTTCAAGTTCTCACTTTGAGAGAGAAAATTGGACCCATTTGAGACCATATGACTATCAGCCTGTGCTTGAGAGCCATGCAAGGAATGGCATTTTGAATAAGAGTACTTTTAAAAACCTCAAGATGACAAATCCTCTTGCATGGAACCTAAGACAGCATGACCTTACACTGGAATTTTTTCTGCATGGGAGAATAGAGTAAGCTTCCAGCACAGTCGCCACCAGTATCAGTACTGCATGTTCACTGGAAGGACCGATGCTCCGATACTTTGGCCACCTGATGGGAAGAACTGACTCACTGGAAAAGACCCTGATGCTGGAAAAGATTGAAGGCAGGAGAAGAAGGGGACGACAGAGGATGAGATGGTTGGATGGCATCACCGACTCAATGGACGTGAGTTTGAGCAAGCTCCAGGAGTTGGTGATGGACAGGGAAGCCTGGCATGCTGCAGTCCACGGGGTCACAGAGTGGGACATGACTGAGCGACTGAACTGAACTGAAGCCACCATCAACCCTGAGGATCTGAGCCATTGATTAGAAGGGGATTGAGGGTCCCCACTGAATATAGCTTTCTCCAGATGTATGTGAATCGGGTGAAGGAGGTCCCTCTTTGGTTGTGGATGAATGGTTAGCCCATCCCTGGGCAGTAAGAGTCTGATGGAAGACTGGTTGGTGCCAGCACTGGATGTAGAGAATGAGTCTTTGAATGTTTAGTCCTTTTAGATTGAACAGATTAACCCATTCTGGGGACAGATCCTACATGCCTTATGCCAGGTACTGCAATAGTCACTTTCAAATTGTTTATCTCTTTGAATCTTTTTAACAATCCTGCAAGTCAGCCTCCTCACCAACACCTTTTTTTGTACTTTTATAAACTGAAATATTGCTGATGTACAATATTATGTAAATCACAGGTATATAATATAGTGACTCAGTTTTTAAAAGTTACATTCCCCTTATAGCTTATTATAAAATATTCAGAGCCAGTTATGGAATCCAGGCATTTGTCTCCAGAATCCATTCTCTCTGTGGCACTCTTATTGCTTTTAATGTAAGAAACGTTGAGTAGATAGTGGAAAACAAGAGTCCTTATGTATTGTTGGTAGATGGTTATATTGGTGTATTCTGGGGACCAATTTGGCAGCACTTAGTGGAATTAATTAAATACAGTATGTCCTAGTAATTTTGCTTCTGGGTTTGTCTTAGGCTCACACAAAAGGAATTGGGAAGTATTCTGTCCTACTCTGCTTACTAAAAGAGTTTGTGTCAGATGGATATTATTTAAGTGGTTTATATAATTTCACACTAAATTCATCTTGGCCTGGAGATTTTGTTTTGTTTTGCTGAGGAAGTTTTTAATAACAAAGTCAATTTCTTTACTAAATACAAGGCTATCAGGTTTTTGACCCTTGAGTTTTCAGAGTTATTTATATATTCTTAGATACTTCTTTGTCAGATATGTGGTTTGCAAATATTTTCTCTCAGTCTGTAGCTTCCTATCTTAATAGGGTCTTCCATAGATTGAAGGTTTTAAATTTTGGTGAAATCTCAGTCTATCAGTTTTTTTCTTTTCTGAATTATGTTTTTGATGCCGAGTTTAAAACTCTTTGCCTCACCTTAGATATCAGAGACTTTCTTCTGTGTTTCTTTTCTAAGAGTTTTATACTATATATCATTTTACACTTAAGTCCGTGATCCATTTTGAGATAATTTTTGTACAAGATGGAGACTAGGTCAAGACAGATTACAATTTATGTATGTACGTATATATTTATTTTTGCCTGTGGATGTTCAAGTTCTCCAGCTCCCATTTGTTGAAAAGACAATCTTTCCCCCATTGAACTGTGTTTTCACTTACATCAAAATCAGCTGGGTATGGTTGTATCGGTTTGTTTCTGGGTTCTCTGTTCTATTGATTTTGTATCTATACTCCCCTCCACCAATATCACACAGTCGTGATTACTGTACCTATGTAGTAAGTCTTGAAATTGGGTAAATGGATTCCTCCTACTTTGTTCTTCTTTTTCAAAACTGTACCTATTCTAGTTCCTTTGCCTTGCCATACAAACTTTAGAATCATCTTATCTACTACAAAAAAGTCATGCTGGGATTTTGATAGGAATTGTGTTTAAACCATGAACAGGATGCAAAGGCAAAATGATAGGATACTGAAAGGGGAACTCCCCAGGTCGGTAGATGCCCAAATTGCTACTGGAGATCAGTAGAGAAATAACTCCAAAGAATGAAGGGATGGAGCCAAAGCAAAAACAATACCCAGTTGTGGATGTGACATGATAGAAGCAAGGTCCGATGCTGTAAAGAGCAATATCGCATAGGAACCTGGAATGTTAGGTCCATGAATTAAGGCAAATTGGAAGTGGTCAAACAGGAGATGGCAAGAGTGAGTGTAAACATTCTAGGAATCAGAGAACTAAAATGGACTGGAATGGGTGAATTTAACTCAGATGACCATTATATCTACTACTGTGGGCAGGAATCCCTTAGAAGAAATGGAGTAGCCATCATGGTCAACAAAAGAGTCCAAAATGCAGTACTTGGATGCAATCTCAAAAACGACAGAATGACCTCTGTTCGATTCCAAGGCAAACCATTCAATATCACAGTAATCCAAGTCTATGCCCCAACCAGTAATGCTGAAGAAGCTGAACGGTTCTATGAAGACCTACAAGACCTTTTAGAACTAACACCCAACAAAGATGTCCTTTTCATTACAGGGGACTAGAAAGAAAAGTAGGAAGTCAAGAAACACCTGGAGTAACAGGCAAATTTGGCCTTGGAGTATGGAATGAAGCAGGGCAAAGGCTAAGACTTTTGCCAAGAGAATGCACTGGTCATAGCAAACACCCTCTTCCAACAACACAAGAGAAGACTCTACACATGAACATCACCAGATGGTGAACACTGAAATCAGATTGATTATACTCTTTGCAGCCAAAGATGGAGAAGCTCTATACAATAAGCAAAAATAAGACTGGGAGCCGACTGTGGCTCAGATCATCAACTCCTTCTTGCCAAATTCAGACTTAAATTGAAGAAAGTAAGGAAAACCAATAGACCATTCAGGTATGACCTAAATCAAATCCCTTATGATTATACAGTGGAAGTGAGAAATAGATTTAAGGGACTAGATCTGATAGATAAAGTGCCTGATGAACTATGGATGGAGGTTCGTGACATTATACAGGAGACAGGGATCAAGACCATCCCCATGGAAAAGAAATGTGAAAAAGCAAAATGGCTGTCTGGGGAGGCCTTGCAAATATCTGTGAAAAGAAGAGAAGCAAAAAGCAAAGGAGAAAAGGAAAGATATAAGCATCTGAATGCAGAGTTCCAAAGAATAGCAAGGAGAGATAAGAAAGTCTACCTCAGCGATCAATGCAAAGAAATAGAGGAAAAGAACAGAATGGGAAAGACTAGAGATCTTTTCAAGAAAATTAGAGATACCAAGGGCACGTTTCATGCAAAGATGGGCTCGATAAAGGACAGAAATGGTATGGACCTAACAGAAGCAGAAGATATTAAGAGGTGGCAAGAATACACAGAGGAACTGTACAAAAAAGATCTTCATGACCCAGATAATCATGATGGCGTGATCACTCACCTAGAGCCAGACATCCTGGAATGTGAAGTCAAGTGGGCCTTAGAAAGCATCACTACAAACAAAGCTAGTGGATGTGATGGAATTCCAGTTGAGTTATTTCAAATCCTGAAAGATGATGCTGTGAAAGTGCTGCACTCAATATGCCAGCAAATTTGGAAAGCTCAGCAGTGGCCCAGGACTGGAAAAGGTCAGTCTTTTTCCAATCCCAAAGAAAGGCAATGCCAAAGAATCCTCAAACTACCGCACAATTGCACTCATCTCACATGCTAGTAAAGTAATGCTCAAAATTCTCCAAGCCAGACTTCAGCAATATGTGAACCGTGAACTCCCTGATGTTCAAGCTGGTTTTAGAAAAGGCAGAGGAACCAGAGATCAAATTGCCAACATCCGCTGGATCATGGAAAAAGCAAGAGAGTTCCAGAAAAACATCTATTTCTGCTTTATTGACTATGCCAAAGCCTTTGACTGTGTGGATCACAATAAACTGCAGAAAATTCTTCAAGAGATGGGAATATCAGACCACCTGACCTGCCTTTTGAGAAATCTGTATGCAGGTCAGGAAGCAACAGTCAGAACTGGACATGGAACAACAGACTGGTTCCAAATAGGAAAAGGAGTATGTCAAGGCTGTATATTGTCACCTTGCTTATTTAACTTATATGCAGAGTACATCATGAGAAACACTGGACTGGAAGAAGCACAAGCTGGAATCAAGATTGCTGGGACAAATCTCAATAACCTCAGATATGCAGATCACACCACCCTTATGGCAGAAAGTGAAGAGAAACTAAAAAGCCTCTTGATGAAAGTGAAAGAGGAGAGTGAAAAAGTTGGCTTAAAAAGCAACATTCAGAAAACTAATATCATGGCATCTGGTCCCATCACTTCATGGGAAATAGATGGGGAAACAGTGGAAACAGTGTCAGACTTTATTTCTGGGGGCTCCAAAATCACTGTAGATGGTGATTGCAGCCATGAAATTAAAAGACGCTTACTATGACCAACCTAGATAGCATACTCAAAAGTAGAGACTTACTTTGCCAACAAAGGTCCGTCTAGTCAAGGCTATGGTATTTCCAGTATTCATGTATGGATGTGAGAGTTGGACTGTCAAGAAAGCTGAGCGCCAAAGAATTGATGCTTTTGAACTGTGTTGGAGAAGACCCTTGAGAGTCCCTTGGACTGCAAGGACACCAACCAGTCCATTCTAAAGGAGATTGGTCCCAGGTATTCATTGGAAGGACTGATGCTAAAGCTGAAACTCCAGTACTTTGGCCACCTCATGAGAAGAGTTGACTCACTGGAAAAGACTCTGATCTGGGAGGGATTGGGGGCAGGAGGAGAAGGGGATGACAGAGGATGAGATGGCTGGATGGCATCACCGACTTGATGGACATGAGTTGGGTGAACCAGGGAGGCCTGGTGTGCTGCAATTCATGGGGTTGCTAAGAGTCAGACACGACTGAGCGACTGAACTAAACTGTGTTTAAACCTCTATACCCATGTGGGTACACAACTGACGTCTTTACTGCTTTTGTAATTCAAGAACATGGTATGTCTTTCTGTCTATTTGCTTGCATGCATAAAGTTGCTTTGGTCATGTCCAACACATTGCAGCCCCAAGGATTGTCCTCTGTCCATGGGATTTCCCAGGCAAGAATACTGAAGTGTGTGGTCATGCCCTCCTTCTGGGGATTTTCCTCACTCAAGGATCAAGCCAGCATCTCTTACGTCTCTTGCACTGGCAGGAAGGTTCTTTACCTCTAGTGCCACCTGGAAGCCCATTTTTTTAGATCTTTGATCTCCTTCACCACTGCTATACTGTTTTTAGCATAGAAATCCTACAAATGTATTATTTATAGTTAAGTATTTAATTTCTTTTCAAGCAAATGTAAATGGTATTTAAAATTTTAGTGTCTACATGTGTGTTTCTAGTGTATAGAAATGCAATTAATTTTTGTGTGTTAATCACTCAGTCATGTCCAAGTCTGTGACCCCCATGGACTACAGCCTGCCAGGCTCTTCTGTACATGGAATTCTCCAGGAACGAATACTGGAGTAGGTTCCAGGGGATCTTCCCCACCCAGGGATCAAACCCCAGTCTCCTGCATTGCAGGTAGATTCTTTATTGTCTAAGCCAGCAGGAAATGGCATAGATATGCAGTTAACTTTTGTGGTCTAACTTTTATCTTGTTATGATGCTCAACTCACTTATTCTAGGAATTTTTTGTAGATTCCTTGGGATTGTCTATGAATAAGAATGGTTAAAGTGGAGACCCTTGCAGTTTTTTGTTTTAGGGGAGAAACATTAAGGTGGTTTTTTTTTTTTTTAACCCATTAGTATGTTAGCAGATTTTTTAGATGCTCTTTATGAAGTTGAACAAGTTTCCCTCTGTTTGTGGTTTTCTGAGATTATGAATGGTTGTTGAATTTTGTCAAATCCTTGTTTATCATCAGTTGATATAATCTTGTAATTTTTCTTTAGCCTTTAAATATGGTGGGTTACATTGACTGATTTTCTACTATTGAACCAGCCCTTGCATTCCTGAAATAAACTCTGCTGGATTTTTATATATTGCTGTATATATTTTTATATATTGCTACATTCTATTTCCTAAAATTTTGTTAAGAATTTTTACATTTATATTAATTAGGATTTTGGTCTGTGTTTATATTCTTTCTTTCTGGTTTTGGTATCAGAGCAATAGCTTCTTAAAATGAACTGGGAAGTGTTCCCTTCTATTTTCTAAAAAAGATTATGAAGAATCAGCGTTATTTCCTCTTGAAACATTTGGTCGAATTCCCCAGTGAGACAATCAAGGCCTGGAGATTTTTTTCCTGGGAGTTTTAGAATTACAAATTTAATTTCATTAATTGTTACAGGGCTATTTATTTTATACTGTATAATTGTATTCTGGTGTCCTTAGGGGGAGGAGAATTGTTCCATTTCAAGGAAGTTGTTAAATAAACCTCCAGAGAGTTGTTTGCAGCATTCCTTTATCTTTATGTATCTGTCTACAGTCTGTAGTGGTATTTGTTGCTTCATTCCTGATATTGATAATTTGTGTCTTTTCCATTAGTCTTGCTCAGTTCAGCCCAGTCGCTCAGTAGTCCGACTCTTTGCGACCCCATGAATTGCAGCACGCCAGGCCTCCCTGTCCATCACCAACTCCCAGAGTTCACTCAAACTCACATCCATCAAGTCAGTGATGCCATCCAGCCATCTCATCCTCTGTCGTCCCCTTCTCCTCCTGCCCCCAATCCCTCCCAGCATCAGAGTCTTTTCCAATGAGTCAACTCTGCATGAGGTGGCCAAAGTTACTGGAGTTTCAGCTTCAGCATCATTCCCTCCAAAGAAATCCAGGGCTGATTTCCTTCAGAATGGACTGGTTGGATCTCCTTGCAGTCCAAGGGACTCTCAAGAGTCTTTTAGAAGTTTGTAATTTTACTGATGTTTTCCATTTGGTTCTTTCTTGTAGTTTCTATGTTTCTGGCAAGGTTCCCCATCTGTGTATTCACTGAGGACTTAATTTGCTTAAATTTCTTAGACATATTTTCATTATTTGGACACATAAGTAACAGCTACTTTGAACTCTGTGACAGCTAAATCCAGTATGAGAACCCACTAGAGTCAATTTCTATTGAGTTTCTTTAACCTGGAGTATAAGTTACTGCTTATAATTTCATATTTTTATAATTATAATTAGGCTATAATTTCCTATTTATTTGCATATCTTGTAATTTGGGGAGAAAACTGGATATCATAGATAATATGCTGTAGAAACACAGAAACTACAAGAACCAAATGGAAATTTGCATTCTGTTATGTTCTGACAATTTGTTGTTGGTGTTGTTATAGAACTTTTGAGATGAGGGGGTGGGCTCAAAATGCAAATTTCATATTTCCTGTAATATGTATGCAACAGTTGATATACCTACTTACTTTTTTTGGCTTCCAGCAGCTGCTTTTTCAGCCCAGCCTCAGAGCATCTCACCTGCATTTACACAATTTAGTCATTTGTCAAAGATCTGGACAGATTTAAGGGCACATCTCGTCTATTGTTCTTTTGCTTCTGGGACTTTCCTTCTAAATTTCCAGCTTTTCTCCTTTGCCAAACCCTGTCTTCTGACATGTTAGCTGCCATCCCAAGTTGGAAATGGATTGAGGAATGCACTCAGGCAAACAAGCAGCAAATCTGCAAACTTTTCCCCAGTGCATTTCTATCATTCAAAGGTAGATTCCTCACTGGATTCTGCCAGCTATTTTTGCTAGATCCCCTTGAGTCTCCACTATTTACATGTAATTTAGTGGTCATCCAAGGATCTGGGCTGAGTTTATGTCCTTATTTTGGTTTCACCCTTTATACCACTCTCTCCTCCAGATTCTGCCCTTACATTTCCAGGAGTTTTACCAGCCCTGAACTCGGTCCTCTGCTATTCTGAGCAAGTAAGGCTGTGGTTTTCTGCTTTTGGAACTTGGGGATAGGGTGGGGCTGGAAAACTGGGTGGGGAAGGAAAACCTTCAGACCGAAAGACCACAAAGATCACAATTCTTACCCATTGCAGCTAAAGTCTTTCATGGGTAAATTCTCCTCTGCTTTCTGCCTGCTTTTGTTCACTTTTCAGGGCCTTCAAATAGTTGGTTTTTGTTTGCATTTTGTTCAGATTTTAGAGTTGTTAATTGTGGGATAACTGGCCTGACCAATTAACTTGAAATCTGGAACAAAGACTCATATTACATTTAAGAGAACATTTATAAAAAAATCCTTCCCCAAAATGTTTGTAGTCACAAGGACTTGGATAATCTAAAGGTCTTTAGAGGAATGGCTACACTAAATGTTCTAAACAGATACACACTGGAACACTAAACAGATGCTGGATGCAAGTATGTACCATCAGGGATACAGTATTAAATAAGAGAAGTCCCTGCTCTCTTGGAAGTGCAGGGAAATACACAGTAACTATATAAATAAATAAATATGTAATCTAAAATGTGAAGAAACACTAAGAAGGGTTAAGGCAGTAGAAAGGAGGAAAAATAAGAAGTACTGGCTACAGGGATAATCTGATTGACTGACATTTGAACAGAGACCTGAATACAGTGTGGAAGTGGGCCATAAAGATATCTGTGGAAACAATATTCCAGATAGATGAAATAGTCCAACAGCAGGGGCATACCCAGAATATTCAATAAACAGCAAAATGGACAGTATGGCTGGAAGGGTGTGTGTAAAAGGGGTGAGTGTTCAAGAGATATTTGGAATCCAAACAAGACAGGGCCTTTTTAGCTATAGTAAGAACTCTGAGCTATAAGATGGGAAGTCATTAGAACATTTGAAGACGGTGTTAAAAGTGAGTTATAGTACGCAGAGCAACATGAAAAGAACTTAAAAACACTGCATTGGTGGGAAAAGGAAGATTTATAGGAAGGTATCATTTATATTCACTCATGAGCACAGATTAAAAAGTCGTATACAAAATATTATCAAACTGATTTCACCAATATGTAAAACGGGTGTCATCAACTAAGCTGATTTTATTCCAAAAACTTAAGGTTGATTTCATATATAAAATAAGTAAATAAATCTTTTACTTGCTACACTGACAGACTTTTAAAAAATATATGATCATCTTAATTCAGAAGCAGCATTTGACAAAATTCAAAATTCGATTCATAATACAAGTAATAGCAAGTAGAGCATATTATTAATAACCACTAATCAGAATCTCACTTCAAATATCACATCCAGTGATGAAACACTGAAAGTTCTTCCTTCAAGTCTGAGAATGATTCAAAGATTTCTACCAACATCACTTGAACATAGTGATGGACCTCCTGGAGTACATCATGAATAAGAATAAATGATACAGAATTAGAAAGCATGAAATACACTGATAAGACAATCACATATCATGAGGATATGTGTATAAAATAAAAGAATACAGATAAATTACTAGAGTAAGTGAGGTTACTTTGCAAGGGTGCTGCTCCATGGTCAACATACAAAAATTGGTTGTATTTCAGCCAGGTAGCACTAGTGGTAAAGAACACTCCTGCCAGTGCAGGAGATGTAAGAGATGTGGGTTTGATCCTTGGGTCAGGAAGATCCCCTGGAGAAGGAAATGGCACCCCACTCCAGTATTCTTGCCTGAAGAATCCCATGGACAGAGGAGCCTGGTGCGCAGTCCATGGGGATGCAAAGAGTTGGACACGACTGAGCAACTAAACAGCTCAACTATAAGACTATAAAGAAGAGCAAGGAAATCAATGTTATGCAAGTCAGGATGGTGGCAATTCTGTAATGTTGAGAGAAGAAAGCTGCTCCCATTTGGGAGGTGACATAAAAGAGGCTTCTGGGTGTTGTCAGCACTTCGTTTCTCAGTCTAGTGGTGACTACCTGGGCACTGGCCTTGTGATAAACCATCAGCTTAACATTTTTTGCTTACTTTTCTTTAGGGCCCTGTTTTGTTTACCTTTCTGATGTGTTCAATTAAAAGGGATTTTAAAGAAAGATCACTAGTCACTGGCTGAAAAAGATGGAAATTTATTTCTCACTCACAAGACATCCAAAACAGATGCTCCTAATTGGTGGGCGGCTCTCCTCTAAGTGGTGTTCAGGCTCTTTCCATCTTCTGGTTTTTTCAAAGTGTAGCTTTCAAGGTCGTATGCTCCAAGGCCAAATTGGAAATAACACGGGGTACCGTGCATAGGAAAATTTAAGGACCCAGGTCGTAGGTAGGAATAGCACACCTTAGTTTTACTATCATCCACTTGATCACACTCAAGAATAAGGGAAGCTGAGAAAGAGTCCAGCTGATTTCCCACAAAGAAGAAAATGGGTATGAGGATCAGCTGGCAGTCTCTGCCAAAACACACATATACCAAAACCACCATCTATTTTGCCAAGGATACACAGGTGTCCAGGCCAACACAACAAATATGTTGTGAAGCTATAAGAGAAACTGAAGTATGAATCGGGAATAAAGGAAACAAACAAAATAACAAAGAATAGGAGAGGGGCCTTTCATGAACCAATCCTAACAGTGCCATGAACTTAGAGGGAAACTCAATTCTCAGCATCACTCTAGGTACCCACAAGAGTGAGGAAAAAAGTCAAGTAGCAATGGTGCCAGCAATGCCATCCTAACCATGATGACTCTAAAGTTGACCTTAGTTTTTGCAGCTGTTCATCCTCCTCTGGCTCCTGTCTGTTCTCTAAGCTTCACTCCCTGGGCTTTCCATTAGTTTTCTAAGTAACTTATTGATATCCTTCCAATAATTTTTCCTCTTAACCATCAAAGCTAAACTTGTACAAAGTAGATTTATTTTACCTATTGAACCCCCAGTTCTATGTTGAACTTTAGCCACTACAGTACGCATCCTTTTGTCCTTGGCTTCGATGCAAATACTGCTGCAGAAAGCCCAACATCTAAACCTGCCTCTGGCAAAGCCAAGCAGCAGGAACATGACACTTACCTCCCAAGTCTCAGAGTGCATATAACTGGGGGAACTTACTTTGTACTCAGAACCCTAAATAGCAAGGGTTTTAATTTATCCAGATGGCAAAGAATTTGAGGCAACCAGGAGAATGGATAAGCTCACTATGGTGGATGCTTATTAGGAAATACTTCAGAGCTGGCAGAAACAACAATCTAGATGTATGAACAGCTATTAATACATGGAATGCTCTGGTTATTTATCTGTTTTCTTTTGGCTCCTGCACTCTCTGTATCTCCCTCTGCAACACACCTCCCTCTCAACACACTCTGGAGTTGTGTTGCTGCAGCTGTGACTCTGCAAACTGTATTTCCCAGAATCCACTGCCAGGTGGTTCCATTAGGTTCTGCCAAAGAGATGCCATAAAGGGAAACTGAAAGCGAAACACAGGGGGGAGGGTCTTCATTCCTGTTTTCCAGCTGCTGTTACAGTACTGCAGCTGCAGACAGTTGGCTCTGGTTACCGGCTTCTTCTGCACTCCGCAGCAGCTTCGCTACACTTCTGAGATACCAGCAGCAGATGAGTTTCTGGTGTGACAGCCAGAGAGGAGTCAGACTGTGCGCCCCCACCCTCAAGGCCAGGTTATGTGGAGGGAGCCTCCCCCTACAAAAGTCTGAGTATTGACCAGTCAAAAGCGGCCGCTTCTCTGAGCTCCTGGTTTCTGATAATCACATCGCTTCTTCCGCTTGGTTTTCCCAGGCCTTTGGACAGTATCTGATTTCTCCAGTTCTCAATTTTTAATTACATCAAGCATTTTCTTTTGACTGGCTTTTGCCACTAGGAATCAATTCTCTGCATTAAATGTCCTCTATTTGAAACATTTAGTATGGTTTCTATTTTCCTGACTGAGCCCTGATAGATACACAGATGGATATTAAAAATATAGTTGAGTGAAGGAAAAAAGTAAGAAATAAGACAAAATTTGTTGACAGTTCTCTGTAAGTTAAGCACACACACAAGAACAATTCACATTTATAAAAATGCTTGTGCAAGGGCTTCCCTGGTGGTCCAGTGGTTAAGAATCTGCATTCTAGTGCAAGGAACACGGGTTCAATGCTGGTGGGGGAACTAAGATCCCACATGCTGCAGGGCAACTAAGCTCGCAAGCCACAGAGAGAAGCCAGAACGAAAGATCCCTACACCACAACTAAGACAGACCCGAGGCAACCAAATAAATAAATATTAAAAAAAAAATACTTGCACAATAAGAGGATATTAAATAAAGGCCCTAGATATATCTATATAGGATATGTTGTTCAGTCACTAAGTCATGTCCGACTCTTTGCGACCCCATGGACTGTAGCCCGCCTGGCTTCTGTGTCCATGAGATTTTCCAAGGAAGAATACTGGAGTGGGTTGTCATTTCCTTCTCCAGGGGATCCTGACCCAGGAATCAAACCTGCAGCTCCTGCCACATCTCCTGCATTGCAGGTGGACCCTTTAATGAAGAGCCATTGGGGAAGCCCAACATAGGATTTACTCTTAGATAATAAAGCTGATCCAGAGCACAATAACCCTCCTACTGTACATGAAGTTAGAAACACCAGCTCCATTGATGGGAATTTGGAGGAATAGAGAGAACGTCGCCCTGAAAGGCAAAGAAGTAGTGCTGTTCCCTCTATCCTCAATCAGGTGAGGAGGCCTCTAAGAGGACCACTTGTAGTCATTTTGTATTCTCATGACAGGGAGAGATTATATATTCATTCAGCATTACATTCTCTAGTGGGAGGCTTGCTGCACTCAGAAACTTACAGCCTCAGTTCAACAAGGCCACTGGGGTGGAGGCTTGTTGGGAAAAAGTAACCCAAGACACTTGTAGGGGTCTGGAGCCAGAAAGAATGGACAGGTCAGAGTCAGGCTAGCTGGGGTAGGGCGAGGGGAGAGGGGTCACCTGCTAGTCAGGCTGCACCTCTGCCCTTTGGCAGGACAAACATGTGGGAGCTTCCTGGAGCTCCCAGAAAGGTAACCACTCGTAAGATGTTTGCTGAGACCTCTTCAGGAGGGCTGCCAGCCAGGGTGAGGTTCTTTAGCACTAGGAGGCTATGGATACACTGTCAGGGTCAAAAGCTGAGGGGTATGGGATGAGTATCTTGAGGAGGGAACCAGAACCAGTTAGTGCAAAAGTCCCCAAGGGGCAGAGGGTGGCTCCAAGGAACCCCAACACCTCACACACTGAACCAACATTTAAATGCCTGTCTTAGTGGAACACACTGATAAAGCCAAACTAAACCAAAAGTTTAGCCTTTTTGCCTCTAATATACCTTCCCCATCCCAATCCTAGAAGTAACAGAGGAGGTAAAGAAAGAGTGAAATTAACAGAGCCCTGACAGTTTCCCCACCCCCACTGAGCTGGAGGGAGAACAGCTTTGAACTGGAGGAGTTGCTGAAAGGTCACTGAGATGTGGGAAGGGGTGGGGAAAATAAATGTATTTAAAATGTTAGTATTTCAGACTGATCTCAGTCATGTTCTAGGGAATAATGGAACATATTTACACCAGAGTATTAACAATGTAGAAGGACCCTTGAAGTAAGACCAAAAAGACAGGGGCTGTGGCAATCTGTGAGGCTCCTGAGAAGGCTAAGTAAGTAGAGTGTTTTTGATTAATCAAATCACAAGGTGTCTCTTGTGACCATGAGAATCAAGAGACCAAGAGAACCACACAGACCTAACTGCTAAGATCCTTGAATTCCTGGGCCAATGCCAACAACCATCAGGTTTCTAGTTTTATAAGATGAAAAATCTAACTTGAGATATTCTTTAGGAGGATTTTTTTTTGGGGGGGAGGGGCTCACAATCAAAATATAACTGATAAAATCATTCTCTCAATTTCCTCATGTGAGCATTTTTTCCCCAATTAGGAGTTCAAATCATAGGACAAGGGATAGTATAAACTGGCATCTGGTAAAATAATTAAATGTCTGAAGCACCCTGAAGGAAACACGGGTTTCCTTGTTTTGTGATCAAGACTAAGGTGGACAGGATGTCCAGAGAAGATCTATTAGCCAGGGCATATAATCTAACGACTGTAACAGTCCCCAAACTCACTAAATTAATGCAAAAGAGGTTATTCTTTGTAAAAACCAATGTGGATGTTTTTGGTCAAGCAATTTTCCTCTAAGCTGGGGCTCAAACATCCAGAGGTCTATTCTCTGACTCCATCTTCAAAACACCTGCTTCAAGGTCACCTTGAAAGGCAGACGAAGGGGTGGAGAATACAGAGAAAGTTCATCCACTCTTTAACTGTCCTGTCCGGTAGTGAAATATCACTTCTTACTTTCAATTGGGAAGGACTATGCACACAGCCTCACTTTGAGGCAAGAAGCTGGGAAATGTAATTTAACAATGTGTCCAGGAAAAGGACATTCTGGTGAGATCTAGCCTGTTTTTTGCAGAAAATATGATGCTAGTGTGAAGATCTGGAAGATGAAAATGAACTCACTACGAAAAGTGCCCTGGGAAGACGAAGTGCCAATTATAAAGACCCAGAAGTAGAAATGGCTTGGAACACTTGTCAAATGAAAAGAAAGCCTATGCAGCTAGAGTTTTTCATGTGGAAGGAGCGGATTAAGATGCAGCTGGCGAGGGAGGCCTGGGCAAGATCACTGAGGCCCTCGAAAGGAGTCTGCCTTTCGTTCTCAGAGCAGTGAGAATCCACTGAAGAGTTTAAACAGAGAAGTGACATATCTGACTTACATTCTAAAAAGGCTCACTTGGCTGTGCAGCAAATGAATTGCTCTGGGAACAGGAGTGGAAGCAACTGGACTGGTAAAGTGGTGACTGTAGTAGTCAGAACCAGCTGGCCAGCCTGGGAAGTCACCGGGGATGGAGGACAACCTAGAGGTCTCTGTGAATATCTGTAAAGGGCTTTGTGCAATTATGTAAGTGTTTGAGTGACTGGAGCTGAGCTGTGTCTCCGCCAAGATCATGTTGTTTCTTTGGGGACTGTGTTCCCTTAGGACTGTGTTACAAGAACAAAAGCTGGAGCACACCAGTGCCTGCAGGGGTAGTCAACCTCTAAAACGAATGCTGAGGAAGCATAGCACAAACTGCTATCCAAACCCAACTTTATTCTTGTCTCCCACCACCCCTCCGACTTTTTTTAATTCAGAGAAAAGCTGTGCAAGCCTGTGACTTACAGCTCATTCTCAGTTCACAGACTCTTAGGATCAGTATAAGATACAAACCCAATCTCAAGTGATTACAACATCTAATCCTATGTAACAATAAATAATCTGCACCTCTTCTGGCTTTAGCTGTTTTTGCCTCTCAGCTCTGTCCCATTAAAGTCAAGAAGCCTGCACTGGAGAAGAGGGGGAATGATCTCTAGGCTCTCAGCTCTTCTCACCTCCTCTGCACCTAATAGCTGCTGACTGCTCTGGGCCCAACTGCAGAGAAGGAAGAGGATAAGACAGCTTTTGCCCAGTTGGATATTTCTGGGTGCTATGGGCCTCACAGATTTAAAGGGGGCATCTTGCTGTCCTTTTCTGCAGTCCCCTTTACCCTGGTGGGTGCAGCTTTATTCTGGGTGGTATCCTACAGTTCCCTCCTTAGTTCAGATGGCACACTCCTAACCTCCCTGTGCTTCCTTACTCTTCAATGATCCTGCTGGACAGCACTCTAGACCACCTGATGCTTCCCTGCTACAAGGTGCACAGGATACCCTCCTGAATGATTCACCTCAGCAAATTTTAGGAACACAGACGAATGCAAAAGCAGCAGCAAGCCCTGGGCTCCACCACTGAAAGTGAGCCTCTGCTCACCCTCTGCATTTCCAGGGCAGAAGTCAGACTCCAGGTGTACCATTTCTTGGCTTTAGGAATAAATATCTCAAGCTTCCTGAATGCTCCCAGTGGAGTCTCCAGTTAGACTCTTTCCCACTCTCATTTACCTCTTACTACGACTGCCACTCCTTCATCCTGTTCTCAAATTGTACCTTAAACTGATCTCATTGTTTCTTAAACAGCTGGTATGCTGCTTTTTCTTAAGAAAGTATACACTTCTTTCTTCAGTCTAGGCTCTCAATATCAGACATTGAAGCCCAGGCTTGAATCAGAGATGTCTGAAGCTGATAATGGAGCAGCAATGACCCACTCTCAAAAGTCCTGCTTCCAGAATTGATGGAAAAGCAGGTGGAGGCTGGCCTGAGATAGGGGGAGTTGGGGGCCTGACTCAGATCCAGAAAGATGTTTATTCAGATGGCTGGAGCCAGAACAGGCAAAGAAAGAATCCAAATTTTAAGTAAGGGAAGGAAAGCAAAAGAGGGAGGAAGGTAGACCCCAGCTGTCCTGTTGAGCATGATAACAAAACAGGAAAAACTAATCAAGATCTAGGAATATACATAACACCTGGGAGGAAACAGGGATATGGCACTGTAAAAAGGTGATGTATGTCCTATAATGAGGCAGATGTCCTTAGACTTTACAGCTTGCCTCCCCATGATCCCAAGAGGTTCCCACCCCATGAAGCTACCACAACAGTTGTTTCCCCTGTAATCCCCAGAGAATCCCGGTAAGTTGGAGACGACTGTCAGGGTACTGTCTTGGCTGCCTGGCACTTACCAGCCTCACATCATTAATGGAAGCCTTTCTAGTCGGCTGTGTGACCCTCTGTCCTGAATTTGTGCTATTCGGCCTCTCCTACTCTGTCTGCAGATTTCCTGAATCTGCCTCTTCTTCAAGACACTGGCACTGTTCCATGCTAATTTCTATCATCATCTTGGAGAACTTCAAAGTCCATGCAGACCCACTCCCAATATGTGAGCTCCTCATGCAATAATGAATCTCCACGCAACCTCCCGTGCACTCCTCTCAGGCACTCACTCCTATAACTACACTCTTAAACTTGGCCACTGCCTGGGTCTGCTCTGCTTCCAGTATGAACTATTCAGACATTCCAGTTTCTGAACACAGCTTCCCATCTTCCCAGGTTACTTTTTTAATTACCCCCAGTGAAACTACATACTCCTGCCTTCACTCCACTCAGTTGTTCTACAAAGTTCCATGGCCCAGCATAGACATCACTAACTTGTGAATGGTCTGAAACTCCTTTGCTCAATTTCATTTCAATTTGTGGTAAGGTTTCACTCTGGATGATCCGTTAGTACTCATTTTTCCTACAGTTACACCTAGATTCCTGAGTAGGCAGAGATAACCACACCATTGGGCGGAGTGGTGTAACTATACATTCATGAATAATACCACTATAAATTCAAACCCCTCAACATTAAGCAGAAATCCTCTCCCTGCCACAATCTGACCTTTCTCTCATTTTAACAGACCTTTCAAGAGCATCCAAGAGCCTAAAACCTTCCCATTCCTTCCACATTAAGAAATCCACTCTCCTGGTTTTACTCCATCTCTGGCCCAACCGTCTCTTGTCACCTTTACTGGATCATTTTCCTTTACTTATCCATTAAATGCTCCTCAGAGTTCTCTTCCAAGCCATTTTCTCTTCTCGTTATCTTACTCTGGATATCTTATCTATTACGATGATTTGAATTACCTCCCCTGGCTGCTGAGTTTATGTCCCGCTTCCAAATAATCATCTAGGTACCAAAATTCCAATGTTTTGAATGGCGTCACCAGCGCAACCAGTTGCTTAAGCCAGAAACCCAAGATTTGCTTCAGAATTCCTTTCTCTCACCAAGCCTCAATGTCCCACCAGTGCCCCCAACTGAAGTTCTCCCACCTGCCCACTCCTTGCACTGTCACTAGTGACTTCATCATCTGGCCAAATCTGGGTTCCTGCAATACCCCTGCTTCTCACTGGTCCACAAACCCTGTCATCTTTATCACCTCCTTAGATGGATCTTAAGTGACCAGCTCTGGAAACACAAAGATAAATATGAGCTGAGAAGACTGGAGCCTAATGCATAAAACAATCCCCACATAGTATTTAAATGTGGCAGTTGACCTCTTCCGGTAGTGCTTTGAGAATGCAGATGAAGAAAGTAGTTCTGCTTTGGGAGTAATGGAGTAGGAAACAACTAGGCTGTCTGGAAGGATGAGTAAGACTCTGCTAGTCAGATGAGTATTAGGCAGTGAGAAGCACGTGCAGAGGTACTGAACAGTGTCTGCTGGATGGTCACAGCCCAGCCTCCAAACAGCCCTCTGGCCTGCACAACCTGTCTCAAAACACCCCCTTACTGGAGGTACTCAACTGGTGCAGAGTCCTGGAACCTGTGTGCCAGTGGTTCCTTTAAGGTCTTGTTCTTGGAAATAAGTCTTTACCATCTGAGCCAGCAAGGGAGCCCTTAGAAATAGGTAGAACAGACTGTATCTTTAAACCTGGGCCCATGGCAGATGCCTTTTGGAAGAGGCCAAGGACTTGTCATCCCAGTCATCTTCTCCCAGAACTAGTCTTCTCTGCCCCATAGTTTGGCCTAGTATGTGCTGATCTGGGCCCACTGCAAGGCAGAAACAGCAGACACACACTTCTGCCAATCCCCACCCCAAATGGCATCAATCAGTTGTGATTTATGGAGACCCAGCTCCCACATTACCCCCACTCAAAGAATTGCTCAAAATCTATTAAGAATCTCTAAAAATCTTATAAAATAAGGCTGTTGAAAGGCCTATCTTGAGCTCTCCCAGAGTCTTCCTCAATCAACAAATTCATCCTTTACTCTTCAACTCCTAATCCTGCTTAGGGAAGGTGTTTAGAAACAGCAAAGGCTTGCAACACACAACAGCCACAGCAACAGTTACTGAACACCTCCTATGTGCCCAGCCTTGGCTGCAGATTTCCTCATTAACCCATACAACAATCCTATGAGTCAGTAATTCTATCATTTACCAAACGAGTAGCAAGACATTCAAAGAGCAAAAGGCTCTCAGCAGTCAATGGCAGGCCTACCTGATTCCAATATCTGTCCTCTAAGTCAGACAAACATCAGGGCCCAACAGAACAACAGATGCTAGGAGGGTTAGGGCCATTCAGCTCCAAAGACGGAGATGACAATCAGGGGGAAAAAGTATGCAGTGCAGGGACAATCAAACCATCTTGACCCAGACATCCAGATGATGTTGGTGGACTACAGCCAAGTTGCCTTTGCTGATGTGAGGGCTGCTGCACTTGCTCTAAAGCCAAGGTGCCCTAGAGCCAAGAAGCAATACCTGCCTGTGGCCTAAAGGCCCAGGCAGACCAAAGCTGTAGAAGCTTTGAGTGAGCAGAGGGATCTGGTGTGCAGACAGGAAGATCAGAACAGAGAGTGGAGCTGCTAGGACAGAAAGCTTATATGGCTCTTGAGAAATGGAAACAGACACCAAACCCAGAGATGCCTTGAATTCCAAACCATGTAGTTTCCATGACACTGAGGGGATCCGTAATTCCCACATACTCCTGTCTTCTCACAATGAACTCCTTACTCTTTAGCTAGCCCTAATGACTTTATGCTTTCTAGAACCAAGAAGCTTTCATCACAGCAGGGCTGAACCAAAAGTTTCATTACATTTTGTTCTTGAGATGGAGTAAGGTTGGTACCAGGCCCCAGGTCACAGTCTGGCTGGATACAGTCTTCAGAGTACTGAGTCTGGAGTTCAAGATTTGCCTCCCCGTTCAAGGGGGGCTCCAAAGGTCACCTGCGCTTGTAGAGACAAGGCTGAAGCTTCAGGCCTGAGAGCTGAGTCTTGGGCCCTACCCGAGGGGGCCCGGTCTTTTCAAAGTCAAACAAGAAGAAGTGGCTGTTGGTCAGATCCTAGGGACAGAAAAGACCCAGTGAGCTCTAAGTCCTCACCTTAGCTCTTCAAATCACCTCTGTCCAGGACCCACCCCTGCTCAGAAAGCTTCCCAGCTCTCTCCCACTACTCAAGCCTTCAAGGAGCAAATATCTGTGTCTGACAATGACCTCATTCCTGAACACCATTATTAGCGTGAAGGGCCACACGTGACAAAAATAGGACAGACTTCCTGGGGCCCTCACCTTGGAGATGACCTTGAAGCCCAGTTTGGTGACAGCCCCCAGAAAAGTCCGAACATCTTCAAAGCGGCTGCTGACCTCAGCCACTTTCAGGAGACCCCTGAGAAGGACGGAAAGTTCTGGGTAAGTACACCAACATGCGCATGTGCACACAGTCAGCTTCTGTGTCCTGGGAGCACCTACCCTGGCTTCAGCACTCGATTTGCCTCCTCCAGGAAGTCTCTGATGTTGGTTCCCATCAGTGAAAGGCAGAACACAGCCACATCTATAGATTCATCCTCCAGAGGCACCTGTGGAGAGAATGTTGTGCTAA